>NIVC01001677.1:57500-80000 GCA_002269645.1 Macrostomum lignano | reverse complement strand
CAGCAGCTGAATAGCATCCTTAGAAACTATTATAGAATATGGCCTTCGGCAATTAGATAGTGACGCTAGCAACTTAGGAAAGTGGCCTTAACAACTTGGGAAAAGTTTCCTTAGCAACTAGGGAAAGTGACCTTAGCAACTTGGGAAAGTGTCCTTAGCAACCTGGGGAAAGTGTCCTTAGCAACTTGGGAAAGTGTCCTTAGCAACTTGGGAAAGTGTCCTTAGCAACTTGGGAAAGTATCCTTAGCAACTTGAGAACGAGCCCTTAGTAACTTCGGAAAGTGGCCTTAGCAACTAGGGAAAGTGGCCTTAGCAACTAGGGAAAGTGGCCTTAGCAACTAGGGAAAGTGACCTTAGCAACTTGGGAAAGTGTCCTTAGCAACTTGGGAAAGTGTTCTTAGCAACTTGGGAAAGTGTCCTTAGCAACTAGGGAAAGTGACCTTAGAAACTTGGGAAAGTGTCCTTAGCAACTTGGGAAAGTGCCCTTAGCAACTAGGGAAAGTGCCCTTAGCAACTAGGGAAAGTGTCCTTAGCAACTTGGGAAAGTGCCCTTAGCAACTTGGGAAAGTGTCCTTAGCAACTTGGGAAAGCGTCCTTAGCAACTTGGGAAAGTGTCCTTAGCAACTTGGGAAAGTGACCTTAGCAACTTGGGAAAGTGTCCTTAGCAACTAAGGAAAGTGACCTTAGCAACTAGGGAACGAGCCCTTAGTAACTTCGGAAAGTGTCCTTAGCAACTAGGGAAAGTGTCCTAGCAACTAGGGAAAGGGCACTTAGCAACTTGAGAACGAGCCCTTAGTAACTTGGCAACTGCGCTCAACCTCAACCCCCAGGTGCATCCCCTGCATGCCTGGTCATTATTACTACGAAGCCGATTCCGCCGACTCGAATAACAGCACTTCGCCGGCTCCTGCGATCTCCAGCGGCACCTGCTTGGCCTGCCCTCATGGCACCCGAATTGTCCGCCACCCGGCGGTGGGCGCGGACTCCTGCGCTCCCTGCCCACCTGGGCTGACCGCAGTCGGTGGGGTCTCCTGCCAGCTAGACAGTCGGCCAGTTGATCCGCAGGGTCGAGTTTACAATCTCAATCGGCTGTTGCTAACTGGCAATAAAACTCGGCCATTGCTGGCCACTAGCGGTAAAATGTTCGCCTTAAGCGGGGCTCAGTACAGCCACCTGTACAACTTGTCTCTGTCTGGTGATGCCGTTTGTCAGTCAAATGCAACGAAGGTGAGAATTCCAGGGCGTCTGTTGTTGAATCTTGAAACTTTTTGTCAGCTTATACGCATTCAACGTAAAGTCTATGAGCATTGACTAGCCAGCTAATAGACATTCAACGTACAATCCGTGTACATCGACTAGCCAGCTTATGTGCATTCAACGTACAGTCTATGTACATCGACTAGCCAGCTTATGTACATTCAACGTACAGTCTATGTACATCGACTAGCCAGCTTATGTACATTCAACGTACAGTCTATGTACATCGACTAGTCAGCTAATGTACATTCAACGTACAGTCTATGTACATCGACTAGTCAGCTAATGTACATTCAACGTACAGTCTATGTACATCGACTAGTCAGCTAATGTACATTCAACGTACAGTCTATGTACATCGACTAGTCAGCTAATGTACATTTAACGTACAGTCTATGTACATCGACTAGTCAGCTAATGTACATTTAACGTACAGTCTATGTACAGAATTAGCATACACTTAACGCATAATAGTCGATTTTTATCAAGTTGATAATAATTAATCTAAATTCAACGCATAGCCAATGGACACCGAATGTACACTCGATCTACCTTGGTAGTGCAATTTTCGTATAATTATGTAATGCATTTAATTCACTTATTTAAAGTTTTAATTAACAAAGCAGTGAATTATTTTCAAATTTGTTTTTCCTGCTCATATAGGATTTCCTGCGTGCTATGAAAGGCACGGAGTTTTCTGAGACCGTATGTGTTTTCTAACTGTACTTTTAAACTTCATAAGTTAAATGCTAATCAGGCAATAATTTAAATTATGTTGAACATCAAAATCCTTAAATCCTTAGTCCGTACGTTAAACGTAGTTGCATTTATGATTTTGTTCGATAATGCAATGATTCATCATAGTTTCTATGGATGCTAATTCTTTAGACTTAGCCTAATTTCTTCTAATGCGAAATCATTCTCGATTTCAACCTACATGAATCCTTCTCCATCAGCTTACATTTGCCTTCGGGACCGACTTGAAACCCGACCGATTTTGTAACTTTTGATTTTAAACACTTACACAATCGCGCATCCGACCATTTTGTATCAAAAGGCATCCTTGAACCCGTCAAAAATGCAATCCAACGTCCTTGGCTTCCACCTATCGAACCCCATCAGATGGCAACTCGAATTTCGGAGACCTTCGCTTGCCGAAGCACCCTGGTGCCGAGGCCAGTCGGACCCAGCGGCCCGGGGTCCCAGACTGGCGGCAGCACCGGTCCGAGCACTCTGCTACCCGTCGGTCTGGCTGACAACCTGCTCAACGCCAGCTTCTCATCTCGATTGCTAACCGACGCTCGACTCAAAACGGTCGGTTTCACCTCGGAAATCGTCGCCGAGGGGGCCAGCGCTGACGGATTCGATTTGGACGTTTGGTTTGGCGCCTCGGGAAATGGCGCCGGAGGGGGCGGCAACGAGGCCTGCTCAGAAGGTCGTCTGGTCCGACTGACGCTTCGCTGCGATCCGTCTGTCGATGAAGGCGACCGCCTGCTGCTGCCGCCGTCCTGCCCGGATGGCACCTGCGATGGGTGCCAGTTTCAGTTCCTGCTGCTGTCGGCCCTGGCCTGTCCAGTGTGTCAGCGGCGCGACTTCGATCGGGTCCGAGGCGAGTGCGTGCTGGGCAAGCAGACGGTGCACCTGTTCCCGCCCAAGTGAGCATCGGTGTCTGTTTATTGTTGTCTGTTTATTGTTGTCTGTTTATTGTTGTCTGTTTATTGTTGTCTGTTTATTGTTGTCTGTTTATTGTTGTCTGTTTATTGTTGTCTGTTTATTGTTGTCTGTTTATTGTTGTCTGTTTATTGTTGTCTGTTTATTGTTGTCTGTTTATTGTTGTCTGTTTATTGTTGTCTGTTTATTGTTGTCTGTTTATTGTTGTCTGTTTATTGTTGTCTGTTTATTGTTGTCTGTTTATTGTTGTCTGTTTATTGTTGTCTGTTTATTGTTGTCTGTTTATTGTTGTCTGTTTATTGTTGTCTGTTTATTGTTGTCTGTTTATTGTTATTACACTATTCTAAAAGTAGCGTAATAACTACTTTAAGGCCCTTCTAGCGCACTGGATCAATACTAAGTCATGTAATTTTATAATAATGTACATATTGTATAGCCTATATGGGGGTTGTCGCCCAGTGGTTAACAGCGTCGGACTCACGACTTAAAGGTCGGGGGTTCGATTCCCGATCCCACTGGAACAATTTGTGTCCTTGAGCAAGAGACACCTAACTCTGCATTGCTTCAGTTCACCCAGCTGTAAAATGGGTGCCAGCATTAGCTGGGGTAATTGAGGCTGTGTGGCGACCCCTCAGTCCTTGGACTGAACAGCCGTACGCAGCCTTCAGATGTGCCGTGGAATAGACTAAAGTTCAATCTAATTTTTTGTTTAGCATAGCTAGTAATGATAATAATAATAATAATAAAATATTTTATTCCCGGGATTCGAACCCGGGTCTTAGACCAAAATTTACTTTCTATTCTTTTATGAGTACGACACACAGTTGCTAATGTTGCAGATTCTGCTTTGAAGAGGACGGCAGCCCGCCACAGAAACGGGAAGAGACGGCCGGCTGTGCCATGGTTAGCGGCCCGCTGCTGGTGCTGCTGCTGGCCCTCATAGCCATCGGCGTCTTCAGCTGCCTCATCGCCTGCTATTGCTATCGCAAGAACAAATCGTGAGCAATGCATGATTTAATATACACCTGTTGTCCCTTCACGATAGACTTTTCTTGTGCACAGTTTGCACAGAATATTGTCAAGTTTTTATTTTAACCTAAAGTTTCTTTATATAATTTAAATTTAATAGATTAAACTAATTTAGCAAGTTTTTGTTTTGAGTTCCGGCCCTAAGAATCATAGCACACGTACATTTGTAGCCATATCTCTCAATTTCTGTGACTCAACCACTAACCCTGAGCTGTAGCCCTAAGCCCTAGCCCTAGCCCTAGCCCTAGCCTAAGCCCTAGCCCTAGCCCTAGCCCTAAGCCCTAGCCCCTAGCCCTAGCCCTAAGCCCTAGCCCTAGCCCTAGCCCTAGCCTAAGCCCTAGCCCTAGCCTAAGCCCTAGCCCCTAGCCCTAGCCCTAAGCCCTAGCCCCTAGCCCTAGCCCTAAGCCCTAGCCCCTAGCCCTAAGCCCTAGCCCCTAGCCCTAAGCCCTAAGCCCTAGCCCCTAGCCCTAAGCCCTAGCCCCTAGCCCTAAGCCCTAAGCCCTAGCCCCTAGCCCTAAGCCCTAGCCCCTAGCCCTAAGCCCTAAGCCCTAGCCCCTAGCCCTAAGCCCTAGCCCCTAGCCCTAGCCCCTAGCCCCTAGCCCTAAGCCCTAGCCCCTAGCCCCTAGCCCTAAGCCCTAGCCCCTAGCCCTAAGCCCTAGCCCCTAGCCCTAAGCCCTAGCCCTAAGCCCTAGCCCTAGGCCTACCCCTAGCCCTAGCCCCTAGCCCTAAGCCCCAGCCCTTAACCCTAGGCCTAAACCTAGTCAGAACCCTAGCCTTACAATGGTACACAAGCAGACACCATTATAACACCAGACTAGACAGCCATCTTTCCAAAATAGATCTTACAGCAATCTACCAGGGTACAGGATACTTTAGAGTAGCAGTATTAGGTTAGGTAAGTTAAGGCGAACTCCTAAAAATGGGATTGATTTTATTCGATTCTTGGGAGCTCAGTTTTTGCACGGTATGAAATGCAAGCAAATAACAATTGCTTTCTTTGCTTTTCGCCAACCCCAGTGGCTCCTAACATTTTTATACTCTCTGAGTCAATCTCGCAGATCTCAGCTTTCTGCTCCCCTTGATTAGATTTATGCCCTTGAGACCGTAGCAAAATCGGCGGGGGTCCGGGAGTCAATTTCCGTTTCATTTTACTGCCTTCTCCCCAGCTCTGCTCACGTGAGCTCGTTTATAGCCTTGCTCAAAATTTGGGCGTTGAGAAAGCAACCCTCCCCACGCATACAGAGATCGATACTGATAACTTTTAGGTGAGAAAATTTTTCTGCGACAAAAAACATTCTGTTTCAGAAATTTCCTCAATAGATACCATTATTAGTATTGTATATTGAAATAATACGAAATAGAAGAATTTTGTGTTATTAGCATTTTAGAGGATGGGATTTTTGTCATTTAGACGTCGGTTTAGAAATTCATATTTTTATCCTACTCTTAAAAGCCACAATCAATTAGTCAAACTTTCAAGTCATCAATGTACACTCGCCCATAGACAAACCAGCAACCTCCACTAGGCCCTCAATGTACACTCGCCCATAGACAAACCAGCAACCCCCAGCAGGCCATCAATGTACACTCGCCCATAGACAAACCAGCAACCCCCACTAGGCCCTCAATATACACTCGCCCAATGGACAAACCAGCAACCCCCAGCAGGCCATCAATGTACACTCGCCCATAGACAAACCAGCAACCTCCACTAGGCCATCAATGTACACTCGCCCATAGACAAACCAGCAACCTCCACTAGGCCATCAATGTACACTCGCCCATAGACAAACCAGCAACCCCCACCACGCCATCAATGCACACCCTTGCCCCTCACACTTGCCACACCCTGGCAGGCTGCAGTACAAGTACACGCAGCTAATAGAGGCAAACGAGGGCGACCCATCCGCTGGTTCTGGCGTCGAGTCCTGCGCTGTACACGAGGGCGAAGAGGAGGAAGAAGAAGACAGGAACAACAGCGCCGCCAGCAGCAGCAGCAGCGGTCACAAAGGCGGCGCGCTATTCACACGCATTAGCCGATCTGGGAAGTCCAAAGCGAACGATAAAGCCACGCTAATGGAAAGTCTGGGTGATATTGACCTTTAATGTGACTTAAAGTAAGCAAAAGTTGTGCAATAACTTTAGTAATGCAGTTATTATTATAATCATGACATAGTTCTGCTAATTTAAACTACAATAAATGTCACATTCTTTTGTTTTATGGACATGCTGCTGGTAGTAAAAATTAAAACAAAAAATAGGCTAACAGGTTTTTCTTCGAGTTTTTTTAATTCCATGAATTGTGCAATCTTTCGACGCTATTCCATTCACTTTTACCGCAGTTTTGCCTGTTTTAGCATGACATTTTTATATTGCTACTCGTGCTAAGTACTATGGGTATGTTATTGTGCAATTTTGGTCTTCCAAATTGTTTTTTTGCTTCCAGTTTAAATATTAGTTTACCTGAATTTTATTTGTGCGATAATTATGACTTAATTATTAATTCCTCTCATTCTTGATTATTTATATTGAGTTACCTTTTTAACAAATAAACGTTGTTTTTTCGTTTAGTTTTGCCGTTGTTCAGGTCAATGGGAGCTCAAGTTAATTGCTTTTATCAACTTGGACGTTTGTTAATTTATCGCTACGAGTAATTTGAATCAAAACTGACAAACACAAAAGCTAGCAACACAGCGAACGTAAAATCTATCTGTCTGTCTGTCTGTCTGTCTGTCTGTCTGTCTATGTGTCTGTCTGTCTGTCTGTCTGTCTGTCTATCTGTCCATCTGTCTGTCTGTCTGTCTGTCTTTCTGTCTGTATGTCTGTCTGTCTGTCTGTCTGTCCGTCTGTCTGTCTGGTCTGTCTGTCTGTCCATCTGTCTGTCTGTCTGTCTGTCTTTCTGTCTGTCTGTCTGTCTGTCTATCTGTCCATCTGTCTGTCTGTCTGTCTGTCTGTCTGTCTGTCTGTCTGTCTGTCTATCTGTCCATCTGTCTGTCTGTCTGTCTGTCTGTCTGTCTGTCTGTCTGTCTATCTGTCCATCTGTCTGTCTGTCTGTCTGTCTGTCTGTCTGTCTGTCTATCTGTCCATCTGTCTGTCTGTCTGTCTGTCTGTCTGTCTGTCTGTCTGTCTGTCTGTCTGTCTGACACAATTAAATCAAGCCTAGTAGTATATTTGCCGGGTTGTTTATCTGCAAATATTTCTGGCGAGCTCAGTGACGTAAAAGTACAAACTCGATTGAAAGAGGTCATGCAGTTTACCAGCTGATGCTGCGCGCGAGTCGGGAAAGCTCGGCAACTTCCGTGGTAGCGCAGGCTCGTGACAATTATTTATGGAGCGCGGGATATTTATCCCATCCGACACTGCGCTATTGCACTAATGTAGTATATTGCACAGTAGTAGTAAGTGTGGACCCTCTGACTGACAGTAGTTGCTGTATCAGAAGCTCTCGCAGTTAAACACTTTTTGCAAAGTTAAAAACTGCCAGTGAAAAAATATATGGCAGCTACGATTTGTGCATCCTGGCTTCTGATCGCGGCTGTTTTGCAGCAGCATCACAGAGCATCAGTTTAATCTCTATTGTTTTATAACCGCTGCTAACACGGCTTTAGTAGATACTTATGGATTTATTGATTTTTGACAGACCTACTTTCTGCACTAGAGTTCTAGTACAAGTTTTACTACGTGTTCTAGTACGAGTTCTAGTACGAGTTCTAGTATGAGTTCTAGTACGAGTTCTAGTAAGGCTTCTAGTACGAGTTCTAGTAAGAGTTCTAGTATGAGTTCTAGTACGAGTTCTAGTACGAGTTCTAGTACGAGTTCTAGTAAGAGTTCTAGTATGAGTTCTAGTACGAGTTCTAGTACGAGTTCTAGTATGAGTTCTAGTACGAGTTCTAGTATGAGTTCTAGTACGAGTTCTAGTATGAGTTCTAGTACGTGTTCTAGTAAGGGTTCTAGTACGAGTTCTAGTAAGGGTTCTAGTACGAGTTCTAGTACGAGTTCTAGTATGAGTTCTAGTATGAGTTCTAGTACGAGTTCCAGTACGAGTTCTAGTACGAGTTCTAGTAAGGGTTCTAGTACGAGTTCTAGTAAGAGTTCTAGTACGAGTTCTAGTACGTGTTCTAGTAAGAGTTCTAGTACGTGTTCTAGTAAGAGTTCTAGTACGTGTTCTAGTAAGGCTTCTAGTACGTGTTCTAGTAAGAGTTCTAGTACGTGTTCTAGTAAGAGTTCTGGTACGTGTTCTAGTAAGGGTTCTAGTACGAGTTCTAGTATGAGTTCTAGTACGAGTTCTAGTACGAGTTCTAGTATGAGTTCTAGTACGAGTTCTAGTAAGAGTTCTAGTACGAGTTCTAGTACGAGTTCTAGTAAGAGTTCTGGTACGTGTTCTAGTAAGGGTTCTATTACGAGTTCTAGTACGAGTTCTAGTAAGAGTTCTAGTATGAGTTCTAGTACGTGTTCTAGTAAGGGTTCTAGTACGAGTTCTAGTATGAGTTCTAGTACGTGTTCTAGTAAGGGTTCTAGTACGAGTTCTAGTAAGGGTTCTAGTACGAGTTCTAGTAAGAGTTCTAGTAAGGGTTCTAGTACGAGTTCTAGTAAGAGTTCTAGTAAGGGTTCTAGTACGAGTTCTAGTATGAGTTCTAGTATGAGTTCTAGTACGTGTTCTAGTAAGGGTTCTAGTACGAGTTCTAGTAAGGGTTCTAGTACGAGTTCTAGTAAGGGTTCTAGTACGAGTTCTAGTAAGAGTTCTAGTACGAGTTCTAGTAAGAGTTCTAGTATGAGTTCTAGTACGAGTTCTAGTACGAGTTCTAGTACTGACAGAAGTGGCAAATCAGATTCCATCGGCAGTGCAACAGTGCAAAGTACACTGTGTTACTTAACTCTGGCTCCCTCTCATTTGTATGCCGTCTTGAAATCTTGTTTAAGAATTGAAAGAAAAATTAAATTTATTCATTTTTTGCGCGCATTTACATTCTTCGCTTGTTTAATATCAAGGATGGGCCATACGATACTGAGTGAGCCATAAAAGTACAAAGTGAAGCATATCTACATGTAGACTTCATACTATATGATCTGGCAGCTAGGTTGATCCCAGCTTAGACTGCAATTTCTCCTCGCTCACTGTGTGTGCGTGTGTGCGTGTGTGTGTTTGCTCGCCCAACCAAGCAAGGAGGAAGTGGCAGGGAAAGGCGATATGCAGAAAAAATTGCAAAAATTTGCCAACGACACCCACTTGCCTTCCTGTTTGATCATGTGAACGTCAATTTCCGAATGTGTGAAATGCGACCGTTCACTGCCAGGTGACTGAATTTAAACCTGAGTCTGCCCCCATTGCAGCAGCAGAACCCCTGAGGGCACACACTTTCTGTACTACCGACTACTCAACTGCAACTGCACTACCGACTACTCAACTGCACTACCGACTACTCAACTTCACTACCGACTACTCAACTTCACTACCGACTACTCAACATCACTACCGACTACTCAACTGCACTACCGACTGCTCAACTGCACTACCGACTACTCAACTTCACTACCGACTACTCAACTGCACTACCGACTGCTCAACTGCACTACCGACTACTCAACTGCATTACCGACTACTCAACTGCACTACCGACTACTCAACTGCACTACCGACTGCTCAACTGCACTACCGACTACTCAACTGCACTACCGACTGCTCAACTGCACTACCGACTACTCAACTGCACTACCGACTACTCAACTGCACTACCGACTACTCAACTGCACTACCGACTACTCAACTGCTCTACCGACTACTCAACTGCACTACCGACTACTCAACTGCACTACTGACTACTCAACTGCAATACCGACTACTCAACTGCACTACTGACTACTCAACCGCACTACCGACTACTCAACTGCACTACCGACTACTCAACCGCACTACCGACTACTCAACTGCCCTAGCAACCACTCTGCCGTGATGAGCGCAGGCAACGCCCGTAGAAAAGGCGACTGGAAGCAGTTCTCAGAAGAGCAGCAGCTGGCAGGCATGCTGTCTCACTTTGATCGGTGCAAGACCGCCGCTAGCCGCCAATGGGACGCCGCTCAGCGAATCCTCCTGCTCCGACAAAATCGACTAACGACGTCGAAGTCAGCCATGCCGAAGCCTCCGACACCGCCGCAGGCGCCGCCGCCGCCGCCGCGGAGAACGCAAGAGCTGCTGCAGGTTGAGCAGGGAA
Source organism: Macrostomum lignano (assembly GCA_002269645.1). Classification (NCBI taxonomy): domain Eukaryota; kingdom Metazoa; phylum Platyhelminthes; family Macrostomidae; genus Macrostomum; species Macrostomum lignano. Next base: position 69,834 of record NIVC01001677.1, on the reverse strand, counting down.
AACTGCTCAAGTGCGGACACTGCATCGATCAGTTCTGCCGTCGGCTCGCTCTGGACTCGGGGGCGAACTCAAGTAGCGATGAAGCCGAGAGGCTGAGACGCGTTCTCGGCTCTTTGCCGCACAGGTCGGCGACAAACATTGGTAGCGATCATTCTGCTGCTGCACAGTTGGAAGTTTTGACACCGGCCAGGCCGAGAACGAGTCCGAGTCTGACATTCAGAAGTGTCACCATGCCGTAAAAAACAGCTTCACCAACCCGAAACTTGACCTATTTGAAGCTTCACCAACCCGAAACTTGACCTATTTGAAGCTTCACCAACCCGAAACTTGACCTATTTGAAGCTTCACCAACCCGAAACTTGACCTATTTGAAGCTTCACCAACCCGATGCTTCACCAACCCGAAGCTTCATTTTTCCGAAGCTTCGCCAACCCGATGCTTCACCAACCCGAAGCTTCACCAACCCGAAACTTGATCAACCCGAAGCTTCATCAAGCGGAAGCTCCACCAACCCAAAGCTTCGCCAACACGAAGCTTCACCAACCCGAAGCTTCATCAAGCGGAAGCTTCACCAACACGAAGCTTCACCAACCCGAAGCTTCACAGCCTGTAGCAGTAATTCACCTCAACCCGAAGCTTCACCAACCCGAAGCTTCACCAACCCGAAGCTTCACCAACCCGAAGCTTCACCAACCCGAAGCTTCACCAACCCGAAGCTTCATCAAGCGGAAGCTTCACCAACACGAAGCTTCACCAACCCGAAGCTTCACAGCCTGTAGCAGTAATTCACCTCAACCCGAAGCTTCACCAACCCGAAGCTTCACCAACCCGAAGCTTCACCAACCCGAAGCTTCACCAACCTGTAGCAGTAATTCACCTCAACCCGAAGCTTCACCAACCCGAAGCTTCACCAACCTGTAGCAGTAATTCACCTCAACCCGAAGCTTCACCAACCTGTAGCAGTAATTCACCTCAACCCGAAGCTTCGCCAAGAAGCACTATCAATGCAAACAGTCAAATTAAAAGGATAAAGGCAGCAAATTTTAGTTCTGACTGAATTCAAAATTGGTTTTATTTGTTCAACTGCAATGCATATTCTCGAGCAACACTCACGCCAACATGGTACAAACTGTCGCTCAATGCATGTAGAAGTCTATCAGTCGCATTAGTTTAAGCAAAATAAACAGTTTATTTCAGTTAAGGAGCTAATTGTCCAAACATGTTTTTGAAACAGTTCATTTTTAACAGTTAAACTAACGCATTTAGTTTTAATTGATATTATGATTTAATAACATGCATCACAACTAGCGTTTCTATAATACCTTATATTCGATTAAAATCCCATTTAGAGTTAAATATTTAGTGTTTAATCTCATGCATATCTCATATCTAATCTCACGTCTAATTTCATGTCTAATCCTGTCTAATCTTGTCTCTAATTTCATGTCTAATCTCACTCTGAATCTCATGCCTAATCTCAATTTGAATCTCATGTATGTCTAATCTCACTTTGAATATCATGTCTAATCTCACTTCGAAACTCATGTTTAATCTCACCTCTAATCTCATGCCTAATCTTATGTTGAATCTCACGTCTAACGTCTAATCTTATATAGCCTCCATATCTTTTCAACTTTAACGATGAAAATATTACCGATCAGCCAAAAGCAAGTTATTATAGCCATAAATGATGACAGTTAAAAGAACTCACAGACAAAGGACAGAAAATGTCGAAAATTATCTTAAAGGAACAACAGAAAACAAAAGACAGACAGATTTTCGAATTCACAATAAAATTAGAAAAATACATCGACCAAGCAGACACAGTTTCAATGCTTAAAGTACATCTACTCAAGGATTGCTTTTAATAGGTGATGAAGTTTAAGTAGAGGACGAAGTCAGGGCTGCAATATACAATGCTTTATGCAATCCTGCGGGATTCTCAAGGACTGAGGGAGCGGAGGGGCACATTCTTAAAGACTGAGGGAGCGGAGAGGCAGATTCTCAAGGACTGAGGGGAGCAGAGGGGCAGATTCTCAAGGACTGGGGGGAGCGGAGGAGCACATTCTTAAAGACTGAGGGAGCGGAGGGGCAGATTCTCAAGGACTGGGGGAAGCAGAGGGGCAGATTCTCAAGGACTGGGGGGAGCGGAGGAGCACATTCTTAAAGACTGAGGGAGCGGAGGGGCAGATTCTCAAGGACTGAGGGGAGCAGAGGGGCAGATTCTCAAGGACTGGGGGGAGCAGAGGGGCAGACTCAGGATTGGAACTCACACGATTGACCAACGGAACTGAGAATATCATAGAGAATTATAATAAACTTAACTGCAGTACCCAAACCATTCCTCAGTTTTAATGAGTATAGAATAAACACCTTCCTTCAATGAGAATTGCAATATCAAAGAATTATAAACGAACAGTTTTATATAAGAGAATGACATTGCTTTGAAGCGGACTATGTTCAAAGTCAAAATATCAGATTTCATGACTAGATGAAGATTAACTGGACAGCGATGAGGCGTGACAGGTCTTGTGCTCTGGCGATTTACATCAGTGACCTCCGAGAGAAGTCGAAGCTGAAGAAGAACCCGGATTGCTTTTCGCGGCGTCTCTGAGGTGGTTCTGGTACACTTCTGAGCGGAGAAACCGCTGGTATGAGTCCTTCTCCATCAGGGCTTGAATGCGCTTCTGAGCCTGCTCAAACAGGTGACCGTCAGGACTGCCCATGGCGTTGATAGTTGCCAGGCGGGTGGTGCTGTCCAGGTTCACCTGCGGGCCCGTGTTGTTGGCTAGATTAGCAATCCATTCTATTCCTTCATAAATCATGACTTTGGTTAGATTAGCAATCCATTCTATTCCTTCATAAATCATGACTTTGGTTAGATTAGCAATCCATTCTATTCCTTCATCCATCATGATGTTGGCTAGATTAGCAATCCATTCTATTCCTTCATCCTTCATGATGTTGGCTAGATTAGCAATCCATTCTATTCCTTCATCCATCATGATGTTGGCTAGATTAGCAATCCATTCTATTCCTCTATTCATCATGACTTTGCTAGATTAGCAATCCATTCTATTCCTCTATTCATCATGACTTGGCTAGATTAGCAATCCATTCTATTGCTTTATCAGTGATGTCGGCTAGATTAGCAGTCCATTCTATTCCTCTATTCATCATGACTTGGCTAGATTAGCAATCCATTCTATTGCTTTATCAGTGATGTTGGCTAGATTAGCAATCCATTCGATTCCTCTATTCATCATGACTTTGCTAGATTAGCAATCCATTCTATTGCTTTATCAGTGATGTTGGCTAGATTAGCAATCCATTCGATTCCTCTATTCATCATGACTTTGCTAGATTAGCAATCCATTCTATTGCTTTATCAGTGATGTTGGCTAGATAAGCAATCCAATTTATTAATTCACCAGAAAACTATGATTATTTATTGTAGGTGAGCTAATAGATTTCATTAAGAAACTGAAAGTTCAAGTACATCTGCACTACTAACTATTTAGAACGAAAGTAGTGCCTTACCAAACTTGCTGGTTTCCTAGAATCCCAGATTCTACTTTAAATACGCCCACGCAGAAGTGGGCACAGATTTATAAGGCTGATGAAGAGAAGAGACTGACTCAACTAGCGCCTGCGAAACTGAGATAATGAGTAATAGAAAAAGCAGTGAAAAGAAGACGAGCAAAAGGCAGTTCCCAAAGAAACTCCCTAAAAGCAGAAACCGGGAGAAAAAGTCTGCTCTACCCTCGCTAATGAACGCGGATAGCCTGACGAGACTGGTTGGAAAAGTACAGCGCCTTCCCCCCCCATCCGAGTCGCTCCGAGTCCATTCACTTGAAAAAAGCTACTGGGCTATGAAAAAATCCATATCGCCCCCCAGCTCCCCCAGTGCTGCTCAAAACGCTTAGAGATGGGGCAGATGAGCTCCGGTAATTGAGGGAATGGCGACTTGATTTGCTAAGTGATGGAAATCACAAGTGCATTCGAAGTTTTATCGCTGGGGGGGAGGAACAAGAGAGAGCGAGAGAGAGAGAGAGAGAGAGAGAGAGAGAGAGAGAGCGAGAGAGAGCAGTACAGTATAGTGCCGAATTTCCCCATTGCTCAAGTGGCTCATCGATTCTGAACAGCCAGCTCTGGGTGCTTCACTGCTGTCTCCCTCTCACTCTCCCACTCTCCCTTTCACTATCCCACTCTCCCTCTCACTCTCCCACTCTCCCTCTCACTCTCCCACTCTCCCTCTCACTCTCCCACTCTCCCTCTCACTCTCCCACTCTCCCTTTCACTATCCCACTCTCCCTCTCACTCTCCCACTCTCCCTCTCACTCTCCCACTCTACCTCTCACTCTCCCACTCTCCCCCTCACTCTCCTTTCTACCTCGCACTCTTCCACTCTCCTCACTATCTCACTCTATCTCTCACTCTTCACGCCCCGCCCCTATACCACTCCAGATCTCCTCTCGGCTCTTTGCTATCATTTCTCCTTTCAATCACCCTCTCTCACTCACTCTCACCCACTCTCACCCACTCTCACCCACTCTTACCCTCTCTCACTCACTCTCACCGACTCTCACCCACTCTTACCCTCTCTCACTCACTCTCACCCACTCTCACCCACTCTTACCCTCTCTCACTCACTCTCACCCACTCTCACCCACTCTTACCCTCTCTCACTCACTCTTACCCACTCTCACCCGCTCACATTTACTCTCACTCACTCTCACTCACTCTCACCCACTCTCACCCACTCCGATGACCTCAAAGTTTTATGATCGAATTACTAAAAGAAATCATGCATTTCCTCAACTGTTGCAACTTGGATGAACTTAATTATTACAGTGCAGCTGGTTTTGCTGGGATATTATCACTATAGAATAACGTATGAACTAAAAAAATATGAAAAAATAGCGAAATGCTGTTTCTCACCTCTCTGGGTGCCTGAAAAGCAACAAATTCATTATAGATTTTCTGCGCTTTCATTGTCTGCTTTTTTGGGCCGCTGAGCGCTCTATATTCTTCGCAAGCAATCCAGAATTCGATGTTCTCGTCCGAGTACTCGGTCTTTAGGAAGGCGCGAAAAAGTGCTAAGCCATCTGAAATGTTCAAGATCGGTTTACACAGAAGATACGGCAGGCTGGGTTGATTATGTATACATAAATGTAGGTTAGCTCGGGTAGATAGTGTACAGTAGATATAGTTGCCCGGTTATTGATTAAAAAGCTGTACTTTTCTGCCAACGTATACGTGTATATGGTTAGGTTTATAAGCCACGGGTCTGTTAGCACAAAGCAAGAAACAATTCAAGCATCGAATCTTACACTTGTCATTTAGCAGACTATCAAAAGAGGCGCCCCACCGTTGCACCTGGTCGCAGCTGGGCTTAATACCAGAGGCCTTGTCTGCTGAAGTCGCTTCGACCGACTTGCGAGATAGAAAACTAAATTTGTCGCCTCTGCAACAAGGTGAGAAGGTTTAATTGCCGTTAATTGTTTAGCTGAATCTTCACGGGATGCTGATTGGCTGGTTGATTTGTTTAACTGCCCAGGGGCGTCGCCATGGATTTTTTGTTGGGGGGACAAAGCCAAGAATTCTACATATACATGTACATGACATGTACATTAAATTCCTACATGTACATTAGTTTCAGAATCGGTGTTGTCAGCACTCATTTTAGCGCCGCAGGCACTCATTTTAGCGCTGCAGGCCCTCATTTTGGCGCCACAGGCTCTCATTTTGGCGACGCAAGCACTCATTTTGGCACTCATTTTCGCCGCAAGCACTCACTTTGGCGCCGCAAGCACTCATTTTAGCGCCGCAGGCGCTGTTTTGTCGCCCTGCGGCAAAATTATTGATTTCCATAACGGGTCATAAGGTGGGGTGGGGTACAAAGCATTGGCATGTCCCTCCAGATCTTTTACTGGGGGGGGGGGTGGGACATGTCCCCCTGTTCCCCCGTCGGCGACGCCCCCGTAACTGCCCACTCTCTTTCCGCAATGTACACTGAGTCTATTTTTAGGCTTTTCTCTTCTCGCTTGTACACTTGTTCTATTTTTAGCAGCAGGGTTGATATGTACGTATAGCATATGTACACTGCTTCTATTTATAGAATTTCGTCCTGAGACACGCCCTAGTACATCAGCAAGCTCTTCATTCATAATATATGCGCATTGATTTTATTTTCCGTTTGTCTGCAACCCAATGTCCCAAAGTCCATTTGCACTGAATAACAACAATTCAGAATTGAAGAAAACTGCGCTATTCATCTTCTTTCGATGATTAAAAAAGCTCCAACTTTGATGAAAAACATTCGCTGCAAACCGAAAGCTAAAAAATACGAAATTCTTTTTTATGGAAAGTAGCATTCCTGCCCTACTTGTTGCCAACTTTCTGTCGACTGTCTCCATCGTGTTTCAGCTCGTTTCGCATTTGCTAATCCGATTTGACATTTTAATTTCCACTTCCAAGGGCTTATTTATAAAGGCTCATCTCCTCCGGCTTGGAGGCGTAAGAGAATTAGAAAAGCGTTTTGCTTTGCCAATTCGCACGCACTGATTCTATTTTCCTCTGCTTCGACTAACTAATAGCCCCGGCTCTGAGTCAATCCGTCAGATTTTTCAGTTGGACTTCTTCTGGCAGTGCGCAGCAGAGGCAAATTGCATTAGAGATATGCGAGCTCCATTTCTCTGGCTGATGGATCGTCTCTCCCTCTCGGTGTATATCAGGGCCTTCTCAATCCGCTCTTCTCGTCTGAGCAAGATTTTCAGTCAAATGGGAGGAGAAGTATGTGTGGGTGTGTGCTCTGGACAGGCCCCGAGTCTGAGAGCACTGGAAAAGGAGGAAGAAGGAACAAGCAGTTGGGAGGAGCGAGAGATGCAGCCGGAGATGCCCTGGTGGCCATCGGACCAAAAAGAGGAGGATGCGGAGCCTGGGGACTTCTCCCCGACTGCTTCTCCCTCTCTCCGCTCCGTTCCAAAATTCTAGCCTATAACTCTCCTCCCCTCTTTCGCCCTCTTTCATCTTAATGACGTTCTGCCCTCGCCGTCTCCCCTACTATGCTCTCCTCTTTCGCCTCGATTTTCCTCGGGAGAACTGGCCTTAGAGACTTGGGTCTGGGCGGGCGTTCCGGCAAAATCTTTCGGTAATTTCTTTTACTCGGCAACCGCCAGACTGGACTAAGCCTCCACTGCCCCTGTCGCAGTAATGCTGATTTCGCGTCAGAAGAAGTCAATTCCTATTTTGCTTCGATTAGGCTTTGACTGGCTCAGCTACTGAGGAACTGTACTTTAGCGTAGCTTCTTGTGCGTTCTTCCTTGATGACAAGTTAATCACTCAGGCAGACTCCATGACCGAGTGGGGGCGAATTAAGTACAGCCTAAGCTGTGAAAAAATGCCTGTTGCTTGTCGTGAAATGCTCTTGGGCCAAGCGTACAAGGTGACAAGTACAAGTTGGGAGCAACTGTACAAGTTGGGAGCAAATGTACAAGTTTGGAGTAACTGTACAAGTTGGGAGCAACTGTACAAGTTGGGAGCAACTGTACAAGTTGGGAGCAACTGTACAAGTTGGGAGCAACTGTACAAGTTTGGAGTAACTGTACAAGTTGGGAGCAACTGTACAAGTTGGGAGCAACTGTACAAGTTGGGAGCAACTGTACAAGTTGGGAGCAACTGTACAAGTTGGGAGCAACTGTACAAGTTGGGAGCAGTGTACAAGTTGGGAGCATCTGTACAAGTTGGGAGCTGTGTACAAGTTGGGAGCATCTGTACAAGTTGGGAGCTGTGTACAAGTTGGGAGCATCTGTACAAGTTGGGAGCGGTGTACAAGTTGGGAGCATCTGTACAAGTTGGGAGCTGTGTACAAGTTGGGAGCAACTGTACAAGTTGGGAGCTGTGTACAAGTTGGGAGCATCTGTACAAGTTGGGAGCATCTGTACAAGTTGGGAGCTGTGTACAAGTTGGAAGCAACTGTACAAGTTTGGAGTAACTGTACAAGTTGGGAGCAACTGTACAAGTTGGGAGTAACTTTAAAAGTTGGGAGCAGTGTATAAGTTTGGGGCAGCGTACAAGTTGGGAGCAACTGTACAAGTTGGGAGCAACTGTAAAAGTTGGGAGCAACAGTACAAGTTTGGAGTAACTGTACAATTTGGGAGCTGTGTACAAGTTGGGAGCAACTGTACAAGTTGGGAGCAGTGTACAAGTTGAGAGCAACTGTACAAGTTGAGAGCTATGTACAAGTTGGGAGCAGTGTACAAGTTGGGGGCAGCGTACGTACAAGTTTGGAGCAGTGTACAAGTTGGGAGCAACTGTACAAGTTATGAGCAACTGTAAAAGCTGGGAGCAGTGTACAAGTTGGGGGCAGCGTACGTACAAGTTGTGTCATTAGTTGCTAGTCAGCGGATGAAGTATTGAACTAGCTACCCAGCTTGAAAAGTACTTTGCAAGCCTTTAGAATCAAATATACTACGAGCGTAAATACTTTTCATACAAGAGTTTATTATACCATTTCCAAATCGGATTCTTTCATCCATAATTATTCCACTCTTAGCTGAATCCTTGCAACTGAAAATCTGAAAAGCTTCTAATAGAAAAGTTTACAGAAGACTTGATGCAGCTCGCGCATACAGTACAGGGATTATTTAGCCAATAACAGAACTCACATGCTCTTCTTCTTTGACTTTTCTTTTCGCTCAGAGGCACCGGGGCTTCCACCAGAACCGAATCCCAGCCGGATCCTGTGATGCTGGTGATGATGCAAGTGGTGGTGGTGGTGCAGCTGCTGCTGCTGCTGCTTCTGCTGCTTCTGCTGCTGTTTCTGTTGCTGGCTGTGGCTGTGACAGCTTCTTTCATCGCCGTCGTAGACTCCACCGCCAGGCAGAACTTCGACGTCGTCGTGTGACTTTTGCGATTTCTGGCGTTTAAAGTGTAAAGGTAAGCATTAATGTGTATTATGTATTTGTGTTTATACAGAAAGGTGTGCCCACCAAGAGACAGGGGCGCCCACCAAGAGACAGGGGCGTTCACCAAGAGACAGGGACACCCACCAAGAGACAGGGACACCCACCAAGAGACAGATGCGCTCACCAAGAGACAGGGACTCCCACCAAGAGACAGGGACACCCACCAAGAGACAGGGACACACACCAAGAGACAGGGACACACACCAAGAGACAGATGCGCTCACCAAGAGACAGGGACTCCCACCAAGAGACAGGGACTCCCACCAAGAGACAGGGACACCCACCAAGAGACAGGGACACACACCAAGAGACAGGGACACACACCAAGAGACAGATGCGCTCACCAAGAGACAGGGACTCCCACCAAGAGACAGGGACTCCCACCAAGAGACAGGGACACCCACCAAGAGACAGGGACACACACCAAGAGACAGATGCGCTCACCAAGAGACAGGGACTCTCACCAAGAGACAGGGACTCCCACCAAGAGACAGGGGCGCTCACTTCTCCCTGGACTCGAACGATGTCGCCTTTAGTAACAGCATCGGCATCAGCTTAAACTGATCTTGGTTACAGTGAATCGTTTTGCTTTTTATTTTTGTTCTGCACCCCATCTCCGCCTCTGTCTTTTCAGCTTTCGCTGACTGGGGAACAAATACACTGATGAGCAGTTGCTATGGAAGAGATCGATCCCATTGCAGATTTATATTTTTTGCTTTTTTGTTTCGTGGCACGGGTTTCATTTTTGATGCATGAAATTCTGTAGCTTTCACATCTTCTCTTACTTTCTGTAATCAAAATGCGCTCTCAGAATCTCTCTCAGTTTACTGTGATTTCTAGCAACACATCTGCCGCCTCCGGCTACCTCTACCCGTCATTCACTCACTCACAGCCATTCATTCACTCACAGCTATTCACTCACTCACAGCTATTCACTCACTCACAGCTTTTCACTCACTCACAGCTATTCACTCACTCACAGCTTTTCACTCACTCACAGCTTTTCACTCACTCACAGCCATTCATTCACTCACAGCTATTCACTCACTCACAGCTATTCACTCACTCACAGCTTTTAACTCACTCACAGCTATTCACTCACTCACAGCTTTTCACTCACTCACAGCTATTCACTCACTCACAGCTATTCACTCACTCACAGCTATTAACTCACTCACAGCTATTCACTCACTCACAGCTTTTCACTCACTCACAGCTTTTCACTCACTCACAGCTTTTCACTCACTCACAACCATTCATTCACTCACAGCTATTCACTCACTCACAGCTATTCACTCACTCACAGCTATTCACTCACTCACAGCTTTTCACTCACTCACAGCTTTTCACTCACTCACAGCTTTTCACTCACTCACAGACATTCACTCATTCAGTCATTGACTCACCAACTGCCATTGACTCACTCACAGACAATAACTCATTCACAGGCATTCACTCACTTACAGACATTCACTCACTCAGCCACTGACTCATCAAGTCCCATTCACGCACCAACTGCCATTCACTAACTCACTCACTCACAGGCATTCACTCACTTACAGCCATTCACTCACTCAGCCATTGACTCACCAACTGCCATTGACTCACTCACAGACAATAACTCATTCACAGACATTCACTCACTCAGCCACAGCTATTCACACACCCGCAAGCTATTCACTCACCCCTCTCTGCCGCAGGAACAGCGCATGCGCCGGAACTCCCTCAGTTCCGCTGTCCGAGTGGCATCGCTGGATGTCCGGTCGGCCGCCGCCGCCGCCGCCGCCACCTCCTCGACGACTGCCGGACACGGTCAGCGAGGTGGCCGACAAGCTGCCAGCAGCTTCAGCTCGGCAGCAGGCGCCGCCGCCGCTGTCATCTGCGCCCTCATCTCCATTCTCAGCTTCGTCATGCTCGGCAGCATCCTCGTCGTACTGTTCGCAGTTGCAGTCGTCGGTCGAGTCGTCCGAGTCGTTCGAATCGTCGTTGCGGCAGACTCCCGACGGGAAATGAAATGTCGCCTGACGATGGCCCCCTTCTTCGGCGCCTGCCGCGGCCGAATCGTCAGAAGAGGACACGAGCAACCTTGGTGGAGTTGTCGGCATCGCTGGCTGCAGCTGGCTAGCCGATGGCTGCTGTTGCTGGGCCGCCGTTTGCACGGCTTGAACGCAGGAAGTCGAATGCGACTTTCCCGAGCGCTGAAATGGCATCAAACCGCCAAGCAGGGTTGTAAGGGGCTGCTGCTGCTGCTGCTGCTGCTGCTGCTGCTGCTGCTGCTTTCTTTCTTTCTTTTTCGGGTCACGGACATTGTAGCTAGACGTAGCTAATAGGACCGGGGGCGTAGCCCCATGCAGCCGGGGCGCTGACCCTGCGCGGGCGGGCAGTAGACGGCGGAATCCAATTTGCGGCCTGCGGCGGGTGGCCAGAGAGCGTGGGGACCCGAGTCCCGGTGCGCAGGGCTCCTCCGCAGACCGACTTACGCTGTAAAAACCGCCATCCACCGCCAACCCAACGTTGGGGGACAGCTCTCCCAGGCTGCATACCCGGAGGTGAGACCAATTCGTCACCCCGTCGATGGCAGGGACGCACGGAGCTCCTGCCACATTGGCGGGGTGTCCAGGGGCGCGACGTGGACGCTGGTCTCGTGCCACCCGCTGCTGCTGCTGCTGCTGCTGCTGCTGTTGGGTTCCTGGGGCAGAGGACTTACACTGTACCTGTTGGCTCATGTTTCTGTGACAATCTATCTATGTTGCAGGCTTCTGCTACTATGTCGAGTGTAGAGGAAGTTGGAAGCAGTTTTGTTTCTGTTTGCTGGATCTAAAATCTACGGGAGCTCTTCCTGTCTGAGTGTATCGTTTTCTCTCATTTCCTATTTGATCCTGGCATTCTGATTGGCCCACGGGCTTCTAGCCAGCCACTGATGGATGGCGATGGAGCAACTCTCTGGAGTAAGTGTCTTTCTCGGCACTAAACTCAATGAGCTCTCTGCAATGCCTTTGCCTGCAGAGAATGATTTTGCATCGAATGACTTACAATAATACGTTGTGCTTGCTAATTGTAATTGTGTGCTTTGGTCTGAGGTGCTTTGTGCTTTTGTTCTGGGCCCTGTGGGATGGTGGCCGCTGTGGAGTGGTGGCCGCTGTGGAGTGGTGGTCGCTGTGGGGTCGTAGGCGCTGTGGGGTGGTGGGCGCTGTGGGGTGGTGGGCGCTGCGGGATGGTGGCCGCTGTGGAGTGATGGTCGCTGTGGGGTGGTGGGCGCTGTGGGATGGTGGGCGCTGTGGGATGGTGGCCGCTGTGGAGTGATGGCCGCTGTGGGGTCGTAGGCGCTGTGGGGTGGTGGGCGCTGTGGGGTGGTGGGCGCTGTG
>NIVC01001677.1:0-52500 GCA_002269645.1 Macrostomum lignano | reverse complement strand
AGATTAGACTGCTTCTACTGCACTTGTTGGTGCATTTCAAATGGCCTTCAGTTCGAAGGATTCAATTTGTCAGTTTTAAATAACAATTGAGCTCACTCATCGACAGGGTTTGGATGTGTACGTCTTGTACCGTTCTATATTTGCACATGTACAGAGCTATCTTGTACATATCTTGTACAGCATAGTGCTATCTTGTACATAACTTTTACAGTGCAATCTTGTACGTAACTTTTAAGGCGCTATCTTGTACGTAACTTCTAAGGCGCTATCTTGGTCGTAACTTCTAAGGCGCTATCTTGTACGTAACTTCTAAGGCGCTATCTTGTACGTAACTTCTAAGGCGCTATCTTGTACGTAACTTTTAAGGCGCTATCTTGTACGTAACTTCTAAGCTGCTATCTTGTACGTAACTTCTAAGCTGCTATCTTGTACGTAACTTCTTAGGCGCTATCTTGTACAAAAGTTCTACAGTGCTATCCTGTACATAACTTGAATTGTACAGTGCTATCTTTTACATAACTTCTACAGTACTATCTTGTACATACGCATGTATCTTGTACAGTGAGGACTTCTGCTACCCTATCACAACAAGGCATCAGAAATGTTGCAAACAACTATCCGCTTCTAACTCTGCTTAACTTGGTTAACGACGCTTAACGACTACAACCAATACCTTATGGCTGGCAGTGTGATAATAAACGGATTAGTGTATAAATTATAATTCTTTATTTTAGTGGATATAAAGTACAACTTTACCTCAAACTTACTGACAGAAATGGCTAAACAATTCAAGCATGCTATCTGTATAATGCATTCGTAGAAATCTTACTACGAGCGATAAAATCAGTCTGCAGCTGCCGAGCAGATGAAGAATTCTATCTCCATTTCAACGCGGTGTTTGTGCACCTGTTGATAGCCAATTAGCGGCAAATCGGGCGTGGGGGGGGGTTGCAATAGTGGTGGATGGGTGGAGGTATTAATGCAGAAAATGGACCAAGGTTGCAGCGAAGCCAGGCCAATCAGACTAAGAAAGTTGAGTACTTCGCGCGATTGAGAAGATTATTTGCGGGAGAGGGGTGGCTGAGGAGAGGCGAAAGAGAGTGGTATAGTAGGGGTAGAGCCAGGGAACGGAGGGGCGAGGGAGACAATAAGCAGAGTGTGAGATTGGATACGGAGATAGGAGAGGGGATTGCAGGGTGAAAGAGAGGGAAGAAAGGAGAGAAGAAGATCAAGAGAGGGAGAGAGGGAGAGAGGGAGAGAGGGAGAGAGGGAGAGAGGGAGAGAGGGAGAGAGGGAGAGAGGGAGAGAGGGAGAGAGGAGAGAGGGAGGAAAAAAAGAGGGAGGGGTGGAGAGAAGGAGAAAAGGAGAAGAGAGAAAGACAGAGGGAGAGAGGGAGAGAGGGAGAGAGGGAGAGAAGGAGAGCAGGGAAAGAGAGAGGGGACAAGGGGAGTCGCAGATGGAATGCTTGAGCGCATCAAACAAGGAAAAGCTGAGAGCAGCAGAACCCGATGAAACACAAGTCGGAGAGAGCACTTGATACCGCGTGCACATGTGGGAAGCGAGAGTATCACAAGCCTGAATCAATAAAGTCGGATCGTTATCATAGGAGACTGGCAGCTGCTGTGCCCTGAAGCCATGACTAAGACATTGCACTGTTATGAGCCTTCATCTAATCCTTGCTGTGAGTTCCCGTCTTCCCGGGACCCAGACAGCGATCCGCGCGAACTTTTACACTTTCCTACTTTGCAGTCGGAATTCTCTTTTTTGTTAAAGAAGCGAGAATGCAGAAATACAGAAGGAGAATGGAGAGGCAAGAAGGGCGTGGGAAGGCCTCCCCTCAGTGCTGGCGTGAGCTGAGTCGGAAACTGACAGGCTGGGTTGATGAGGTGGGCCTGAGGAATGAAGTGAGTTCCTATCATTGCTTTCTTGTACCCTCGCATGTGTGAGCAGTTTAAGTCATTCCTAGCTCCAATGCGAGTGTTCATGCATTCTTAAGCTCATCCTTTCTTGAAGATCTCTGAGGATAGGGCTTGAATCACCTGGGCTAATTCAGCTGAGAGCAGAGCCTTATCGTGGAAAATAGCCAGATGAGGAATTAACAGAATTGCGGAATTTCTATTATTGATGAGATGCCTGATTGTTTATTCTCTTTCTAATTGTGCTTGCAGTATCGTTTCTGATTCCTCTCCCTTCTCGCTTCCACCCTCCCTTCTCACTCTCCCTTCTCCCCTCCACTCTCCCTTCTCCCCTCTCTTCTCCCTTCTCACCTCCACTCTCCCTTCTCACCCTCCCTTCTCCCCTCCACTCTCCCTTCTCCCCTCCCTTCTCCCCTCCACTCTCCGTTCTCCCCTCCCTTCTCCCCTCCACTCTCCCTTCTCCCCTCCACTCTCCCTTCTCCCCTCTCTTCTCCCTTCTCACCACCACTCTCCCTTCTCCCCTCCCTTCTCCCCTCCACTCTCCCTTCTCCCCTCTCTTCTCCCTTCTCACCTCCACTCTCCCTTCTCACCCTCCCTTCTCCCCTCCACTCTCCCTTCTCCCCTCCCTTCTCCCCTCCACTCTCCGTTCTCCCCTCCACTCTCCGTTCTCACCTCCACTCTCCCTTCTCAATCTCTCTTCTCTCCTCCACTCTCCCTTCTCTCCTCCACTCTCCCTTCTCACTCCCCCTTCTCACCTCCACTCTCCCTTCTCCCCTCTCTTCTCCCTTCTCACCTCCACTCTCCATTCTCACCCTCCCTTCTCCCCTCCACTCTCCCTTCTCACTCTCCCTTCTCACCTCCACTCTCCCTTCTCACTCTCCCTTCTCACCTACACTCTCCCTTCTCACCTCCACTCTCCCTTCTCACCTCCACTCTTTCTTCTCACCTCCACTCCGCATCATCATTAGCTTGGCCTCTGAGCTCTCCACCAACACAGTCTTACTCCCCTCTTCCCTGCTTCCGGGAGGGCCTCTCCACTCTCTTCTCCGACCCGAACTCTGAGCTTCATCAAGAGGAAGCAGAGTGAGAGACGCTCTATCGCGAGCTGGCATTTGCCCATCTCTCTGAACCATACCCCTGCCTCCGTTGAAGTCTTATTAATTCCTCTAACACAGGTGTGTGTACTACAGCCAGCACATAATAGTATTGCTTATTATTCCCTAAAGCTGCACCTGTCAGTCAAACAAGATTTTCAGGCCCCCAGCGACCAACATGAGGTCGTGTCGAAGGCGCTCGTTCCGAATGTCCCACGTCAGGGAGACTGGCAACCCCCCCCCCCGCCTAGCCTTTATCAACCTGCAGTCTTTTCTTTGCCCTTCTACCCTGCCACACCTTCATGTTGCAGTTTGTCATCTGCTATCCGCCTGAGGGTGAAAATCTTGCCAAATCTTACTGTGGAACTCTGCTAAGAGTAAACATACCTACAATTCGTTGCGTCCGTCAAAAAATTAACGAGACTGTGGGCAGAAGAAGACGGTGTGTCTACCCCTTTTTGAGACACCTGAGGCCGCTGCTGCTTGCTACTCTGGTTGGTACGCAAAGGGCGATGGGGTCATTAATTTGAGGCGCCACTGCAGTAGTGCTACTTTGATTTTGTTACTCTTGTTAACTACTTCAGTTGTAGGCAAGACTGATCTACAACCCCCCACCTCCTGGTGCTACATGAGTAACCCGAGCTCTCAAAGTAAAAAATCTCCTAGTTAGTGTGACTGGACTTTTTAGTTTGAATATCGTCTGACTAGAATCTGCTGTCTGCGAAATTTCATTAAAGAATACTCCTCTCCTCACCTTATCGCACTAGCCCCTCCTCTCACCCACCTCCCTCCACTCACCCACCTCCCTCCACTCACCCACCTCCCTCCTCGCACCCACCTCTCTCCTCTCACCCACCTCCCTCCTCGCACCCACCTCTCTCCTCTCACCCACCTCCCTCCACTCACCCACCTCCCTCCACTCACCCACCTCCCTCCTCGCACCCACCTCTCTCCTCTCACCCACCTCCCTCCTCTCACCCACCACCCTCCTCTCACCCACCTCCCTCCTCGCACCCACCTCTCTCCTCTCACCCACCTCCCTCCTCTCACCCACCTCTCTCCTCGCACCCACCTCCCTCCTCTCAACCACCTCCCTCCTCTCACCCACCTCCCTCCTCTCACCCACCTCCCTCCACTCACCCACCTCCCTCCACTCACCCACCTCCCTCCACTCACCCACCTCCCTCCTCGCACCCATTTCCAGTCTTGCACCCACCTCCCTCCTCGTACCCGCCTCCCCTCCTCTCACCCACCTCCCTCCACTCACCCACCTCTCTCCTCGCACCCACCTCCCTCCTCTCACCCACCTCCCTCCTCTCACCCACCTCCCTCCACTCACCCACCTCCCTCCACTCACCCACCTCCCTCCTCGCACCCATTTCCAGTCTTGCACCCACCTCCCTCCTCGTACCCGCCTCCCCTCCTCTCACCCACCTCCCTCCACTCACACACCTCTCTCCTCGCACTCACCTCCATCCACTCACTCATCTCCCTCCTCGCACCCACCTCCCTCCTCTCAACCACCTCCCTCCTCGCACCCGCCTCCCTCCTCGCACCCACCTCCCTCCTCTCAACCACCTCCCTCCTCGCACCCACCTCCCTCCTCGTACCCACCTCCCTCCTCGCACCCGCCTCTCTCCTCGTACCCACCTCTCCTCCTCGCACCCACTCCTCGCAATACTGTCTGATTCTCAAGATCACTATTGTGCTGACCGGAATGCACAATCACGGATGCCCGCCTGACAGCGCCTTTCTATTCAATGAAACCAGCGAAGCGAACTGTCCAAGTTCTGAGTAGCAGCTCCATACACGAGACGACTATCTGCCTTCCTCTTCGGTAAAAAAAGTGGAATAGATTCCGTGAGTCAGAGTGAGTTAATAAGAGTGGCAGGTCACTTGGTAAACCTGCTGAGGGTGTGTGTGTGTGTGTGCTTGGGACTCACACAATGCTCAATTCCCATTCAGTTGGTCACTCATCCGGCATTACCTCAACTCCCCTTCTCTCTCTCCCTCTTCCAAACTGTCGCAATAATAAGCTTTAGAGGACCTCTGTCCGTGCGTGAAAATTTAATAAGTCAAAGCTCTATTCAAGTGTCTTTGGCTGGTAAAGGTCTTTGGCTATAAATTAATATATATATATATATATATATTATAACTAATATACTTTTATTTCTACAGAAAGGATTGTCATAGACTGCCTCCCCCCGTCAGAACCAGTTATTTATCTCCACTATAATATTGCTGCCCACCCCTGTCTTTCTGTCCACCCTGTTTAGTTAGTTTTGAGACAAAAATATGATTGATTACCCAGTAGGGTTTGCTGTCAGCTAGTTCACTGGAATTAATGTGGAGACGTACAAGCTGAAATGGAGGGTGAGGTACAGTGTGAGATGGAGAGTGAGGTACAGTGTGAGATGGAGAGTGGGGTACAGTGTGAGATGGAGAGTGAGGTACAGAGTGAAATGGAGGGTGAGGTACAGGGTGAGATGGAGGGTGAGGTACAAGCTGAAATGGAGAGTGAGGTACAGGGTGAGATGGAGGGTGAGGTACAAGCTGAAATGGAGGGTGAGGTACAGGGTGAGATGGAGGGTGAGGTACAGGGTGAGATGGATAGTGAGGTACAGTGTGAGATGGATAGTGAGGTACAGTGTGAGATGGAGAGTGAGGTACAGTGTGAGATGGAGAGTGAGGTACAGTGTGAGATGGAGAGTGAGGTACAGTGTGAAATGGAGAGTGAGGTACAGTGTGAAATGGATAGTGAGGTACAGTGTGAGATGGAGAGTGAGGTACAGTGTGAGATGGAGAGTGGAGTACAGGGTGAGATGGAGAGTGAGGTACAGTGTGAGATGGTGAGTGAGGTACAGTATGAAATGGTGAGTGAGGTACAGTATGAAATAGTGAGTGAGGTACAGTGTGAGATGGAGAGTGAGGTACAGTGTGAGATGGAGAGTGGAGTACAGGGTGAGATGGAGAGTGAGGTACAGTGTGAGATGGAGGGTGAGGTACAGGGTGAGATGGATAGTGAGGTACAGGGTGAGATGGAGAGTGAGGTACAGTGTGAGATGGAGGGTGAGGTACAGGGTGAGATGGATAGTGAGGTACAGTGTGAGATGGAGAGTGAGGTACAGGGTGAGATGGATAGTGAGGTACAGGGTGAGATGGAGGGTGAGGTACAGGGTGAGATGGATAGTGAGGTACAGGGTGAGATGGATAGTGAGGTACAGGGTGAGATGGAGAGTGAGGTACAGGGTGAGATGGATAGTGAGGTACAGGGTGAGATGGAGGGTGAGGTACAGGGTGAGATGGAGAGTGAGGTACAGGGTGAGATGGAGGGTGAGGTACAGGGTGAGATGGAGAGTGAGGTACAGGGTGAGATGGAGAGTGAGGTACAGGGTGAAATGGATGGTGGGGTACAGGGTGAGATGGAGGGTGAGGTACAGTGTGAGATGGAGAGTGAGGTACAGGGTGAAATGGATGGTGGAGTACAGGGTGAGATAGAGGGTGAGGTACTGGGTGAGATGGAGGGTGAGGTACAGGGTGAGATGGAGAGTGAGGTACAGTGTGAAATGGATGGTGAGGTACAGGGTGAGATGGAGAGTGAGGTACAGTGTGAAATGGAGAGTGAGGTACAGGGTGAGATGGAGAGTGAGGTACAGGGTGAGATGGAGAGTGAGGTACAGTGTGAAATGGATGGTGAGGTACAGGGTGAGATGGATAGTGAGGTACAGAGTGAAATGGAGAGTGAGGTACAGGGTGAGATGGAGAGTGAGGTACAGAGTGAAATGGAGAGTGAGGTACAGTGTGAGATGGAGAGTGAGGTACAGGGTGAGATGGAGAGTGAGGTACAGAGTGAAATGGAGAGTGAGGTACAGGGTGAGATGGAGAGTGAGGTACAGGGTGAAATGGAGAGTGAGGTACAGGGTGAGATGGAGAGTGAAAAGGATGAGATATAGTGCTAAAGATATCGGTACAGCTGAGCATTGGACAAGCAATGCCCATACTCATTGCACCGAAATCCATCATTATGTGACTTATCGATCTGCATATTCGGCCAAGCCAACTGACTCAGACCCCTCTCAAATATTTCCCTGAGTCTCCTTGCCAGTTAAAACAAGAGAAGATGCGGCAGTCGCAGGCTGCAAGCCATTGTCATAAATTATTGATTGACAGCTTAGATCAAGACTGATGGCAACTAAGCAGAAGGCGGGGCAATGATTTGCACTTCTAGCACTGCGCGCAACATCTGGGCCCAGTCTCACGACCACCTTATTGACTCAATTGAGCCGCCTCATGATTGGCTCATCTCTAACTGTTGATAACACTGTAGCAGATATTATTTTTACAAAACAATACTTTAATAGGCTTGCATTCAATGTGAATTCAGTTTTCCCTTCAATCCCCGCTCTGTCTCAGTTTAGACTGAGTCAAATAGTCACCAATGCATATCTGCCTTACTCCTTGCCATGCGGAATATAACAAAAGTGCAAAGAAGTGAAGTAGTGTACTTGCTTCTGAATTTGGCCGATTGAGAGCTCAGTAGTGTCTGGGCGCGCCCTGCAGACAGTGACTCGACAGTCAAGGCTGCTTTTTAAACAAGTTTTTTTTCAACACTGCTGCTGCTGTTGCATTCTGCTCTCTGCTTGCCCAACCATGCTTGTTGTGGCAAGTGCTGGCTGGCAACCCAATAGATTATGTATGTATGTATCTATCTATCTGTCTATCTATCTATCTATCTATCTATCTATCTATCTATCTATCTATCTATCTATCTATCTATCTATCTATCTATCTATCTATCTATCTATCTATCTATCTATCTATCTATCTATCTATCTATCTATCTATCTATCTATCTATCTATCTATCTATCTATCTATCTATCTATCTATCTATCTATCTATCTATCTATCTATCTATCTATCTATCTATCTATCTATCTATCTATCTATCTATCTATCTATCTATCTATCTATCTATCTATCTATCTATCTATCTATCTATCTATCTATCTATCTATCTATCTATCTATCTATTTATCTATCTATCTATCTATCTATCTATCTATCTATCTATCTATCTATCTATCTATCTATCTATCTATCTATCTATCTATCTATCTATCTATCTATCTATCTATCTTTCTATCTATCTATCTATCTATCTATTCTTTTTATCAATCCAATCAATAAATCGGACTCACCATTAGCAAGTGCGCATTGCTCTGGCAGTCACCTTCGCCATCGTCCCCGCTATCCTCGCCGTCACCGCCGCAGTAGACTCCCCCGTCGTCATGAAAATGATGATGCTGATGCTGATGCAGCAGTTGGTGACTCCGGCCCCGCCCGACGGGCTCCTCTTTGACCCCCTGAGCGCCAGCCGCAGCCTGAGGCTCCTTGGAGAAGAGTTTGACGGTGCGGATCACCGCCAAGCGTTTGCGCAGAGGCGCCCAGGCGGCCGCCTTCGCCTGCTGGGGCGGCTGCTTCTCGTTTCCCCTGTCAGACATGAGAGTTTGGGATCGGGACGAACTGAGCTGAGCTTCGGGAACCACGTGAGCAGTCTCTAGTTCAATGCTAACTGCAGACTCTTTCAGCCTTATAGATATCTATATCTAGAAGGGGTGGGACCTGTTTCCCCCAGGTCCGATTTAGATTGGCTGGTGCAGTCTTGCTGCTAGCCAATGGCTGTGCAGGCTGAGCGGGGGACGGCAAGCACAGGGATAACAATGTTAATAGAGATGGACTGCATCGCAACACTAAATAACGGAGATGTTGCACGCGAATTCATTCTGTTTATTCCGTACAATTACGCTCGCAGTATAATAAACATGCACTAGGAATCCACAAGTCGTGGGGCGTGGCGGAAGGTATGGAAGACACGGTGAGAGGCGGTTTAGAGATGAGGATTTCAAGCCTCCTTCATTTCCCCCTTTTTCAGCCGCGGAGTGCCAGCTGGGGGGACCGCGGGCACAGGCTGCTGGATAGATGATGAATGCGATTTTTTATAATCCATCATTAGCCTGCGGGCTCGCCTTCATTTCCTGGCCTATCCCTCTACCAACCCTTCCATCCTTGACAGCCCGATCCCTTATGCGACGTAGATTTGAAGTGGAAAAAATAGAATTTCTATTCTAGCTGGATGCCTCGAATCCCAGCCGACCGATGCTCAATTTGCAGGCTATGATGGGGTTAGTTTACATGTGCGCTCCAGAGATTTCTGCACTAATGCGGTGATAATTACTGGTGAAAGTTTCATTGGCAAAGGCAGTTGTTAAGATTGCAATGGTCGCGATTGATACTGAAAATTGGTTTGGACTTTAACTTGGACTGCAAGTTAAATGGACTGCATTTTTTCTTAGCAGAAATCTCCCTCTGCAGTAACGATGTCTCCAATAATTGTTCATTCAACCGTTTCGTAGAATCAACCGCATTTACCCACCACCCCAGCTCCCACCACCCCAGCTCCCACCACCCCAGCTCCCACCACCCCAACTCCCACCACCCCAGCTCCCACCACCCCAGCTCCCACCACCCCAGCTCCCACCACCCCAACTCCCACCACCCCAGCTCCCACCACCCCAACTCCCACCACCCCAGCTCCCACCACCCCAACTCCCACCACCCCAGCTCCCACCACCCCAGCTCCCACCACCCCAGCTCCCACCACCCAACTCCCATCACTCCAACTCCCATCACCCCAACTCCCATCACCCCAACTCCCACCACTCCAACTCCCATCAACCCAACTCCCACCACCCAATACCCACGACCCCAGTACCCACCACCCCAATACCCACCACCCTAATACCCACGACCCAGTACCCACCACCCCAATACCCACCACCCTAATACCCGCCGCCCCAATACCCACCACCCTAATACCCACGACCCCAGTACCCACCACCCCAATACCCACCACCCCAATACCCACCACCCTAATACCCACCACCCTAATACCCACCACCCTAATACCCACCACCCCCAATGCCCTTCACCAAAATACCCACCACTTACCTGCAGCTTACAAACTTGCTCATTTACTTTTCAACCAAAAGTATACGTCAATTTGCCTATCATCGTACTAATAGTAAGGAGATAGTTTTCGCTTGTTAACTGACGGAAATTAACTAAAGGAAATTTTCAACTTAGCTCGATCGTTATTTCGTTTTTTCTATTTTCACAGACTCATAAAAGATTCCAAACTAACTACTTGCAGTAGGCTTTGTTCTTTGGTTCTCTTGCTAGAATTGGCTGTTAAACACAAGCGTTTTGCAGGAATAACAATAAGATTATACTTGCGGTTTTATAAAGACAGCATTCTATGGCTGAAACTGCCGACTTCGATCCGACTTAGTTTAATGTACAAGAACAGTGCAGAAAAGAGTGAGTATTAATAATAAAAACCTGAATTTTGATTCCATTTTCTGCTACTCCGATCAGCCACTGACTACCATAGATGACCATAGACACAAATACCCACCAACCTCAATACCCTGCCACCCCAATACCTGCCAGCAAATACCCGCCACCCCAAGACGAATTCTGTGATTAAGTACCCGCAGGGCAAAAAGGTCATGGTATACAATGTGAATCAAACGCAAGATTCGTTGCTTGGCCCACTGGATAACTGTTAGTCTGTGGAATCATTTCCATAGTTTATGGTCGAGGGTCTAAATTTCGGTCGAGCCGTTCTGAAAATAACCCTGTTGTCTATGGCCCAATATGCTACTACTGAACGAGGATTGAAGATTTCTGTGCCATTTCAGCCCCGGAAAATCAGGTGGGAATACCAATACTTTAATCAGTCTGAAGTTTGAAATTTCTTTCTGCAAAGGTTCGTCATCAGTTAGATAAAAATAGACACACTAGCGCCCCCGGGCTGGCCTGATAAATAAAAAAAGAATATTTTCGAAAATTTCCACCCCAAAATCCGAACCGCTTTCCCGTGGAGTTTAGACGATATTGCAGCGGGTTTTTTTCAGAAAAGCTGGAGAGATAAATATTAATAATGCTGTTAGTGCACGATGGCAGCTCAGTTTGGGGATTTTCAAAAGTTTACTATGAATAAATCGGATTAATATATCAAAGCTAAAATCACGAGATCCGAGTCGCACTACTACAAGCAAAATAACAACCGCCTACGCAAAATGGATAAGATAGAAAATTATGTAGGGAAAACAAAGGCGAAAGAAGAGAAGAGGAAAGGCAGAGATTTGAGGCGAGGAGAGAAGTAGAGGGAGGAGAGAGAAGTAGAGTGAAGAGAGAGTAGAGTGAAGTGAGAGAAGTAGAGTGAAGAGAGAGAAGTAGAGTGAAGTGAGAGAAGTAGAGTGAAGGGAGAGAAGTAGAGTGAAGGGAGAGAAGTAGAGTGGGGAGAGAGAAGTAGAGTGAAGGGAGAGAAGTAGAGTGAGGAGAGAGAGAAGTAGAGGGAAGGGAAAGAAGTAGAGTGGGGAGAGAGAAGTAGAGTGAAGGGAGAGAAGTAGAGTGAAGAGAGAAAAGTAGAGTGAAGGGAGAGAAGTAGAGTGGGAAGAGAGAAGTAGAGGGAAGGGAGAGAAGTAGAGTGAAGGGAGAGAAGTAGAGTGAAGGGAGAGAAGTAGAGTGAAGGGAGAGAAGTAGAGTGGGGAGAGAGAAGTAGAGTGAAGGGAGAGAAGTAGAGTGGGAAGAGAGAAGTAGAGGGAAGGGAGAGAAGTAGAGTGAAGGGAGAGAAGTAGAGTGAAGGGAGAGAAGTAGAGTGGGGAGAGAGAAGTAGAGTGAAGGGAGAGAAGTAGAGTGAGGAGAGAGAGAAGTAGAGTGAAGGGAAAGAAGTAGAGTGGGGAGAGAGAAGTAGAGGGAAGGGAGAAAAGTAGCCACCAAATATTGCCGAATGAATAAAAATAGAAAAATGACTGGAACTGCAAAAATGAGAAAATGCAAGGCACAGTTCAAGTGTTAGCCCGCCTGAAAAAAGGGAGATTTTATTTCATTTGGAAATTTGGGGACGTGGCTCATGCGGGCAGGCTGTGTGAAAAGTGAAACTTGGAAGGTCCGGCAATGGGGGGGGGGTAGGTTTTCTCAAGCAGTGAAGCGAGACGCTAGTAAAGTACTCAGATGCAGGCAGTTCAGTCCATGTTTATGCTCCAAATTCCCTGAGCTGTGGGTGGCAGTGCTCAAAAGCTAGCACTAAAAAATCGTTCAATAGCCTTCCATCCCCAATGTCGGTGAGCTTGGTCTAGCTCAAGACCCCCCCCCCCAGCGACAGCCCCCGGGGCTGGCTGAGGCAGGGTCACTCGCCCATGGTGGACGCGCCCTCAGGGCAATTAAACAACTTTTGCCAGCGTAAGTAGGTTGAAAATTAGATTCCCTGCGGGCCGGGCTTCGGGATCGCTTATAGGTGATCGCTCTGTGTCTTCACCATGGACTGCCAGGGACCCAGAGTTCGGATTGGAAACCCAGAAATGGATTGCTGGCTTGTGCATCGTGAGGGAGTTACATTTGAGTGTCAGGGGTTACGCTGGGTGTCAGGAGTGTCAATATGGGTGTCAGGTGTGTCACTCTGGGTGTCAGGTGAGTCACTCTGGGTGTCAGGTGTGTCCCTCTGGGTGTCAGGAGTGTCACTCTGGGTGTCAGAGGGGGTCACTCTGGGTGTCAGGTGTGTCACTCTGGGTGTCAGGTGAGTCACTCTGGGTGTCAGGTGTGTCACTCTGGGTGTCAGGTGTGTCACTCTGGGTGTCAGGTGTGTCACTCTGGGTGTTAGGTCAGTCACTCTGGGTGTCAGGTGGGTCACTCTGGGTGTCAGGTGTGTCACTCTGGGTGTTAGGTGAGTCACTCTGGGTGTCAGGTGTGTCACTCTGGGTGTCAGGAGTGTCACTCTGGGTGTCAGATGTGTCACTCTGGGTGTCAGGTGTGTCACTCTGGGTGTCAGGTGTGTCACTCTGGGTGTCAGGTGTGTCACTCTGGGTGTCAGAGGGGGTCACTCTGGGTGTCAGAGGGGGTCACTCTGGGTGTCAGGTGTGTCCCTCTGGGTGTCAGGAGTGTCACTCTGGGTGTCAGGTGTGTCACTCTGGGTGTCAAGTGTGTCACTCTGGGTGTCAGGTGTGTCACTCTGGGTGTCAGGTGTGTCACTTATAAGAGAACTGCTATCTGCCATTCTAGACGCTTGGTTTAATATTCCGTGACGAAACTCTGACTAGCTGTAGCCATACTAGTATAGATCTATAGCTTTCACCTGCTCATATACAACCAAGTCAGCAAGCACTGAATGCATTGGAGAGGGGGGTCCATCCCCCGACCACCAGCCAATCGCTGCGCGACTTTACCGATATCCTCAGATCCTCAGAAAATTTCATCCCTGGCTAACTAACTAACTAACTACAGAGGAGGATCTCTGTCTGAACTATTGCCGCCAAATCTCTCCGGTAGCAGAGCACAAATTTCGCTAAAATTTATTCACCTACTACTGGTAGATAGTTAAACTATTAATAGCTAAATTAATTCTAGCTAAAAATGGCCGTGAACCCAGCCGACACCGTCACCATCACGGTTGGTGGCGCCAACTTCGTCACCCGACGCGCCACCCTGTACCGGTTTCCCAACACACGCCTGTACAACCAGATCGCTGCCGACGAGATGCAGAAGGACGCGTACTATTTCGACCGGGACCCTGAGGTGTTTCGCTTCATCCTAGACTTCTATCGCACCGGAGAATTGCACCTGCCGACAAATATCTGCGGCCCGTTCGTGCGCAAGGAGCTCATCTTCTGGGGCATCCACGAGGCCAGCATCGGGCCCTGCTGCCTGCCGCACTACGTGCGATTCGACGAGGAGAAGCGGACGAAGAACACGCTGTTCAAGGACTGCTTCGAGGACATCGAGCCGATGCAGTCGCTGGTGCGCTGCAGCAGAGGTTTCCGGAGACTGCGCTACCGGATGTGGCTGTTTCTGGACTATCCAACCTCTTCATTGCCGGCTAAGGTGAGTTTTACTATTGTACCTGAAGTTGTGATTTGTGATAGTTGCGAAGAACCGAGTCTGCAGCACCGGAGAGATGTTACGAACAGCCCGGAGACGAGATCTCTGCGACATTGGGCAGAGAATCCAGTCGAGGCGGGTGTTGCGACCATTCTTGGGCCATGAAAAATTGGTAGAACACTGAGGCGTTGGTGAAGGCAGCCCATCGGCCGTCAACCGGGAGGGGAGCACTGGAGTCGCTAGTGACAATGATGAGGTGCCGGGAGGCCAGCTGGTCTAGCAGAGCATTTAGTTGGTCCTAGAAGCTCTCAGCTGCAGATGGATCTGGAGATGTGTTTGGTGCAGTTGGCGCATGCACACAGATAACATTGAGGCGCCTGTACTCCAGAGCGAAAGAGGCATGACCGATGCGCTCAGAGAGGAAGTTGATCGAGAGGAGCGATCGGGGAGAGCTTCTGGGGAGAGCAAGAAGCCAATGCCCCCCCACGCCTTGAGCAGAGGCAGGTGAGACAGTGAAACTTCACCCTTTGTACAGACTGGTCTCGAGGTCTCTAAATAAACTTCAGAGACTTTTAATCAGCGTGTAGACGGAGAATATTGATATTTCTTAGAAAAAATTGTTCTATTCTTCGGATTAGATATCAAGCGAGACTGAGAGAGACTTCTATAATTTACATGCATAAGCGTACAATAAAATGCGAATTTGAGTAGCGCGCTCATCGAAGACGAGACGAGAGAAAGAGAGAGTTTGGCTGGCTGGATCCCGCGGTCGGGCGAGGCCAGGAATTGCCTTCATCCGGACCGCCAACTCGCTGATTATTATTAATTTGACTGTCGGCCGAAGAAACTCGTAGGAAAGGAGGATGGGGAGAGGCGGGTTGCAGAGGCTGCGACTGGCAGCGAGGCCAGCAAGGAGAGCTTGAGAAAGGGAGAGCTGAGGAATTCAGAGGAAGGCAAATCACAGCAGAAAAAGGAGAGGAGATTCCCTTGCCCGGGCCAGAGAGCAGCCCAATCTCGCCATCGCGCTCTCTTGCTCTCTCAGTTTCTTGCATACTCCGTCATTTTCTTTTAGTATTCAGCACTTCCTTTCAGGCCGATCCAGAAATCCAAACCGAGCCTCTGTCCCCCCTGGGGGGGGGGCTGAGCTGCGGGATTCCGGCTTTCCGCTTTCCCGTCTGCTTCTTTAAAGAAAGAGAAAAAGGACGGAGAAAGAAAAAAACGAGGGTGGGAGACCCGGCTTATAGAGTGAAAAGGTCGAGTAAAGTAGATTTTCAGATATAACAGTGGAATGCAGTCTGGAGGGAGGGGATGCCTAGCCTGATAGTTGAGATCTGCAAGCATTGCCATCAGCCAAGTTGCCTGAAAGTTTATCCCGGAGCAGCCTATACCTACCTGCTCACCTACCTACCTGCTCACCTACCTACCTGCTCACCTACCTACCTGCTCACCTACCTACCTGCTCACCTACCTACCTGCTCACCTACCTACCTGCTCACCTACCTACCTGCTCACCTACCTACCTGCTCACCTACCTACCTGCTCACCTACCTACCTGCTCACCTACCTACCTGCTCACCTACCTACCTGCTCACCTACCTACCTGCTCACCTACCTACCCGCTCACCTACCTACCTGCTCACCTACCTACCCGCTCACCTACCTACCTGCTCACCTATCTATCTATCTATCTATCTATCTATCTATATCTATCTATCTATCTATCTATCTATCTATCTATCTATCTATCTATCTATCTATCTATCTATCTATCTATCTATCCATCTATCTATCTATCTATCTATCTATCTATCTATCTATATCTATCTATCTATCTATCTATCTATCTATCTATCTATCTATCTATCTATCTATCTATCTATCTATCTATCTATCTATGTATCTATCTATCTATCTATCTATCTATCTATATCTATTAGCAGCACAAAGCAGTGGGGCAGGCAATTGGAATATTGCATCCCATTAGCCCTATTTCTATCACCCAGACTCCAGCAAATCTCGAGCAAGGAGCGACATTCCTTCCCTAGCAACAAATCCGCTACAGCCTAAATGCGAGATTTTAGCAACTTCAGCCAATTAACAAACCACTAATGGAGTCCCAGATTCGTGTCCAAGTAGCATGCAGCAAATGGCTTTCATTGCTACATCTCCCTCGCAATGTTCATCAGCCAGGCTGCCCGACTTCAGACATCTGTTAAACGGGCATTGTCTGGCAGAACAGAAAGAATTTGGAGAGCAGAGTCCGTTACTGGGTAATGTGAAATTATCCAATTGAAAAATACGCTGGCCATTCTCAGCTTTGCTGCAAAAACTCTTGAACTCATTGATAAATACGAGATAATTGCCTCCTTTGCCCTCTCTGTGTCCTACTTTTAATCATCCCACTTCAATACACCCTATCTCCTCTATATCCCTGTCTAATCTCCTCTCTATCCCTGTCTAATCTCCTCTCTATCCCTGTCTAATCTCCTCTCTATCCCTGTCTAATCTCCTCTATATCCCTGTCTAATCTCCTCTCTATCCCTGTCTAATCTCCTTTCAATCTCTATTTAATCTACCCTCTATCCCTGTCTAATCTCCTCTCTATCCCTGTCTAATCTCCTTTCAATCTCTATCTAATCTCCTCTCTATCCCTGTCTAATCTACCCTCTATCCCTGTCTAATCTCCTCTCTATCCCTGTCTAATCCCGTCTTTATCCCTGTCTAATCTCGTCTCTATCCCTGTCTAACCTCCTCTATATCCCTGTCTAATCTCTTTTCTATCCCTGTCTAATCTCCTCTCTATCCCTGTCTAATCTACCCTCTATCCCTGTCTAGTCTCCTCTCTATCCCTGTCTAATCTCATCTTTATCCCTGTCTAATCTCGTCTCTATCCCTGTCTAACCTCCTCTATATCCCTGTCTAATCTCTTTTCTATCCCTGTCTAATCTCCTCTCTATCCCTGTCTAATCTCCTTTCAATCTCTATTTAATCTCCTCTCTATCCCTGTCTAGTCTCCTTTCTATCCCTGTCTATTCTCTTCTCTATCCCTGCCTAATCTCCTTTCAATCTCTATCTAATCTCCTCTCTATCCCTTTCTAATCTACCCTCTATCCCTGTCTAATCTCCTCTCTATCCCTGTCTAATCTACCCTCTATCCCTGTCTAATCTCCTCTCTATCCCTGTCTAATCTACCCTCTATCCCTGTCTAGTCTCCTCTCTATCCCTGTCTAATCTCGTCTTTATCCCTGTCTAATCTCGTCTCTATCCCTGTCTAACCTCCTCTATATCCCTGTCTAATCTCTTTTCTATCCCTGTCTAATCTCCTCTCTATCCCTGTCTAATCTCCTTTCAATCTCTATTTAATCTCCTCTCTATCCCTGTCTAGTCTCCTCTCTATCCCTGTCTATTCTCTTCTCTATCCCTGCCTAATCTCCTTTCAATCTCTATCTAATCTCCTCTCTATCCCTTTCTAATCTACCCTCTATCCCTGTCTAATCTCCTCTCTATCCCTGTCTAATCTACCCTCTATCCCTGTCTAATCTCCTCTCTATCCCTGTCTAATCTCGTCTTTATCCCTGTCTAATCTCGTCTCTATCCCTGTCTAACCTCCTCTATGTCCCTGTCTAATCTCTTTTCTATCCCTGTCTAATCTCTTCTCTATCTCTGTCTTATCTCTTTAATTATCCCAGCCTGAATCGTATTTTAGATCTCTTTCAACTCTCTATCTTTATGGCTTCTTGCTGTCTCCTCCCTAAGTCCCTAATTTCGCTCGTGCTGACAGAAACAACACAAAATAGTACACGATGAAATTTTTTCGTGTGGCTTGATGCTTCTGCTTCTGAAAATGGAGGAGCTCAACAAACTTTCAACTGGAAAATCATTTCCATTCTCGTCTCGGATGTCCTCGAAAAAGCTCGCGTGGTTTTAACACGCGTACAGGGATTACTAAAATCCAGATGTTATAAAGCGTCCTTGCACGCATAGGGTCGGCTCTAAGGCCTGTCTGTCACCTGTCAGGCCGGATCGTGCATGCTAGGAAGATGAGGATTTCACCGGCTTAGCGCGCAGAAATCCCACCCCGAATTTATCTGGGGGAAAAGCGCAAATCCCTCTTTCGGCTGTCTCAGGCGCTAGCCATATACTTTGAGGCTGGTAAAACAAATCATTTCTAAATATATATGACGACTTATTCCGCCTCACCTATCTGAGGAGGGACTTGGGAGTCCAGACTGGGTTGCTATGGCTTCACAGATACTGACAACCCCACCGAATATCTTATCAGGCCTCGCTCCACTGTCGGCTGTTTGGCAATTCAAATATCCGGCTGCGGATTGAAGCTTTCAGACTGGCCGGCTTGCTGCTAAACAAACCGAAGCTTTCATAAATCTTTGCTGCGATGAGGACCGGCATTGGGAAGCGCCCGCAGTGTGGACTGCTGTCACATGTGATGGCTGAAGCTTCTGGTGGGATCACTGATTCTGGAGAATCATCACTGAATCTGGGGGATCACTGATTCTGGGGGATCACTGACTCTGGGGTCACTGATTCTGGGGGTCACTGATTCTGGGGGATCACCAATTGTGGGGTATCACTGATTCTGGGGGTCACTGATTCTGGGGGATCACCAATTGTGGGGTATCACTGATTCTGGGGGGATCACTGATTCTGGGGAATCATCACTGATTCTGGGGGATCACAGATTCTGGGGAATCATCACTGATTCTGGGGGATTTCTGGGGGATCACTGATTCTGGGGGATCACTGATTCTGGGGGATCACTGATTCTGGGGGATCACTGATTCTGGGGGATCACTGATACTGGGGATCACTGATACTGAGATATCACCAATTGTGGGGATCAATGAGATACCACTGATTCTGATGTAGAGGGATATACATGTAAGATTTTGAGTAGTAGAAGAGGTTTTGAGAGATGAAAATTGTGAGATGACTGGAAGCACCTGCTTACAGAATATTAGCGTACAATATCATTATCAAGCATAGAATAAGTAAACACCAAGGATACATCGCAAATCAGCAGACCGAAAAGCCCTAAAGGACATCAGGCCAGCCAGACGGAAGCGATTTCATGCAGTTCTTGCAGCTGAACTCAAATATAGTTGCTATGGGAAGTTCAGTTGATCCTGACTGAATTTGGCAGGCCTCCTATAGTTTCTCGCTTGGCTCACATGTTAATTTGACTGTCTGGTTGACCGTCTGCTTCAGTTCCATATTGATTATCAATGAGGCAAATCAATTGCTCTGATGGGTGTACAGTTATTGACGCAAATAAGATTACGAAGCAGTAATGCATTGTATGCTGATGCTGACTGACTGAAGTACTCATAAGTGTCTGAACTGTCTGATGCTAGCTTTCTTAGTATGATAGCGCCACAAATATCCACATCTGCATGCATCTGCTCTGCAGAACTTGTTTTTATGCTTGGCTGTCTCATCTCCTCTATCCGCCTGATCTTTCCTCTATCACTGTCGAATCTCCTCTCTATCCCTGTCTAATCCCTTCTCTATCCATATCTAATCTCCTCTCTATCCCTGTCTAATCCCTTCTCTATCCCTGTCTAATCCCTTCTCTATCCATATCTAATCTCCTCTCTATCCCTGTCTAATCCCTTCTCTATCCCTGTCTAATCTCGTCTCTATCCCTGTCTAATCCTTTCTCTATCCCTGTCTAATCCTTTCTCTATCCCTGTCTAATCCTTTCTCTATCCCTGTCTAATCCTTTCTCTATCCCTGTCTAATCCTTTCTCTATCCCTGTCTAATCCTTTCTCTATCCCTGTCTAATCCCTTCTCTATCCCTGTCTAATCTCGTCTCTATCCCTGTCTAATCTCCTCTCTATCTCTGTAATCTCCTCTCTATCCCTGTCTAATCCCTTCTCTATCCCTGTCTAATCTCCTCTCTATCCCTGTCTAATCTCCTCTCTATCCCTGTCTAATCTCCTCTCTATCTCTGTAATCTCGTCTCTATCCCTGTCTAATCTCCTTTCTATCCCTTTTAATCTCCCCTCTATCTCTGTCTAATCTCCTTTCTATCCCTGTCATATCTAACCTCTCAAGCTGCTCCTTCCCTTCACTTTCATCTGTCTCAGCCTCCTCTATTTGTATTTTAATTCCCCATCTTCCTGGCCTGCTCTACCCTGCTCAGCCTTCCTCACCTCCCGTTTCCAGGAACTTCAGATCCAATTAGCCTGCAGAACGGAGTTTTCAATTAACCGGCCAGAATCCCTGTGCTCAATTCCCAGCCCCAAGTGCAGCTCAAATGCCCTGTTCCCTTCCTAGACAGCTTAAAATCCCCATCCTAATGGAGTTTGTTTCCTTTCGGCGCCAGGTGCTTCAAAATTCATCTATAACTCGAATATAGTTCCAATTCACGTGTTCAGCAGATTATTCACCATTCCCTGGGGAAGATCGCAATCCGCATGCCAATTAACTTAGCAGACTGCATCAGCCATGCAGAGCCAGTAGCTAAAGAAAGAATTTTAAATAAAAGAAGAGGTTCGTTAAAAAATGAATTGAATTTTCATCCCCCACCACCCGACGTGGGCGGTTGGGGCACCGTCGCTCGCTGATCTAAGCCTCACTTTTCATTCTAAAGCTGAATTTATTTAAATCGCATATTGAATAAATTAATACGAAATGAAAAAAAATTTCCGAATTAACGACGTCACACGAGAGTCCGATTAATTTAATTAGGAACCCATTTCATATAGTAAATGTGGCTTCAAAGTAAGACTGATTGACGTCAAAACAGACTGGAATGTACTTTGACTCTAAAACGGAGTGTAAGAGACGCTAACACCGGATGTATAGGTGACGCTAACACCGGATGTATAGGTGACGCTAACACCGGATGTATAGGTGACGCTAACACCAGATGTATAGGTGACGCTAACACCGGATGTATAGGTGACGCTAACACCGGATGTATAGGTGACGCTAACACCGGATGTATAGGTGACGCTAACACCGGATGTAAGAGACGCTAACACCGGATGTAAGAGACGCTAGCACCGGATGTGAGGCACGCAAGAAGTTGATTGCTCGTGTAATTATTATTAACCAGCTCGTAATTCCTGACAGCTGTCCGCCACTCTCAGTCTTATCCACGTCCCTGCCTGTCTGTTCTCATCAGACAGTCTACGGCTAAGAATCCGGATAGACAGGCTGAAAAAGTCCAAATGATTCGGCTTCCCCACATCTGTTGCTGGGCGGTTAATTAAGTCCGCGACTCGAAGTGAGTAGCGGTGGCTACGATGGAGTAGGGAGGCTGGGTTCTCGCTTTCACTTATTCACTCTCATTGGAAGAAAGGGCTGCAGGAACCCTCGTGGCTTTCTCAAAGTCTGCAAGCTCAAGTGGCTCGGCCCTTGAATATATTATTGAGATTGACGTCTGCTTCCATTGTGCCATCCACCCCAAGCAGTGCTTTAGCGCACGCAAGTGTATTGACTCAACGGGCCTGAGGAAAGGAGACTGAGAAGCCGGTTCCTCTCTAAAGGCCGAAGGACTGACTGTTGTATTTCAGCTTTTTTGTAAGGTTGGAGTCACTCTAAACTGACTAAACTCTCCTTAGTTATTACCTGGAATCCTACGATTTCCTGCTCAATACTAATAACAATTGATTACACCTGCCTTATTGGGCAGATGTGCAACCGACAGCTCAGCCGCAGCTATTGCGCGGCGCATCTGAAGGCTGCGTACGGCTGTTCAGTCCAAGGACAGGGGGGGGGGGGTCACCACACACAGCCTCAATTACCCCAGCTAATGCTGGCACCCATTTTACAGCTGGGTGAACTGAAGCAATGCAGAGTTACAGTGTCTTGCTCAAGGGCACAAATTGTTCCAAATGGGTTGAGAATCGAACCCCCGACCTTTAAGTCGCGAGTCCGACGCTCTAACCACTGGGCTAAAACCCACAGACCTCTGAATCCCAGGATGCTCAAACACGGTAAATTTATTCTGAATTTCAAAGTATGAGCGTGATAAGTTTCATCTCCAGGTGCTGCTTTTAGGTCTCCATGAATTCTCCTGAGTGCTTGAAGTAAAACAAGAAATTTTAATACTGTTCAAACAGGCAATCTTAGATGCAGAGTTCGCTCCGTAATTATACAGTATCGCTTTCCGATGCCAGCCCGCGGCGGATCCCCGCAGCCTCAGACTCCGCCAGCTGCATCGATTCTCTCTTTCTAGCCAGAAATCCTCGCCAACAAAAAGTTCGATTCTGCTTTTAGTAGCAGCAAATTAACTGAATCGCTTGACAAAAGAGAATACGGGAATAAACTTCGACGTTAAGATAAGAAACAGGTCCATGAGGGATGAAAGCCGGGAACTCGACAGTTCTTAGGCCGGAACTTTGAGTTGGGAAAACTGAAACAAATTTGTGCTAACAGACTTTTGGATTCTTGGAGAGAGAGAGAGAGAGAGAGGGAGAGAGAGAGAGAGAGAGAGGGAGAGGGAGAGAGAGGGAGAGAGAGATAGCTAGATAGATAGATAGATAGATATATATATAGATAGATAGATATATAGATAGATGGATAGATAGATAGATAGATAGATAGATAGATAGATAGATAGATAGATAGATAGATAGATAGATAGATAGATAGATAGATAGATAGATAGATAGATAGATAGATAGATAGATAGATAGATAGATAGATAGATAGATAGATAGATAGATAGATAGATAGATAGATAGATAGATAGATAGATAGATAGATAGATAGATAGATAGATAGATAGATAGATAGATAGATAGATAGATAGATAGATAGATAGATAGATAGATAGATAGATAGATAGATAGATAGATAGATAGATAGATAGATAGATAGATAGATAGATAGATAGATAGATAGATATATAGATAGATAGATAGATAGATAGATAGATAGATAGATAGATAGATAGATAGATAGATAGATAGATAGATAGATAGATAGATAGATAGATAGATAGATAGATAGATAGATAGATAGATAGATAGATAGATAGATAGATAGATAGATAGATAGATAGATAGATAGATAGATAGATAGATAGATAGATAGATAGATAGATAGATAGATAGATAGATAGATAGATAGATAGATAGATAGATAGATAGATAGATAGATAGATAGATAGATAGATAGATAGATAGATAGATAGATAGATAGATAGATAGATAGATAGATAGATAGATAGATAGATAGATAGATAGATAGATAGATAGATAGATAGATAGATAGATAGATAGATAGATAGATAGATAGATAGATAGATAGATAGATAGATAGATAGATAGATAGATAGATAGATAGATAGATAGATAGATAGATAGATAGATAGATAGATAGATAGATAGATAGATAGATAGATAGATAGATAGATAGATAGATAGATAGATAGATAGATAGATAGATAGATAGATAGATAGATAGATAGATAGATAGATAGATAGATAGATAGATAGATAGATAGATAGATAGATAGATAGATAGATAGATAGATAGATAGATAGATAGATAGATAGATAGATAGATAGATAGATAGATAGATAGATAGATAGATAGATAGATAGATAGATAGATAGATAGATAGATAGATAGATAGATAGATAGATAGATAGATAGATAGATAGATAGATAGATAGATAGATAGATAGATAGATAGATAGATAGATAGATAGATAGATAGATAGATAGATAGATAGATAGATAGATAGATAGATAGATAGATAGATAGATAGATAGATAGATAGATAGATAGATAGATAGATAGATAGATAGATAGATAGATAGATAGATAGATAGATAGATAGATAGATAGATAGATAGATAGATAGATAGATAGATAGATAGATAGATAGATAGATAGATAGATAGATAGATAGATAGATAGATAGATAGATAGATAGATAGATAGATAGATAGATAGATAGATAGATAGATAGATAGATAGATAGATAGATAGATAGATAGATAGATAGATAGATAGATAGATAGATAGATAGATAGATAGATAGATAGATAGATAGATAGATAGATAGATAGATAGATAGATAGATAGATATATAGATAGATAGATAGATAGATAGATAGATAGATAGATAGATAGATAGATAGAAAGATAGATAGATAGATAGATAGATAGATAGATAGATAGATAGATAGATAGATAGATAGATATATAGATAGATAGATAGATAGATAGATAGATAGATAGATAGATAGATAGATAGATAGATAGATAGATAGATAGATAGATAGATAGATAGATAGATAGATAGATAGATAGATAGATAGATAGATAGATAGATAGATAGATAGATAGATAGATAGATAGATATATAGATAGATAGATAGATAGACAGTTAAATTTAACGAGCCCATCTTTCTCCCGCAGCTGTGGGCGATGCTGCTGCTCCTGCTGATGATCTGCAGCGTGATGTGCTACTGCCTGCAGACGCACCTGGCCTTCAGGTCGCCCAGCTCCAAGGTGGCCTGGAACAACGGCACCACCGGGATCTGTCGGGACGAGCTTCGCTCCATGAACTCAAAGGTGCGCAAGGACTGCGAGACCGAGCCGCTGCAGGGCCTCGTAATCGTGGACATCACGCTGAACGCCGTGTTCACTTTTGAGTTCTTCATCAAACTGGTTGTGTCCCCGGACAAGACGAAATTCTTGAAGTCGCCGATCTCCATCATGGACATCATCATCCTGGGCTCCTACTGGATCTACGTGTCCCTGTTCTTCTTCTACTACTACAGACCGGACGCGGAGGAGCTTCAGCAGTGGTCCGCCGACCCACCCGGCGTGACCCTTTGGTGGCTCAACGTCCTATCAATGTCTCAGGCCTTGAGAATACTTCGTGTGTTCAAGATTAGCAAAATTAGTCGGGGTCTGCGGGTGCTGATGCTGACGGTGAAGAAGTCCATCCCGGAGCTGGTGCTGCTGGGCTTCCTACTGATGAACGGCATGTTCCTGTTCAGCTCCATGGTGTACATGGCCGAGTACAGGCAGATTGACACGTTCAGCGACATTCCCGAGGCATTCTGGTGG
The DNA here is from genome assembly GCA_002269645.1 of Macrostomum lignano. Classification (NCBI taxonomy): domain Eukaryota; kingdom Metazoa; phylum Platyhelminthes; family Macrostomidae; genus Macrostomum; species Macrostomum lignano. Next base: position 27,490 of record NIVC01001677.1, on the reverse strand, counting down.
AGCATCATCACCCTCACCACGGTGGGCTACGGCGACATTGTGCCGAAGGGCGGTCCCGGCTTCATCGTGGGATCGATTGCCGCGGTGTCTGGTGAGTTGCTGTGGGCTGGGGGTGATGGCGAGTCTGTCTCAGTGTCTGTCCCAGTGTCTGTCCCACTGTCTGTCCCAGTGTCTCTGAGTGTTTGTCCCAGTGTCTGTCCCAGTTGTCTGTCCCAGTGTCTGTCCCAGTGTCTGTCCCAGTGTCTGTCCCAGTGTCTGTCCCACTGTCTGTCCCACTGTCTGTCCCAGTGTCTGTCCCAGTGTCTCTGAGTGTTTGTCCCAGTGTCTGTCCCAGTTGTCTGTCCTAGTGTCTGTCCCAGTGTCTGTCCCAGTGTCTCTGAGTGCTTGTCCTAGTGTCTGTCCTAGTGTCTGTCCTAGTGTCTGTCCCAGTGTCTGTCCCAGTGTCTGTCCCAGTGTCTGTCCCAGTGTCTGTCCCAGTGTCTGTCCCAGTGTCTGTCCCAGTGTCTGTCCCAGTGTCTGTCCCAGTGTCTGTCCCATTGTCTGTCCCAGTGTCTGTCCCAGTGTCTGTCCCAGTGTCTGTCCCAGTGTCTGTCCCAGTGTCTGTCCCAGTGTCTGTCCCAGTGTCTGTCTCAGTGTCTGTCCCAGTGTCTGTCTCAGTGTCTGTCCCAGTGTCTGTCCCAGTGTCTGTCCCAGTGTCTGTCCCAGTGTCTGTCCCAGTGTCTCTGAGTGTTTGTCCCAGTGTCTGTCCCAGTTGTCTGTCCTAGTGTCTGTCCCAGTGTCTGTCCCAGTGTCTCCGAGTGCTTGTCCTAGTGTCTGTCCTAGTGTCTGTCCCAGTGTCTGTCCCAGTGTCTGTCCCAGTGTCTGTCCCAGTGTCTGTCCCAGTGTCTGTCCCAGTGTCTGTCTCAGTGTCTGTCCTAGTGTCTGTCCCAGTGTCTGTCCCAGTTTCTGTCCCAGTGTCTGTCCCAGTGTCTGTCCCAGTGTCTGTCCCAGTGTCTGTCCCAGTGTCTGTCTCAGTGTCTGTCCTAGTGTCTGTCCCAGTGTCTGTCCCAGTGTCTGTCCCAGTGTCTGTCCTAGTGTCTGTCCCAGTGTCTCTGAGTGTTTGTCCTAGTGTCTGTCCTAGTGTCTGTCCCAGTGTCTGTCCCAGTGTCTGTCCCAGTGTGTGTCCCAGTGTCTATCCCAGTGTCTGTCCCAGTGTCTGTCCCAGTGTCTCTGAGTGTTTGTCCCAGTGTCTGTCCCAGTTGTCTGTCCTAGTGTCTTTCTCAGTGTCTGTCCCAGTGTCTCTGAGTGTTTGTCCTAGTGTCTGTCCTAGTGTCTGTCCCAGTGTCTGTCCCAGTGTCTGTCCCAGTGTCTGTCCCAGTGTCTGTCCCAGTGTCTGTCCCAGTGTCTGTCCCAGTGTCTGTCCCAGTGTCTGTCCCAGTGTCTGTCCCAGTGTTTGTCCCAGTGTCTGTCCCAGTGTCTGTCCCAGTGTCTGTCCCAGTGTCTGTCCCAGTGTCTGTCCCAGTGTCTGTCCCAGTGTCTGTCCCAGTGTCTGTCCCAGTGTCTGTCCCAGTGTCTGTCCCAGTGTCTGTCCCAGTGTCTGTCCCAGTGTCTGTCCCAGTGTCTGCCCCAGTGCTGTCTCAGTGTCTGTCCTAGTGTCTGTCCCAGTGTCTGTCCCAGTGTCTGTCCTAGTGTCTGTCCCAGTGTCTGTCCCAGTGTCTGTCCTAGTGTCTGTCCCAGTGTCTGTCCCAGTGTCTGTCTCAGTGTCTGTCCTAGTGTCTGTCCCAGTGTCTGTCCCAGTGTCTGTCTCAGTGTCTGTCCTAGTGTCTGTCCCAGTGTCTGTCCCAGTGTCTGTCCCAGTGTCTCTGAGTGTTTGTCCCAGTGTCTGTCCCAGTGTCTGTCCTAGTGTCTGTCCCAGTGTCTGTCCCAGTGTCTGTCTCAGTGTCTGTCCTAGTGTCTGCCCCAGTGTCTGTCCCAGTGTCTGTCTCAGTGTCTGTCCTAGTGTCTGTCCCAGTGTCTGTCCGTGTCTGTCCATCTCTCATTTAGAATGCTTAGATGGCAGTTGAGACTGGCAGTAATTATCCCTCAGGCTGGGCAGAGTCGGCAAGCACTGGAGATTATTTTCAGAAAGATTATAAATTTCTGCAGTCCACCAGCCTGCTATAGTAAGCAGAGAACTTCCGTTTCCTTTGAGTCATGTGGGGTGGGGATCAGAGGGCTGGCAAAATCTACCTTTAGTCCCAGGTAAAATTCCTGCTGTCCCGGGGATGAAGAAAGTTGATGGACACGAAAAAATTTTCCAGAGTCGATATAATCTCAACCTCCAGAGCCCAGCGGGCGGTTAGGGAGGGGGAGGGATTTGAATTTTTTTCTCATATTTTTTGAGAGATGACGTGAGAACCGTCGAGAAAGTGCACGAACTGGCATATCTAGAGTCGTTTCTGGCTCTGAGACTGCTTACACGGCTCTGGCTGCCGTGGCCCGCTCAGTCAGGCCCTGAGCCCTCCAACCGTCTCTCACTTCTGCTTTTCCAATCAATACACGACCATAGCCAGCCGGGCAGAGTCTTGGCTGTGGGCATAATAGAGGCGGCGATGGATCATGCGTGCACACCCGGTCCTGCTCCACATTCGGCTTGACTATGCGGGCGTGAGGATCAGGGAAGGGAGTCACTCGGTGCGCAAGTCGTCCGTCATACACATATAGATTACGCTTGCAGCTATGCTTCGTTATCATATGCTTTCTCTTGCCAATTGTGTAGTTCGGAGTTCTGTTCGTAACAGTAGCAATTAATGATTCATCAAATATCTGTATAGTTGAAATATAATCAGGTGTTAAAGCTCAATTTGAAGCTTTATAAACTAAATGCAGGCTTGATAAAAAGCAGGTTCTGATTAGACAAATACATCTACAAAATATGAATCTAAAAAAATTATTGGCACCAGCAAAACTTTTTTATGTACTTTTAAATTACTGGATAAATAAGCAATTCTGAATTTAGCACAGTAACAAATGTACCGCTTTTAAGATGCAGTCACAAAATTAAATTAAACTAAATTAAATTAATCAGTTTAGAACATTTTAGCTCGTAACAAAAGAACACAAATAAAATATGTACTTTTATTTTCTAGAAAGTTTTCTATTTTTATTTATACTCACAAAATTTTTATTATTTTTAATAACTTTAAAGTTAATAACTTTTCCATTTTCTTTGTTATACCGTACTTAAAAATCTAGAGCATTCCGGAAGCTGAGATAACTCTATAATTAAGCAACATCCGATGCGGAACTGATTTAACCGCTGAAATCTTCTCAAAATATTATGGATCACATTTTAGGTTCTTATACATCCAAAGGATTCCTGACTATAAATTTAATTTTTACAATTTCTGAACATTGGCCAGTGTTACAGTAAAAGGCGTATATATTTTTTGTCGAGTCTGTTCCCAACAAGCAGCCATCGGGGCTGAGTTGGGTGAGAAGTTCGGCTACGCGTATAAGGGCAATTCTTCCCTTATAATGCAAGTCATCATCCCTGGCCCCTATTGGGAATTGAGCCGCGGAGAGGATGGGGAGAGAGGACCCAGGCCGTTGGCAAGGCCACACGCCCAGGTCGATAAACGATAAACCTGCCCCCCACTCTACTCTCATCATCCTCTCCCTCAGATCCATGCAGTAGATTTCATTAGCTTCTTATCGGAAAAATGGCTTAAGCCACTTGGTTACTGGGATTTAAGTAGCTATAACTATAGGGTTGGCGGCGGCGTTAGGCCATTTATTCATTCGCTTGGCCTGGTCAAGGGCAATTTTCACTGCAGCAATTGCTGGCAAGACTGTAGCAAACTAGCTATTAGAGCCTAAATAAGCATGCCTAACTTGACTACTTATGATTAAGTAGCAGGTGATAAAAATTTCAATATTTTACTGATCGTGTGCCGGTACTTTTATTAGTACACGTGTCTATTTATTAGTACGCGTGCCATATATTACGCACACGTATCATTGATTAGTGCGCGCGTCCTTGAACTGGTACGCGTGTTTATGATTTAGTGCCCGTGACCTTAAATTAGTGCGCGTGTCCTTTAATTAGTGCGCGTGTCCTTGAATTAGTGCGCGTGTCCTTCCTTGATTTAGTACGCGTGCCCTTGACTAAGTGCACGCGTCCTTGGATTAGTGCGTGTGTCCTTGAATTAGTGCGCGTGTCCTTAATTTAGTACGCGTGCCCTTGATAAGTGCACGTGTCCTTGATTAGTGCAAGTGTCCTTGATAAGTGCGCGTGTTCTTGAATAGTGCACCCGTCCTTATTGCTTGTAAGTTTAATCGAACACGCAGAGTTCGGTGAAATATTTTCAATTCATTTTTTTTCGCAGGCTGCATCGTTACTGGCCTGGCCATCCCCATCATCGGCAACAACTTCAACACCTACTACAAGTACATGCAGAACCAGATGAAGGAGAACAAGTACTTGAAGATCATGACCAAAGACCTGAACAGCAGCCTAGCCAGCCAGGGCGGCGGCCGCTACGGCCAAGGTGGCAACAAGCGCTACATTCAGCAGCGCAGCTACGACAACAAAGCCGCCACGGACGACAAAATTCTCAACGGGCTCATCAAGAAAAACCGCGGCGCCGCGGCAGTCGCTGGCACCGGAGCGCCACCGTCTCCTGTGGCGCCGACTGCTCAGCCGCTCGTCGCGGCCACTTCCGTAGCAGCAGCAACTACTATAACCACTTCGGCCACTCTTGAGCAGCAGCCACCGCCGCTGCTGCCACCGCCGCCGCCGCCCCCGATCGTCACGGTGACAGTGACGGGCCCGAGCGGCATCAGCAACAGCCGCAGCAGCCTGGGCAACTTGTTCTGCAGCCACGTTGGCGCCGCCTCGGGCAGGAAAAAACTCTCTGTGGACTTCTCGTCTGTCATGTCGACAACGTCGGCGTCAGCGGCTGCACCTGCGGCCGCCTCAGGCGGCGGACTCGACGACGAAGATGAGGCTCAGGTGCCAATTATCGATCGGACGGATGAGAATGAGTCCGATGACTCCGATCTTGAGCAGGAGCAGTTTGTCTAGCTTGATAAAAGTAGATAAAAAGTAGCGTTGCAGTTGGAAATGCTTGGCGACATGTCGAATTCGAGTACACAAAATTATGTAACCTGTTAGACAGGTGTGCCACCTGTTAGACAGGTGTCAAATGTTAGAAAGGTGTCACAGGTTAGACAGGTGTGTCACAGGTTAGACAGGTGTGTCACATTTTAGACATGTGTGTCACCTGTTAGACAAGTATGTCACCTGTTAGACAAGTGTGTTACCTGTTAGACAAGTATGTCACCTGTTAGACAAGTGTGTTACCTGTTAGACAGGTGTGTCACCTGTTAGACAGGTGTGTCACCTGTTAGACAAGTGTGTTACCTGTTAGACAGGAGAATCACCTGTAAGACAGGTGTGTCACCTGTTAGACAGGTGTGTTACCTGTTAGACAAGTGTGTTACCTGTTAGACAGGTGTGTCACCTGTTAGACAGGTGTGTCACCTGTTAGACAGGTGTGTCACCTGTTAGACAGGTGTGTCACCTGTTAGACAGGTGTGTCATCTGTTAGACAGGTGTGTCACCTGTTAGACAGGTGTGTCACCTGTTAGACAGGTGTGTCACCTGTTAGACAGGTGTGTCACCTGTTAGACAGGTGTGTCACCTGTTAGAAAGGAGTTCCCCTTATTAGGCAGGATTGGTACCTGTTAGGGGTGTCGCTAGTTAATTTGGGAAGGTTTGAATAACAACAATTGAATGCTTGACAAACAATAATGAAAAAGCGCCATGCGTAGAAGTGAAGTTTTACACGTTCCAACGAATAGCAAAGACACAACAAAGACATGCAGTTACATGCGTCGCACCTCCTTATGATGTGCGGTAATAGCAGCTCTGTTTATGGGCAATTTTGCTTGCGAATAATTACCATTTTGTAAAAGTTTACGAGAAAAGCTAAATGCATACATACCACAAAAACTTTGACCTCATTCAACACACACGCGCGGCATACTGACATGAGTAGTACAATATCACTTGGAAACCTTTTTCAGATCAGACAAGCAAATAAACATTCCAACCATCATTGAGCCATCTGAATCTAGATTCTATATTCAATGCACCCTCCTGATGTACGAGTATTTTGATTGCTTACATTCATATGTATTACCTCAAGGTCGCACAGCTGTTTGCAAATGGAAGCATTCACAATCGCTGTGATTTCATCGCATGCATTTAGTCTGATACTATTTGAAAATGTTCACTATTTAGTTCAATAGAAAACATTCGGCAATCATTTATATTAATTCGCGACGTCCATCTAAGCAACTTTTTAAAATTAGCATAATTTGACTCCTCTGTGTACATTGCTGTTGAAACAATATTTTTCCAAAAAATATAAAATATAAACGTGTGGTAAATCTGCTTCTAATTGTGATAATAGACGCAAGTGAGCGGCTTGAGGAAACAAATATACGAGTTTAAGTTGCATTTCTTGCTTTGAATTAAAAAAACGGTGAGGAAATTAATGTTCAACTGAAGGACCCGAAGGGACTTTAGCGACGAACCACTGATGGAAGATGGCAGTCAACAGAATGTCCTGAAGGGAATTTATCAGCCAACAACTGAAGGACCTGAAGGGAATTTAGCAGTCAACAGAATGTCCTGAAGGGAATTTATCAGCCAACAACTGAAGGACCTGAAGGGAATTTAGCAGTCAACAGAATGTCCTGAAGGGAATTTATCAGCCAACAACTGAAGGACCTGAAGGGAATTTAGCAGTCAACAGAATGTCCTGAAGGGAATTTATCAGCCAACAACTGAAGGACCTGAAGGGAATTTATCAGCCAACAACTGAAGGACCTGAAGGGAATTTAGCAGCCAACTGAAGGACCTGAAAGGAATTTAGCAGCCAACTGAAGGACCTGAAAGGAATTTAGCAGCCAACTGAAGGACCTGAAAGGAATTTAGCAGCCAACTGAAGAACCCGAAGGGAATTTAGCAGCCAACTGAAGGACCTGAAGGGAATTTAGCAGCCAACTGAAGGACCTGAAGGGAATTTAGCAGCCAACTGAAGGACCTGAAAGGAATTTAGCAGCCAACTGAAGAACCCGAAGGGAATTTAGCAGCCAACTGAAGGACCTGAAGGGAATTTAGCAGATAAATGAAGGACCTGAAGGGAATTTAGCAGCCAACTGAAGGACCTGAAAGGAATTTAGCAGACAAGTGAAGGACCTGAAGGGAATTTAGCAGCCAACTGAAGGACCTGAAAGGAATTTAGCAGACAAGTGAAGGACCTGAAGGGAATTTAGCAGCCAACTGAACGTCCTGAAGGGAATTTAGCAGCCAACTGAACGTCCTGAAGGGAATTTAGCAGCCAACTGAATGACCTGAAGGGAATTTAGCAGCCAACTGAATGACCTGAAGGGAATTTAGCAGCCAACTGAATGACCTGAAGGGAATTTAGCAGCCAACTGAATGACCTGAAGGGAATTTAGCAGCCAACTGAATGACCTGAAGGGAATTTAGCAGCCAACTGAATGACCTGAAGGGTATTTAGCGGCGGCCAACGGCAGAACATATTATTTTGGACCATAACTGAAAAAAACAACAGAATCTAAGATGATTTTGAACTAAAAAAGTAAAGGAAGAAAAGCGCTAACGCAGTCAATAATATTTAATTCAAGGCATTCAGAATATTTGCCCACACCGCCTATTCTAATAGTTTTTATTTAATGGAAATTTTTAATCAAATATTTTTTAATTTCCAATTTAACGTGAAGAAAATCATTCTAATGGGGTCAGGGAAAATGTGTTTTGAAAAATAAGCATAAATAAACAAATCTGGCAGACTATTTTTAATTTTTTTCCGATACTACTTATAGCATTAATTAAGTAGTAAGCAGCAAATCATATAGAAAAATAACTTGACAGAAAATATTGTCAAAATCAGTCGGAGAGAAAGCGTTACCACGTCACATTTTAGGGACATTTTATTAGGGATAAAAGTTCGAAATGTACCTAATTGTCAGCAGGGAAAAGTTATAACAAAAGACAAACAAAAAAGAAATATTATATACCAGAATATAATAAATATTAAGGGCAAGTAGAAAAAGAATGGTGCGGTTCAAACGTGAACATGATTGGATCCACACATAAACAGCATCTTAACAGTCATAGTGAGCAGTAAATACATTGAAAAAACCTATATTAAACATTTTATGGTCTAGTTCTATACAATTCTAATAGCAATATTGAATTCTTGTAACTGGGTACAACTGAAAACATAATTTGGTAGGATGAAGACACAAGAAATAGGTATTTGAAGTAGTAGGTCTTTGTATACTACTATATGTATGTCTATCCTTTCAGGCGCCTGGTAAAGGAAACTGTGGGAGAGTTAGAGTGGGAAACAGAGAGAGAGAGAGAGAGAGAGAGAGAGAGAGAGAGAGAGAGAGAGAGAGAGCGGAGACAGAGGGAGACAGAGAGGGAAATAGAGGGAGACAGAGGAGACAAGGAGGGGGATAGAGGGAGACAGACAGAGAGAGAGAAAGAGAGAGAGAGGGAGAGAGAGAGAGAGAGAGAGAGAGAGAGAGAGAGACAAGGAGGGAGATAGAGAGGGAGCAGAGAGAGAGAGAGACAGAGAGAGAGAGAGAGAGAGACAGAGAGAGAGAGAGACAGAGAAGGAGGGAGATAGAGGGAGACAGAGAGAGGGAGACAAGGAGGGAGTAGAGGGAGACAGAGAGAGGGAGACAAGGAGGAAGATAGAGGGAGCAGAGAGAGAGAGAGAGAGAGAGAGAGAGAGAGAGAGAGAGAGAGAGAGATAGAGGGAGACAGAGAGAGGGAGACAAGGAGGGAGTAGAGGGAGACAGAGAGAGGGAGACAAGGAGGAAGATAGAGGGAGCAGAGAGAGAGAGAGAGAGAGAGAGAGAGAGAGAGAGAGAGAGAGAGAGAGACAGGGAGGGAGTTAGAGGGAGACAGAGAGAGGGAGACAAGGAGGGAGTAGAGGGAGACAGAAAGAGAAAGAGAGAGAGAGAGAGAGAGAGAAGAGAGAGAGAGAGAGAGAGAGAGAAAGAGAGAGAGAGAGAGAGAGAGAGAGAGAGAGAGAGAGAGAGAGAGAGAGAGAGAGAGAGAGAGAGATAGAGGGAGACAGAGAGAGGGAGACAAGGAGGGAGTAGAGGGAGACAGAGAGAGGGAGACAAGGAGGAAGATAGAGAGGGAGGCAGAGGGAGAAAGAGAAGAGAAGACAGAGCCGGAGACAAGTGAGCAAACAATAAAAGTACTAACTCGAACAAGCAGCTGGCCAGCCGCAACACAAATGACAAGCAAGGGCAGGAAGGCTGAAAAGCCTTGGATAAAGCTTGGGCGCAAAATGTCGATTATTTTGAATAAATTATCTATGTCTTACGAGTAAAACAAAAAATATGACGTCTATATTTATATAATAAAATAGCTAATACGTCTCTCTCATAATAATTACAACCGAGGCTTGAAACAGTAAACATATCCCAAGTAAAAACCGAAGCCACACTTTGGGCGCCCAGGTAAAAATTCAAGAAATTGTTTAGCATCAGAAATAAAAATTAGCTGATAATTTAAGCATCGACTTCAATTTAGCATGCACAAAAACACATTGACGTTTGATAATTTCAAGAAATTCGTGTGTGAAGATTTTGACGCAATCTTTAACAGTCAAAAAAGCTGCAGTGACTTTGCAAGACTAGCATTATATTTGGGTCAGGGATGACGATTATATAAAAGCAGCTGAGGATTTTTTGCGGATTCAACATTCTCTCTCTTACAACAGACGCCTTTGTGAAGGATTGTCTAGATTTGGGATCTGGGATTTATCTATGTAGATTTGGGATCTGGGATTTATCTATCTAGATTTGGGATCTGGGATTTATCTATCTAGATTTGGGGTCTGGGATTTATCTATCTAGATTTGGGATCTGGGATTTATCTATCTAGATTTGGGGTCTGGGATTTATCTATCTAGATTTGGGGTCTGGGATTTATCTATCTAGATTTGGGATCTGGGATTTATCTATCTAGATTTGGGGTCTGGGATTTATCTATCTAGATTTGGGATCTGGGATTTATCTATCTAGATTTGGGATCTGGGATTTATCTATCTAGATTTGTGATCCGGGATCATTCTATGTAGATTTGGGATCTGGGATTTATCTATCTAGATTTGGGATCTGGGATTTATCTATCTAGATTTGGGATCTGGGATTTATCTATCTAGATTTGGGATCTGGGATTTATCTATCTAGATTTGGGGTCTGGGATTTATCTATCTAGATTTGGGATCTGGGATTTATCTATCTAGATTTGTGATCCGGGATCATTCTATGTAGATTTGGGATCTGGGATTTATCTATATGGATTTAGAATCTGGGATTTATCTATCTAGATTTGGGGTCTGGGATCATTTTATATAGATTTGGAATCTGGGATTTATCTATCTAGATTTGGGGTCTGGGATTTATCTATCTAGATTTGGGATCTGGGATTTATCTATCTAGATTTGGGATCTGGGATTTATCTATCTAGATTTGTGATCCGGGATCATTCTATGTAGATTTGGGATCGGACAAATACTTTGATGACAAACCTTAACCAGTATCAAAGTCCCTAATCTCGCATCTGCATCAGGATACATAAAAATCTTAATGATTGCCATTCGCCATCACGTGCTTCTCCGTGTTCTCTTCGTCCTCGCCGTTTTCACACACGGGGTCGTCGCCCTCGTTGTCGTCGTCGCCGACATCTTCGGCGGGTTGGCTGTCCACTCTGGAGTAGAACAGCACGTAGCCTTCGGTGCTGACTACGGACCTCGTTGAAGCCTCCTCGACCCGGTTGTCGTTGTACCGCAGCCAGCGGCCTGTGCCGGCGTGTCGTACAACAGCCGTGTAGTGACCGCCGTAGGGTGTACCAGCGTGCTCGCTGACTGCGTACAGCCGGTACTGCGGCGTCTGGCGGAGCCGGCATTCTGGCGGGGCGCGAGGGGAATCAGTATTTTCATGCCTCAGAGACACATTGTACCTTGGAGTCTGCACTCTTTAACTACCGGATCGGTCAGTACTCTGCCAGGTTGACCAATAAGCCACTCTGACAATGTAGTACCCCTACACCCACCCATCATTACCCACAAATCACCCACCACCCCATAAAATCACCCACCACCCCATAAAACACCCACCACCCCAAAAAACACCCACCACTTCATAAGACACCCACAACCCCATAAAATCACCCACCACCCCATAAGACGACCAACACCCCATAAAACACACACCACCCAATAAAACACCCAATACCACATAAAACGCCCACCACCCAATAAAACACCCAATACCACATAAAACGCCCACCACCCAATAAAACACACACCACCCCATAAAACACAAACCACCCCTTAGGACACAAACCATCCCTTAAGACACCCACCACCCCATAAGACACCCACCACCCCATAAGACACCCACCACCCCATAAGACACCCACCACCCCATAAAATCACCCACCACCTCATAAAACACCCACCACCCTATAAAACACCCACCACCCCATAAAATCACCCACCACCTCATAAAACACCCACCACCCCACAAATCACCCACCACCCCATAAAATCACCCACCACCCCATAAAATCACCCACCACCCCATAAAATCACCCACCACCCCATAAAATCACCCACCGTCCCATAAAACCTTACCACCCCATAAGACACCCACCATCACATAAAACACCCACCAACCCATAAAATCATAAACCACTTATTAAAAAGCATTTAATACTCGAAAACTCACTTTTATCGAGAAACTCGCTAACGTCCAGCTCCATAGGATACTCAACAAGAGTATTTAACTTCGTTTTGAACCGTTCGCCAGAGAAGCGCATCAGATGAATCACCAAAACGCTGGGCAATCGATACAGGTGAAAACGCTTGACGCATTTCCTGCGACATCGACATCGGTCGCAAGTTGGCCGCTCGTTTCCGTCCAGAGTCTCCTGATTGGTGAACAACTTCAGACAGGCGTCCAGACTTGTGCGCGATTTCTGCACAATATTATTGGAAAATAAGATCGACACGTTCCAATAACACTACTAACAATGGACGCAAATTTGCAAAAAAATCTATAGAGAATTGAAAGCTTACCCCTGGAATGGGCAGAGCCAAATCCCAAAAAGGATCAAAAGTGACGGATTTGTGCGAGCAGTGGCAGCACTCCAGAGTGGATTTCAGCTGGCCAACGAACGCTTCAACAACTGGGCTGTTCTCCTGCTGCAGGTAGCGCTGCCACAGCTCGTCCGCTTTGTCATCGTCCCTGCAAACGAGTTTAGTGCTCAAACTGAGGATCTGGGAGGCTGGCCCAGCAACTGAGGATCTGGGAGGCTGGCTCAACAACTGAGGATCTGGGAGGCTGGCCCAGCAACTGAGGATCTGGGAGGCTCGCCCAGCAACTGACACTCTGGGAGGCTGGCCCAGCAACTGAGGATCTGGGAGGCTGGCCCAGCAAATGGGAATCTGGGAGGCTGGCCCAGCAACTGAGGATCTGGTAGGCTGGCCAAACAACTGAGGATCTGGTAGGCTGGCCCAGCAACTGAGGATCTGGTAGGCTGGCTCAACAACTGAGGATCTGGGAGGCTGGCCCAGCAACTGAGGGTCTGGGAGGCTGGCCCAGCAACTGAGGATCTGGGAGGCTGGCCCAGCAACTGAGGATCTGGGAGGCTGGCCCAGCAACTGAGGGTCTGGGAGGCTGGCCCAGCAACTGAAGATCTGGGAGGCTGGCCCAGCAACTGAGCATCTGGGAGGCTGGCTTAGCAACCGACACTCTGGGAGGCTGGCCCAGCAATTGAGGATCTGGTAGGCTGGCCCAACAACTGAGGATCTGGTAGGCTGGCCAAACAACTGAGGATCTGGTAGGCTGGCCCAACAACTGAGGATCTGGTAGGCTGGCCCAACAACTGAGGATCTGGTAGGCTGGCCCAACAACTGAGGATATGGTAGGCTGGCCCAAAAACTGAGGATCTGGTAGGCTGGCCCAACAACTGAGGATCTGGTAGGCTGGCCCAACAACTGAGGATCTGGTAGGCTGGCCAAACAACTGAGGATCTGGTAGGCTGGCCCAACAACTGAGGATCTGGTAGGCTGGCCCAACAACTGAGGATCTGGTAGGCTGGCCCAAAAACTGAGGATCTGGTAGGCTGGCCAAACAACTGAGGATCTGGTAGGCTGGCCCAACAACTGAGGATCTGGTAGGCTGGCCAAACAACTGAGGATCTGGTAGGCTGGCCCAACAACTGAGGATCTGGTAGGCTGGCCAAACAACTGAGGATCTGGTAGGCTGGCCAAACAACTGAGGATCTGGTAGGCTGGCCCAACAACTGAGGATCTGGTAGGCTGGCCCAGCAACTGGAGAACAAAGCGGGTGGAAGACCTCAGTCCAGAGCACTCACAAAAGCAAGTCCAGATGCTCATAATCAACAGGCGGCAGCTTAGGTCGGACCGAGACCAGATTCAGGTCCTCGTGAAGTCCCTCTAGTAAATAGCGCAGGAACTCTTGCGCATCCTGCTGACTGTAGCCGCGGAACCTCGGCGCGTATTGCGCTACGCACTGCTTCAGCTCGGTCGGGCTGGTGCAGTCAGCGCCAGTTGGGGAGGCAGACGCCGCCCACATTCGCAGCATGAGATTGGCGTAGGCCTTGGCCAGACCGCTGCCGTTTCGCCCGGCGCTTGGTTGAAAGCGTCGCTCCAGCACGAAGTGACGCAACAGAGGCTCGGTGTGACTCAGGCACTGCAGAATGCTATTCATATAGCAGGTATTGCCGAGGTTGTTCAGGCCAACTAGGCCGCCGTTTGCTGGCGGTCGCTGAAGATTTTTCAATCTCTGCTGTTGCTTTTGCTTCTGCAAAGAAGTTGTTGATGCAAGAGTTTTCTCCGGCTCTGGGGCATAGTTACCATTGGACACCTTGTGCCATTGGCTACCATTGGTTGCCGGCTCCACTGTGGATTCCAAGCCGCCATTCTGCTGCTGCTGCTGTTGAAGCAAATGTTGCTTTTGCTGCTTGCCAAAATTGGCATTGCTACAGCTTTTCGATCTGGCAAGAGAATTAGCGCCATTGGAGGAGGAAGATTGCTGCTTTCTATGCTGCTTGTCGGTTCCAGCAGAAGATGCACTGCGCTTAGCGGCTGTGTAATTACTGTGCGGATTTCCCCGGCCAAGGGTGGGCAGGGATGTTGTGGATCCCATTTTGCTGAATTGCAGTTTGTTTGAAGCTGTTGAGAATCAAAGTCGGCTTGTCTGCGTATGCCTTGCTAGTGCAGTAAGGAAATTGTGAAATTTTATTTGGACTGCCTGTAAGTTTGTGAGGGTTAAGAAATAATCACATAGATGAAAAGTCATTATAATTAGACATGTATAATTAGTTGATTTCACTGTTAAAATTTTTGGTCAAGTTATATCATGTTTGCAGCATAAACTGCTAATCATGACTCCGGAAAACTACTTGAATCAAAGTCCAAAGATACTACTTAGATTACTATCAGGCAAAAGTGGTAAAGATTTCCACTAGGATCTTCTCCATTAGAAATTGATAAGCTCTAACTGTTTCAAGAAAAAATATATACAATCTCTTAAATTTTATCTGAGTGATACGCTACTATCTTTAAATAGGATAAGTATAATGCCATAAGACAAGTTAGGTCAATTGTAAAGAATATACTACAGTCTATATAGTGATAAATTAGTGACAGCAGTGGAATTATCAAAGAAGTAGAAGAATATCCTTAGCACAACTTTGGTATCTTAACCATGCAATATTTATAAAAGACAAAGAAAAGCCCTAAGACAAAACTTTATTTTTTGTATAAAATTATTTCTTTTATATTAGCATGGAATTAAAAAGACAAGAATTTTTATTCTGAAATACACTTACTAAGATTTTGACTAAAAATATATGCCAACTTCTAATTAGCAACCCAAATTTATTATAGAAACTGTTGTCATATCCTATATAATCTCCAATATATATCATATCAATTAAATACTTGATTTTATTAAATTGATTAAAAGTTATTTAATATTAGTAATCATTGATATGCATTAATTAGTTAATGTTAACATAGAAAATAATAATTTTGCACTTTTTAATAAGACAGACGATATAATGCATTGTCTTTGCTGTTTTATCTTTTTAGCTAATATTATAGAAATATTATACTAGTAATTTAACAGCTAAAAGGTAAGGAATAAGTTTACTTTTTTACTACTATTAAAATACTAGTAAAAGACAAGTAAGTAAAGTAAAAGAAGCAACTTATTTATTTGAAACTTATAAGCCAATTAGTTAATAATAAAATGTAAATAGGCACATTGTCTCAATAACACTAGCAGGCATAAAAAGTTATAAAATATTAGGAAATAGAAAGCTTGTATGCATGGCAGCTATCTACCTAGTGTTTTCATTATAAGTACAATAGCCATATCTTATAAAGAATATATCATATAATGTTCAAATTATTAGGAATTATTATTCAAGTAAACAAAAAAGCAATGAATTGAAATTATATTGTATGTGGGTTGTGGGATAAAACAAATAACAAATTATAAAATTAGGTTCAGTTAATAGCAATTCAGAGATTGGATAGAAAGGGTCCAATTTGCTATATTGCCTATTTGCCAACTGCCATGCACACAATTAAAATAGTAGGTAGGGTAGATTGCTGCCATGTATGCAATTAAAATACTGGGCAGTAGGGATATCGATTCCTTAGGGAATTTTCTTATTGAAGACCCCATGGGAAAAAAATTAATAAAAAACAGCGGATAACTTACTCATAGATTTTAGGTGGCATTTTTTAAACTTTGATTTAAGCTTTAGACTATATGTTCAAGGGGCAAGGATAAAAACTTTAAACAATGTTAATTTAAAACTTTATTTAACAATGTGGCATCACCAAATTGTGTGTGCACCTTTGTTAGAAAGAGTCCAGACTTTGGAGATGGAAAATTCATGCTCAACAGCTATGCTTATAGCTTGTAGAGGGATAATGAGACTGTTTTTATAATTGGAATTTTTATTTCTTGCAGATCAATCACCATTTTCTCCTTGTCTTATAGGGAAGATTTTGTTATTGTATGCTATCCCCTGTGTTAGTAACTGACACAGGACACAGCACTGTGCCTATATTAAATGCGTCAAGCTGTCAACGTAGACCAACATAATAGTCAGTAAGGCTTCATTTTCCTGATGGGTTTCTATATGTAATTTGCTTGATTGAAAGACTTGTAGTGAAAAAACATTCAAATGTGTGTTGCATTTGAAAAAATACATTGAAATAAGCATTTATGCAGTAAAAAAGCATATGTGGTAGGGCAATCTACCACTGTCTGAGCGAGATTTCGTCAGGTGGTGAAATTTTGCTATGACTTCTTTTGTCACCCAGTGTGCCACCCCTTGCCCCATCTTTTGACGAAGTCATTTTTTGTTATTTTCCGTTTACGTTTCAGTGTTGTCCCTAGCCCCATCCTCTGCCCCATCCCTTGCCTTGCTGCCCTATCTGTTGCCCCATCCCTGTCTGGATGACACTTTCACTATTTATAAGGCCAATGCGGGATGCCAGTTCTTTTTTCTCCATTTGCGTGCGCATTTTTGATTCAATCCATTTGTTTATTCTGCCTGTCATTTATTTCTTAGTGAGTTCAATAGCAATCGCCGTTTAAAACTTAATTAGCGTTTCAATTATTTTGTTAGTTGATTGGCACCTAGCACCTGCCGCGATCATCTTTGTTTAATAATATTCCTATTTAAACATTTAATATTGCTTAATAATAATAATAATATTAATTGACAATAATAACAGTTCATTTGTCAATCAAAGCCCCTTAATAGTTTATCTTGAGTCATTTGCCCATGGGGCATTAAACAACCAAATTAATCTTATCTCCGAACGAGCTCTGAGATCTCAACGTTCCGTAATACGCAATTACAGTGGTGGCAATGCTACTCTACTGAAAGTAATCAGTTCAGCAACTCAGAAAACAGATTTATGGTGTCTAGACTATTGAGTCTAAAGTCTAAATGACCGTGCTGCTTACAACCGCTCAACTACAATTACGACTACCCTCCCCCCGGACTTGAGAACCCAGCTGTTGGAGTAAAACAGGAGGAAATAATTTGTTGTGATTCATCTGCGCAATTTCTGACTTTAATAGTGCAAATGCAATGCTGGCAGAAATTCAAATGTGGCATCCGCCCCACCTCACTAGTGTCAACAAATTTTCAAAACACCCTATTCCAAGAAAACTTTCCTCTGCCCCCACCTCACATAGACAGTTTCAATTAGCTTTCTATGAAGGCACTGCTTATCCCCACAGTACCGTAGGAATAATTTCTGTCTTATTCCAACGGTACCGTGCGAATAATTTTCTGCTTATCCGCACGGCACACTGACAAGATAGCTGCCCTATCTTCTACATATGCCGTGCGAATAATTTTCTGCTTATCCGCATGGCACACTGACGAGATAGCTGCCCATCTTCTACATATGCCGTGCGAATAATTTTCTGCTTGTCCGCAATATGAATATGAATCATGCGAATTCACATGAGTAGTAAAATTCTACGGAAGCGGCAATGGACTATATAAATCACGGCGAGATCAGATTAGACTTTGCTAAAAATTTAAATAATAAACAATTCTTAGAGTTAATTTAATTTAAATCATTTGTTACTACACAAAAAAATTCTTTCTCATAGAAAAAATCTTTATTTCTTTACAACAAATGTTCAAGCCAAGTTATGTTGTTATACTGCACTCAAATTGTATGTACTAAACTTCCCACAACACGGCATATGTAGAAGATAGGGCAGCTATCTCGTCAGTGTGCCGTGCGGATAAGCAGAAAATTATTCGCACGGCATATGTAGAAGATAGGGCAGCTATCTCCTCAGTGTGCCGTGCGGATAAGCAGAAAATTATTCACACAGTACCGTTGGAATAAGATAGAAATTATTCCTACGGTACCGTGGGGATAAGCACTGCCTTCTATGAATCATTTTCTTATTTAAATGGCAAAAATTAGGTTAAAAATGCTTTTTTCTTTTCCCTAGGGTCCCTGGTCCAATTCCCAGGGAGTATTCCCTGACAAGCTCCCTGGGGTTGACATCCCTACTGGGCAGACAGCTGCTTTGCAATATGCATGCAAACTCTGATTGGAAAATCAAAATGAATCAAAGTGATATTCATATATAAGCAATAAAGTTCCTATTTTTTATTTCATTATAGTTTATAAGTAAAAAGTTGTTACATCTACATGATTATCATTATACATGCTCAATACCTAGCTGACCTAGCTGATTTGGCTAGGTGGCAAGAGGTCTGGTCAAAATAAGTTGCAAAAATGCCAACCCAAAACTAAAAGGAAAATGCTATACTGTTTATTTTATACATTTCTTGAAATAAATCAGGATACATCAATTTTATGATACTAATTTTTAGATTCAGGATGCTAAGCATTCTTATACTATAGAGTATAGTAGTACTAGTACTACTACTAGTTATGTCTAGTAGTAGAACAAAGTAGGCTAGAATTCCTAAACAAAAACTCACTAACATTAATTTTAGCAGGTCACTGTCATATTCTAGTAGAATATAGTTGCACAATTTTTAAAAACATAGTTGTATATAAAATATAGTTGTGAAATGCATTAAAATACAGCACTTCAATTTTTATGGGCATAGCACATTGGTATAGTTACAATAATGGAATCAGGAACATTAAAAAACTGTAGTGACCAGCAGCAGGATTCGCATAATCATAATTGTTAAATGTTTAGTTATTTGAATACATTTGAATTTCACATAGGAATTTTAGGCATGCCCTTCTCACATTAAAATGTGGCAGAATGCTTGTTGACGCACACATTGTTTGGCAAAGCATGTTCCATATTTTGTTTGGTCCCGATTTTCCAAGAAGACTTTACGGGATGAAACTTACTCATTTAAAAATAGAATGTTTTATTTATCAGCACTGTCTAAACAAAGCGTTTAATCGTATGGTCGTTTTACTACTTTTTACAGGTAAATAAGTGCAAAATATTTAATTTAAAACTAATTCTCAAATACTATTAGTTAAGAATTCAAAAATAGTCTAGTTGCTATGCATCCCTGAATGTTACTGCTTTTTTAACTGACTCGTGTCGAATAGAAATATTTTATGTAGCAAACAAGTATATACATGTTTGTCTTCCAGTGGATTTAAGATGGCACTTGACATCCAGGGTATCCGTATTAACCCTGGAATCATCCAATTCTTTGACTGCGATGTTGGAGTTTCTCAAAAATGCCATGTGTCTGTGAAAAATATCAGTGAAAAGACACGAACGATTCGTTTTTACGCGCCTCAGAATAAGGTAAGTGTTTACGAGCAATTCTTTAAGTCTATTGTCCGAAATAAATTGAAAATAAAAAATCCTCAATAAGTGAAATATTTTAATTTCTGGCATTTAGCGCACACGAACTCGTATATTCATGACATGCATAGGAAAGACTTACTGTCTGAGTCCAAGCAATTCCAGCATTAGGTGTTTATGTACAAAGGTGTAGGCTTAAATACATGTATATTCGGAAACCTGCGTCATTAAGTAATTATCTTTAAAAAAGTTGAACCATACTGATGCGTCCATCAGTAATGAACGATTTCGGTATTCTACTAAAGGCCACTGGCTCGTGTTGTATCGCAAAAAATATTGCTTTGTTTTAGAAAATAAGATTGATAGGCATAATAAATATTTTTCTTAAAAGTTATGAATGTGTTTTAATAATTAAATTACATAGTGTGTATAAATTAAAGCCAAAAATGATTTTCTTACTAAATAAATGCTTTTTAATTAATGGCCCAAAGTCAAAACATTAATAAGATGTCTAATTTGTATAGTACTAACTCGATTTCTGTCTGTAGCCAGCAGCAAAAAATCTACAAAAACCCCACCTAATTTTAGATCTTCACATTAAAAGTGAAGGAACATGAGAAGAATGTGGCGTCCGGTTTGGACCACGTGGCCTGCATTGAGTACACGCCCACAGACGAGAACACGCAGAGTGATCGCCTCATCGTCACAGTTGATGGCGAAGTTATTCCGGTATGAGAGTTTATCTGTTACGCGCAGCAAGTCGATATATTTTTTACAGTTTAAATCTCCTAATTGCTGACAGCTGCTTCCAAATGGAAATTCTTAACCATCCTAAAGCACCGTACTATTTGACTTTTCATCGTTCCGAGGTCCCAATGTTCCACTGATCGAAAATTAATAAAGTATTTCACTTAGACTATTAAGTTTCTCGGCCAGCCAGAGAGCATCACAGAGGACTCGTTTCTCTTACCCCTTAAAGATGTCCGTGTTAAATGAATCAACCAAAGGACTCTGGCCTCAATGTCGTGTCTTCACTTTTAGAGTAAAAAATTGAAAAAAATCACATGGTACATAGAAGCCTATTAGACTAAAGGCGTTTAACTAAAGGCTCTTCTTAAGACATGTTTTTTAGGAACCCATTTATGTTTTTTATCTTACGTTTTAAAAAACACGCAGGTACCAGTCCAGGGGATGCCTCGCCAGCCGGTGCTGGAGATCTCAGACAGTGTCAGCTTTGGCGTAGTAGTTGTGGCAAACAAGGTAGTCACCACCAACGTGAAGCTGTACAATCGCGGCTCCAGGCCTGGCGAGTTTCGATTCGAATATTCGGGCAGCCGGCCATTGTCGATTCTGCCGCCGCACGGATCGATACCGCCGAAATCAGTGCTGCCTGTCCGGGTGAGAGGCTTACCATAGCAACTAACTGATTTTGGAATGGTTTGGGTTACAGTTCTACAGGCAGCAGATTGCGCTTCCACATTAAGATAGTTTTACCTGTTGTGACAGTAATACAGCGTTTCATGCCGTAAACATCACCCTTTCTCCAACTGCATTGCAGTTCGATTACATCACCAAAGAGCCCGGCAAATTCAACGAAGAAGTCGTCGCCGTCCTTGAGGGTCGCACGGAGCCACAGAAAATTGCCGTGTTCGGCGAAATAGTCGAACGCCAACTGGAGCTACTGAGCCCGGCCACCGGGGAGCCGATGCCATGCGTGCATTTCGGCTCCGCGTTCTACGGGACAGACAAAATTGAGGCGGCAGTGCTCTTCAACAATGCACCAGAGCCTGTCAGCTTTGTGTCCATTCTGGAGGAGAACGCCATCGGACAGGAGTCTGTGAGTGTGGAGTGTGAAAAATGACGGATTCTCAAGGATTGAGAAAACTAGGAGGCAGATTCTCAAGGATTGAGAAAACTAGGAGGCAGATTCTCAAGGACAGGGAGTAGAGAGGCAGATTCTCAAGGACAGGGAGCAGAGAGGCAGATTCTCAAGGACAGGGAGTAGAGAGGCAGATTCTCAAGGACAGGGAGCAGAGAGGCAGATTCTCAAGGACATGGAGCGGAGTGGCAGATTCTCAAGCACAGGGAGCAGAGAGGCAGATTCTCAAGGACAGGGAGCAGAGAGACAGATTCTCAAGGACATGGAGCGGAGTGGCAGATTCTCAAGCATAGGGAGCAGAGAGGCAGATTCTCAAGGACAGGAGGGGGGCGGAGAGCCAGATTCTCAAGGACAGGGGGAGCGGAGAAGCAGATTCTCAAGGACAGGGGGAGCGGAGAGGCAGATTCTCAAGGACAGGGGGAGCGGAGAGGCAGATTCTCAAGGACAGGGGGAGCGGAGAGGCAGATTCTCAAGGACAGGAGGGGGGCGGAGAGCCAGATTCTCAAGGACAGGAGAGGAGCGGAGAGCCAGATTCTCAAGGACAGGAGGGGGGCGGAGAGCCAGATTCTCAAGGACAGGGGGAGCGGAGAGGCAGATTCTCAAGGACAGGGGGAGCGGAGAGGCAGATTCTCAAGGACAGGAGGGGAGCGGAGAGGCAGATTCTCAAGGACAGAGGGAGCGGAGAGGCAGATTCTCAAGGACAGGGGGAGCGGAGAGGCAGATTCTCAAAGATTGGTGGAGTAAAGAGGCAAGATTCACGCTTATTGAAAAAACATAGTCCTTCTACTGAGGTAACTACAGAAAATTTCATGGAAAGAAGGCAAATTCTTCACTTTCAACAACTCGCAGGGTCCGGTGAACAAGTCAGCAAACCTGGCCGAGGCCAAAGAGTGCACGAACCCGCTGACCTCTCTGGTCTGCATGATTCCCAATCAAGGCACGATCGCGCCATACCAGAAAGCTCTGGTTTGTTTTAGATTCAGTCCTCGTTGGTACAAATCTAAGAGGTCGTTTCACACAACAGAAGACAGCCCGCCAAAGCAGGATTTTGCGCTGTTTATGTACATTCAGCTTGTAGGGACGCAGACTGGTGAGGATATGTTATTTGACACTTTCAACTAGTCTTCTTGACCCCGAACTGACGAATTGCAAGCATTGCTGATTGCGTAGCTTTGAAGACACTCTGAAGCATTGATGATTGTGTTGAAGACCCTCTGAAGCATTGATGATTGCGTTGAAGACAATCTGAAGCATTAATCATTGCGTAGCTTTAAAGACACTCTGAAGCATTGCTGATTGCGTAGCTTTGAAGACAATCTGAAACATTGCTGATTGCGTAGCTTTGAAGGCACTCTGAAGCATTGATTCACAGACACGTGCGATAGTCACGATGTGCTAGTTTTGCTATCACCGAAACTGCAAACACTATTATCGATTAATAACATGATAAGACACTATTAAAATAAAAAATTATTCATTAAAACCGCAAATCTCCAGACTCGGCCTCACCCGATTCGCATCGAACTCAGCTGGAGGTCGCTCTCACCGGCACCGCCCTGCCAATCCTTCTGCAAGTCTCGCCCAAGCCGGAGGTGAACTTCGGCGCTGTCCAGCTGAACAACCCGGCCGACGCGGCTTTCACGCTGGCCAACCAATCCGAGGACGGCCTACCGGTGCTGTTCGCGTTCCGCAAGATCGCCCACTTCAATGCCAGACCAGAGCGAGGTCAAATTGAGCCAGGCCGCGAGCTGCCAGTCAGCGTCACCTTCTGCCCGAGGCAGTTTGGCAACTTCGACGTCCAATTGGAGATCTGCATACTCGGCGAGGTGGCCGATGATAGGCAAGATCCGCTAACGAGACGACTCGATGTTATCCATTCGGTGAGCTCACATAGTAGAACCGTGCAGAAACATTTTCCAAACTTCAGTTTGAATTGGCGTGAAAAATGAAAGCTACTACTATTAGCCGTGTTTTTTAGTAGACAAGGTAGCTCTTGGATTATCTGTCAACCTCTTGCGGCTGTCACCTCGACTTTAACCAAATCTCAACCTCGCTTGTCACTCCCGCCCGTCACAGGTGTTCATGCGCCTCTCCGGCTCCTGTCGCGTGTTCGGCACTCAGCCAGCCGGTCGCTTCAACCCCGGCATCACCCCGCTGGTGGCCAACGAAGTCGGCCTGTGCACCGACACCCGATTCGACGAGCTAAACGAACGGCCGGTGCAGCCTCCGCTGGCGGCGCTGGTGGCCCACACGAATGCCCGGCTGCATCGGCACGCCGTCTCGGCCGACGAGGGCAGCGGCGGCGACGGTAAGCGTCGGAAACAAGCGCGCATCGCCTTCCCGAATGATCGAGCCGCCAGCCTGCGACCGTCGGAGCGGCACGTGGACTATTGGTGAGGATTGGCGCTGGGTCGTTAAAGTTCCCCTTGGACTGTCTATCCGAAGTACAGTACGCCTCGTATATTCCCAGCAGTCTAAACTTCATAAACTAAACTTCAGTAGTGGATCAGTTGCACCTAACCATCCCTCCTCATACCAACTGCAGCACCCTGTTCACCCGAGTGAAGCGACACAACTTCGTAGACCCGGACTATGCCTACGAAGACTCCGAAGTAGAGCGCGTCCGTCAGCACAAGCAGGGCTACGCCGATAGCCAGAGAAAGCGAACGGAGAATCTCATTGTGTCTCAGCGGGACCGGCGATTAAAGCGGTTCGAGAATGACAGAGATATGGGCATGATTCCCGCCATGGGGATGAGGCCTGTCAAGCTGGGACTTGAAGACCTGCGGCCTGATACGCCTCGTGAGTTCGAGGGAAGCGTTTGAATGGCAATGGGATTTGTTTAGGTCGGGATGAGATTCCATTTATTAGCTATGAGACTCAGTTAGGTAGGTATGAGCTTAACTTAGGTGGGTATGAGATTCGGTTAGTTAGGTATGAGATTCGGTTGGGTAGGTATGAGATTCGGTTAGGTAGGTATGAGATTCGGTTAGGTAGGTCTGAGATGCGGTTATAGGGGTGAGATTCGGTTGAGTAGGTAAGAGATTCGGTTGGGTAGGTATGAGATTCGGTTAGGTAGGTATGAGATTCGGTTGGGTAGGTATGAGATTCGGTTAGATAGGTATGAGATTCGGTTGGGTAGCTATGAGATTCGGTTGGGTAGGCCTGAGATTCGGTTGGGTAGGTATGAGATTCGGTTGGGTAGGTCTGAGATTCGGTTGGGTAGGTATGAGATTCGGTTAGGTAGGTATGAGATTCGGTTGGGTAGGTATGAGATTCGGTTGGGTAGGTATGAGATTCGGTTGGGTAGGTATGAGATTCGGTTGGGTAGGTCTGAGATTCGGTTGGGTAGCTATGAGATTCGGTTGGGT
The DNA here is from genome assembly GCA_002269645.1 of Macrostomum lignano. Lineage (NCBI taxonomy): Eukaryota > Metazoa > Platyhelminthes > Macrostomidae > Macrostomum > Macrostomum lignano. The sequence goes on along the minus strand of NIVC01001677.1, from coordinate 2,818 downwards.
AGGTCTGAGATTCGGTTGGGTAGGTATGAGATTCGGTTGGGTAGGTAAGAGATTCGGTTGAGTGGGTATGAGATTCGGTTAGGTAGGTCTGAGATGCGGTTATAGGGGTGAGATTCGGTTGGGTAGGTATGAGATTCGGTTAGGTAGGTCTGAGATGCGGTTATAGGGGTGAGATTCGGTTGAGTAGGTAAGAGATTCGGTTGGGTAGGTATGAGATTCGGTTAGGTAGGTATGAGATTCGGTTGGGTAGCTATGAGATTCGGTTGGGTAGGCCTGAGATTCGGTTGGGTAGGTATGAGATTCGGTTGGGTAGGTCTGAGATTCGGTTGGGTAGGTCTGAGATTCGGTTAGGTAGGTATGAGATTCGGTTGGGTAGGTATGAGATTCGGTTGGGTAGGTCTGAGATTCGGTTAGGTAGGTCTGAGATGCGGTTATAGGGGTGAGATTCGGTTGAGTAGGTAAGAGATTCGGTTGGGTAGGTATGAGATTCGGTTAGATAGGTATGAGATTCGGTTGGGTAGCTATGAGATTCGGTTGGGTAGGCCTGAGATTCGGTTGGGTAGGTATGAGATTCGGTTGGGTAGGTCTGAGATTCGGTTGGGTAGGTATAAGATTCGGTTAGGTAGGTATGAGATTCGGTTGGGTAGGTATGAGATTCGGTTGGGTAGGTATGAGATTCGGTTGGGTAGGTATGAGATTCGGTTGGGTAGGTCTGAGATTCGGTTGGGTAGCTATGAGATTCGGTTGGGTAGGTCTGAGATTCGGTTGGGTAGGTATGAGATTCGGTTGGGTAGGTATGAGATTCGGTTGGGTAGGTATGAGATTCGGTTGGGTAGGTATGAGATTCGGTTGGGTAGGTATGAGATTCGGTTAGATAGGTATGAGATTCGGTTGGGTAGCTATGAGATTCGGTTGGGTAGGCCTGAGATTCGGTTGGGTAGGTATGAGATTCGGTTGGGTAGCTATGAGATTCGGTTGGGTACCAGGGGTAGGTCTGAGATTCAGTTGGGTAGGTATGAGATTCGGTTAGGTAGGTATGAGATTCGGTTGGGTAGCTATGAGATTCGGTTGGGTAGCTATGAGATTCGGTTGGGTACCAGGGGTAGCTATGAGATTCGGTTGGGTAGCTATGAGATTCGGTTGGGTACCAGGGGTAGCTATGAGATTCGGTTGGGTAGGTATGAGATTCGGTTGGGTAGGCCTGAGATTCGGTTGGGTAGGTATGAGATTCAGTTTTAAAGCTATGAAAGTTCAGCTATGTGATTTTGTATCAAATTCAACGCATTTCAGCGAATGCCAAGTTCACATATTATCATCCAGTCAGGCCAGGTTAGAGGTTCATCTAGGCTTTTGTGGATTTTTTTATTTTTACTCAAATTTTATCCATCCCTCTGCGCATAACTTTTTCACGGAATATGTATCGAGATTTCACCTAAACACAATGCTATTTGTTGTATTTGTCACCAGAAGGGACTCTTGAAAATGGTTTACAATGGTCAGGAAATTGTCACAAACCATATGAGAAGTTTGTTTACCTTTAATCAATGTTGCACAATATCGTGGGTCAGCTTGTCAACAGAAAAGTTTTTTTAATTCCCGAAATTACCCTCTACTGACTTTAGCGGCGGATGTTTCACCTGTTTTTTATTTTTTGCTGACCAGCTCATTAAAAGCAGAAAATAGCAAAGCAGTAACCTCCTGCTATTTAATTCGGTGTTTTGCAGCTCCTGAGCCGCCAAACAAAGTGTTCCAACTGCTCAGCACCAAGGAGATCCAGGATGTCAAGGAGACAGCGGCCAACCAGACGGCCAAGGACGGCCTGGGCGCGGTGCCGATGAGCCAGAAGGAGAAGGAGGAGTGCCGCATGCTGCTGCGGCCGCAAGAGCTACACCAGGTTGTCATCACCCCGGCACCATCGATTTCGGCGTCGTCTGCCTTCGTTCCGTGGTCACCCGCGAGCTGATAGTGATGAACAACCTTGAGACGAGCATCCACCTGGTGGTGGAGATTGACTGCCGCGAGCTGCGCCACTCCAGCCCGCTCAGCCAGGTGGTGCGCCCAAGTCCAAGGCTCTGGTGCCGCTAATCTTTGAGTCCGCCCTCCAGGGCCGATTCCAACGAAACGTCAGCTATGTGATCAACGGTAACTATCGAAATCACGTGATCGCTCTGGCCGAAGTTGTGCCCGTACAGCTTGAGCTGAGCACCCAAGAGCTCGAGGTCGTGCCATGCGAAGGCCAACCAGCTGAGGCTGGAATCCGGGGCGTCATCACCCTGTACAACCGGCTGAACCACCCGGCCGAGTTCAGCTGGGAGCCGGTGCTGAAGGAGCGCCAGCACACCGCCTTCTCAATCAGGCCCGAGCCGGCGTGGTCGAAGCTTTCAAAGACATCGACTGCGAGGTTGTCTTTCGGCCGTCGTTCAACGCGCCAGACGAAGGCTACTTCCGATTGCACGTCGAGGGCGGAAACGATTTGAATTTAAAGTGCGTGGCCAAGTTTGGCCCACAAACGTACAGTTCGTCAATCGTCGCGTGATGTTTGGCTCGGTGCCGCTCAACATGACACGGTGAAGAAGGCTGTCCTGGTGAATAATTCTCAGAACCACGCGTACTTTCACGTGATCAACAGCAAGCCCTGGCTGGCATGGAGCTCGAGCCGCTAAGCGGCGTTGTCCCAGTCGGCGGACAGAAAGAGAGATTCGAATCTCGTTTACTCCGTCGGCTGTGTCAAAGTTCGAATGCGGCACTCGGGTCGCCATCCGCGCTGGCGCGACCTGGAGCTGCGCATGGGCGCACAATCCTGTCGCCGTGCGTCGAC
>NIVC01001676.1:171771-252074 GCA_002269645.1 Macrostomum lignano | reverse complement strand
GGACATTGTGATCGAGTGACATTGTGCGAGTGACATTGTGATCGAGTGACATTGTAATTCGAGTGACATTGTGTTTGAGTGAAATTGTGATCGAGGGACATTGTGATCGAGTGACATTGTGATCGAGGGACATTGTGATCGAGTGACATTGTGATCGAGTGACATTGTGATCGAGTGACATTGTAATCGAGTGACATTGTGTTTGAGTGAAATTGTGATCGAGGGACATTGTGATCGAGTGACATTGTGATCGAGGGACATTGTGATCGAGTGACATTGTGATCGAGTGACATTGTGTTTGAGTGAAATTGTGATCGAGGGACATTGTGATCGAGTGATATTGTGATCGAGTGACATTGTGATCGAGTGACATTGTGTTTGAGTGAAATTGTGATCGAGGGACATTGTGATCGAGTGATATTGTTGATCGAGTGACATTGTGATCGAGTGACATTGTGATCGAGTGACATTGTGATCGAGTGACTATGATTTAAGTGACATTATGTAGTTATCTAGTATCTGACCTTTACGTGAGTGACATAGTGACAGAGTGAAAAATTATAACAGAAAAAATTACTGCTGTGCAAAATTGTAGCTGTCAGAATTTCCGACTGAGTGGTATTTTGGATGAGCAGAATTGCGATGCTGCTGGCAATAATTGTGTACCAGATATGCAACAAACCGTGCTAGGAAATGCAGGATGGAGGCAGGCAGCTCTGTGTGAAATGAAGCCGTGTGAGGCTTGAGAGAAGAAGAGTACAGAAGCCCCAGACAGCATTCCGTCCGCGGGCTGCGAGAACCGTCGGGGAAGAGAAGCGATTGTCGCCAAGGGGAGCAGGTTAACCATATAAGCCACTCTGTGACGCGCTGAGCCCCAAATACTCAGGAATGAAGCTGGGGTGGGCCGGTTGAAGTGAGGAGATAAGCAAACACTGGCATAGGCAGATAGGCCCAAGTCATGGGAGCCGGATTGACGGCCGGGTGGCCCAGTGCAATTATATTATTGAAGTTCTCAGCAAAGACGTTTTCATGGAACATATTTCCAACCACCCGATTGCTGGAACGCTGCTAAGCTGGCTGAAGAGAGACGTCTGCTCTGAGCTGCAGAGGGGGTAAATTTCAACTCCTCTTCCACTTAATAATGCTACTTTATTCCCAACATCTCCGAGCCGGCTTCCCTTGCAGTCGGGTTGGCTCGTCCCTATCAGTGCAGTGCAAGTCAATCTGCGTGTCGAGGCCCAATATCGCGCGGGATGCAGGGCGGCCGCTGCTCTTGGGAAACAATTCATCAGGCTTTTCATGGGTTGGGCTTTTTTGAAAAAATCCCCTTCAGTTTGGTCTGCAGGGTGGTTGTAGACCATGGCAGCGCCTTCTTACCCTCAATTCTCTGCTCTCTCTCCCTCTCTATGCTCTCACTTTCCAGCTCAGCACCTTTCCCCTTTTGCCCTCCAGCCTGCCAGGCCGCCATAAAGTCCACTCTTGCACCCCGAGATCCTCCTTTGACAGGCTGGCGTGCCGCCCGCCTGTTAGATGGGGAAGCTGGAGGGATTAAAGACAGGTTTGAGCCCGACCGCCCTCTCTCTCTCTAACCTCCACTTCTCCAGGCCCAAACACTGGACCTGGTGATGAATTGGGAAGTTGATTTCGTGGAACTAAGGGCACACTCACGCTCCCCGCATCGAGAGAGATTGTACAGGCCACCGATATTTCATAGAAACTGAACTGTTGGACCAGCCGACCTTGATAGCTAATTCGTAGGAAAATAATTTGTCCTTCAAAGAGACATTGTTTTTGGTTAGAGATAGTGGCTTTTTTATCGCTTACGAGCTATAAGATCAATCTACGAGCATAATTCTCACATGTAGTGTATATTAATAAAAGTAATATTTTTAACTGCGCTACCATATCGAGTGGGGAGTAGGTCTTATCGATTTTCCGGCAAAGGACCCCAACCCCCAACACCCCAATTTTCCTATCCCCACGTCCGCAACCCCCTTAATTAGATCTGTCTGCTAAGCGACTTACGTTAACCCCAGCGGGGAGTGGGGTGGGTGAAGTTTATCGATTAATGCTTATACACTCGGCACCCACCCCAGCCGCAGTTTTCCTACCCCGCCCGATACTCGTGTACACAGCAGCCAAGATCAGGTCTGTTAGCTGACGAATCTTTATTGACGCTCTCGTGAGATGGATGAGGACTATTGCGTTTCTGATGTTAGTCGAATTTAGGACTAACAAGTTAGTCTAAGTAGCCATCCATATGCTAGAAGGAATAAAAGTTTTTTTTTAAGTGCTAGAAATATTCTATCAGAATTCCTGACCTTTGTAACGGCGTGCATCCTGCAGAGCACACTCTCGGTGACTCTCAACTCGTCCTGCTTGATGGCAAACACTGAGCCGAATCCCTGCTCCGAGCCGGTCTCAGCTGGCCAGAATCTCGGCTGCGAGCCGGTGCCGCCACGGCTGGAGTCGGACAGCAGCACCACCACTGACACGTGGTGATCGTGGATTAACTTCCAGAAGTCGCAGACAGTATTCTTCAGCGGCCACTGGGTCACAATGTACTGATTGGTCCGACTATGCCCCTGCCAGTGGTATTTTAGATAATATACTTTTAGTGGGCACAATGCTCATAGAGCATTTCAGAGTATGAAACACTGGCTATTCGTATAATTTAACGGGGTATGTCTAGAAATTTAGGGAGCTGCCACCGAGCCCTACAATTTACTCACATCAACATAGACAGCATTGATGAAGTCCGTGCTGGACGCGCTGTCCTGCGTCAGCAGGTAGGGCCTGGCTCGCTCGGCTGAAGGTGGCGCGGAAATCAGGTGATAATTTTAAATTCAAGAACACGGAACCAACGATCTAGCAAACTTAATGAGGCTTGTACTTCATTGACAGCTCTGACAAACAAAAAGATTAAAAATCATATTTGATAAATGAAGCCCGACGTGTAAAGTCAGCTGGACGGTTTGACAGTGATTAATTAACCTGGGATGGATCAAGGATTTCGTCTTGGCTGCCTTGCATCTTCTGTCGGACAGAGGGCAACGTTGTTTCAGGCGATGATCCAGGTTGTAAGAAGGTTTTTAACAGGGCCAAGTCAAGAACCTGCCCCAGGATCTGCCTCGTCGTCGGAGACTCCAGGCGGTAGGCCACATCATCCGCGTCGAGTCCTAACTGCTCACAGGGTGCTGCTGATGCTGCAGACACTCTGAGCACCCTCAGCGAGTCTACCATTCCGTAATCCATGCACTTTCAATAGACGAAATATCATCAGATAGCTAATTGCGACTTGCACCTGACACCTTGATTGGGTGAGCTACTGAATTTCTGAGATTCTAGCATCAGCCCGATGAAAACGGTACCTGGGCCAAGAAGCGTCTCAGAGTCACTTGTGTCGCCCCAGAGTCGTTTTAGAGTCGTTGCAGGTGGTACAGGTAAAATAAGAAAGAAGTGACGTGGGACTAAACTCTAAAACGACGAGATTTCACGTTTAAAGCCGCCAAAAAAGTCATCAAAGATTCGCCCAAAAGTCACTTTGAAGCGTTTTATTGTCTGCGACTCTGAAACGACTCTGGGGCGGTCGACGCAAGTGACTCTGGCTTGAAAGTATAGCTACTCTGGGGCGGTCGACGCAAGTGACTCTAGCTTGACAGTATAGCTACTCTGGGGCGGTCGACGCAAGTGACTCTGGCTTGACAGTAAAACTACTCTGGGCGGTAGACGCAAGTGACTCTGGCTTGACAGTATAGCTACTCTGGGCGGTAGAGTCGTATTTGAGGCGTGCTTGAGTCGCTGTAGAGTCACTGAGTTGTGTTTGAAGCGCATTTTCGTCGCTTGATGAAGTTGAGTCACATCTCTAGCGAAAGTTAAGCGTCAGCACAACGAGTTTGAGTCGTTAAAAAGACAAACGAATTTTTTAGCGATTCTCATCTACGCTAACGTTTGCAACGGGCAGTGGAGTCAGCCGTCAGTGCTCCTGCACCCCGCTCTTGTAGTCCAGCTGCTAGCCAGGGACTCACGCGGCTGCACCATGACGTCTCGACTTTTCCATCGATTCTCCGCCGATGCCCGCCGCGCACTCGCCGACGCTGAGCGGCTTCACCAGGCCGGCCAGGCAGGTGAACTCCGCCGAGAAGCCGGTCGCCTGGCTGCCACCCGACGGGTCGCGCTGGGCCATCCTAGCGTCAGCTTAGCGAAGTCGAACACCTTCACGGTGGTCGGTCGGCAGGCCAGCGCCGTGGCCACAGTCTCGTACACGAACCGGTACTGGCTGAGGTTGCCCACCAGGCCTGGCCGGGCTTTGCGCAGCGCCAGCGTCTGCTGAAGAATGTCAATGGGCGGCCGTCCTCCGCCTTGCTGACTTCGATGTCAATGCAGATGTACGTACCGGTGCGGCCCGCCCCGTCGCTGGGTCAGGGAGCGGTTTCGGAAGATTTTCAGGACTTTTCGGATTTTATGAGGACTTTGTTTAGGTAAATGTCGACGGTACAATCAAGAGTACTAGGGCGCCAAGTTCAGGTACTAGGGGGCGCCAAGTTCAGGTACTAGGGGCGCCAAATTCAGGTACTAGGGGGCGCCAAGTTCAGGTACTAGGGGGCGCCAAGTTCAGGTACTAGGGGCGCCAAGTTCAGGTACTAGGGGCGCCAAGTTCAGGTACTAGGGGCCGATCATTTATTAGTCTGGTCTTTAAAATTTAGAAAAGTACGCATTCAAGCTTTATAGATTGTGCTGCGCAGTATTTTATCTTAGAAGCATCATTCAAATAAGTTGGCACAATGCCCACCCAGTTCCAGGATGCGGAGGTGCAGTCAGTTAAAAGTAAAAAATGGGATATTAATTCTGTCCCTGAACGCGGACAGCGGAGGTTCCGGCAGTGCCGGACTCAGGGGGGGGGTTAAAAAGAGATCGGCAAAGATTTGAGTTTCAAAATCAGGAAATTGAATGGACTAAAAGAGCCAGGAGGCATTGTGCCGTGTAGAGGGATCTGGATGCTCCGCTTCCTGCTGTCGTGGGGTTGGGCCATTGCTACTCAGGCTCGCTTCTTCTGGTGTGGCGTTGCAAAAAAAGTTTTTTTTAAACCGGAAGAGAGCCAAGGACAGGCAATGTCAGTGGGACCAGACGCTGGGTAAGAATATCTTGTGCGAGATTTTCCGTTTCAGATATTAATTTTAATATTGTAGTTATTTCACAATCCGCATTCGACTCGTGCATGCCAAAGGGCGCCACTTTGGTATCGGGGGCGGCACTTTGGTATCGGGGGCGCCACTTTGGTATCGGGGGCGGCACTTTGGTATCTGGGGCGCCACTTTGGTATCTGGGGCGCCACTTTGGTATCTGGGGCGCCACTTTGGTATCTGGGGCGCCACTTTGGTATCTGGGGCGCCACTTTGGCATCTGGGGCGCCACCTTGGTATCTGGGGCGCCACTTTGGCATCTGGGGCGCCACTTTGGCATCTGGGGCGCCACATTGGTAACGGGAGCGCAATAAAAACAATTCGTACTTTTCGATAAGAACTTTAAATAAACAGCGTCACAACGTCACAGGCTGTCACGTGACCAACCTGCAGTGCACGATGATTGGTGCGCATTTGCCGCGCACACCAGTCGTTGACTTTGCGTCGAATTTCGATCACCGTGGTTGGTAGCGGCGTGTCGAAGTGGCTCCAGTTCTTGAACTGGAACTGCCGGACCAGCCGCGTCTCGCAGCCGGCCTGGCGAGGCGGAGGTGAAGACATGCACTGATCTATACACTGATCTATGCACTGATCTATGCACTGATCTATGCACTGATCTATGCACTGATCTATGCACTGATCTATGCACTGATCTATGCACTGATCTATGCACTGATCTATACACTGATCTATGCACTGATCTATACACTGATCTATGCACTGATCTATGCACTGATCTATACACTGATCTATGCACTGATCTATACACTGATCTATGCACTGATCTATGCACTGATCTATACACTGATCTATGCACTGATCTATGCACTGATCTATGCACTGATCTATGCACTGATCTATGCACTGATCTAGGCACTAATCTAGGCACTAATCTAGACAAAGCCACTCACCTTTTTAACCTTGAACAGCCGGCTCTCGTACTCGGCAGTTGAGTACAGGTCGTCAAGCCACACGTCAATGTCGCCAAACCTGGCATAGACATTGTGCCAGTACTTGTCGCACTGTTGCTATAAGTTTGGACCAGCAAAATTTCTGAATCAGTTTGGAGTAGCTAATCCGGTATAAGGGGATTAAGCCAGGGAGGCTTAAGACTCTCGACTCACCCTGGCGTGCTCAAACAGATTCGTAGTCATGACGATGCAGCAGCAGCGGTACTGCCACACCATTCGCCAGAAGTCATTTTTAGTAGCCGCCAGGGGGCCCTGGGCGGCAATGAACTTCTTGGGCTGGTTGTAGCCCTGCCGATAATTAGGGGATTAAGAGATCGTAAACTATCGGATGCTCGTGATAAAAAATTGAGCAGAAGCCATTAAAACTTTTTCTCACATCAATCCAGCTGGCGTTCATGTAGCCGCCGCCCTCAGCCACGTCGGGCTCGCCCAGACCCGGCTCCAGGCGGACTATGTTGCGTTCGTCTGGGGAGAGGGGAGATCGGTGAATGAGGTTTAGTCGGTGAATGGGGATAAGGGAAATTGGTGAATGACGTTTAGTTGGTGAATAGAATCTAGGAGATCCGTGAATGAGGTGGAGTTAGTGAATGGGGATTAGGGAGATCGGTGAATGAGGTTTAGTCGGTAAATGGGAAACCGGAAGCTTGGTGAATGAGGTTTAGTTGGTGAATGGGGAGTCGAGGAGATCGGTGAATGAGGTGCGGTTGGTGAATGGGGAGTCGAGGAGATCGGTGAATGAGGTGCGGTTGGTGAATGGGGAGTCGGGGAGATCGGTGAATGAGGAGCGGTTGGTGAAAGGGGAGTCGGGGAGATCGGTGAATGAGGTGCGGTTGGTGAATGGGGAGTCGAGGAGATCGGTGAATGAGGTGCGGTTGGTGAATGGGGAGTCGAGGAGATCGGTGAATGAGGTGCGGTTGGTGAATGGGGAGTCGGGGAGATCGGTGAATGAGGAGCGGTTGGTGAAAGGGGAGTCGGGGAGATCGGTGAATGAGGTGCGGTTGGTGAATGGGGAGTCGGGGAGATCGGTGAATGAGGTGCGGTTGGTGAAAGGGGAGTCGGGGAGATCGGTGAATGAGGTTTAGTTGTTGAATGGGGAGTCGGGGAGATCGGTGAATGAGGTTTAGTTGGTGAAAGGGGAGTCGGGGAGATCGGTGAATGAGGTGCGGTTGGTGAATGGGGAGTCGAGGAGATCGGTGAATGAGGTTTAGTTGGTGAATGGGGAGTCGGGGAGATCGGTGAATGAGGAGCGGTTGGTGAATGGGGAGTCGGGGAGATCGGTGAATGAGGAGCGGTTGGTGAATGGAGATCGGAAGATGACATGAATGAGGGCACCGATCCCAATTAATCTTTACGAATGCAACCTGTTGGTGCGGCACTCACACGGCAGGACTCGTTCACTGAGGTTTTTCTCTTTATTGCACGGCAGCTTGGCGGCCTCAGCAACCTTGTGCTGACCTTCGCTTCTGATGCTGGCCTGTGGATTCGGGGATTCAGGGATGGCGCTTTAATAGAGGTGTGTTTGCGGGCCCTGAGGAGCTGAGGTGGCGGGCCCTGAGGAGCTGAGGTGGCGGGCCCTGAGGAGCTGAGGTGGCGGGCCCTGAGGAGCTGAGGTGGCGGACCCTGAGGAGCTGAGGTGGCGGACCCTGAGGAGCTGAGCTGGCAGACCCTGAGGAGCTGAGCTGGCAGACCCTGAGGAGCTGAGGTGGCAGACCCTGAGGAGCTGAGCTGGCAGACCCTGAGGAGCTGAGCTGGCAGACCCTGGGGAGCTGAGGTGGCAAACTTTGGGAAGTTTGCTTTGTGGCCCCTGGGGATTTCAATTATTGACGAGTCTTTCTCGATTAAATTTCATTTTTGATTTCCTCACCGACTGCTTCTCGCCCACAGAGATTTGCTCGATAGCCTGAAAAGGACAATTGAGATCGAAAAGCTCATTTTTCATAATCTCATTAATCCAGCGAAATCCGATACGGCTAAAGACAACGTTGAACTTATTGAACTCTTCAGACTGTGTGGAGCTTTGCTAAATAATGGAATCAGCTTCAGAAAATTGGCAGCAGCCCTGAGTCTGCCTGAGTCTGTGCTCAAAACTCAGCTTGCCAGCTTTGCGCAGAAACAGGAAAAAAAGCAATTGTGGCAGCTGCCACTGAAGACGCGTGAGAGAGCGATGATACAGACCCAAGCCATGATGGGAGCCCTGGTGCCAATCGATAAATGCTTTGAGCCGGCGGCTTGTGGAGCCAGTTGTTCTCTCTACCCTGTCAGGCAAGCAGAGATTAATTTTTCATCAAAGTAGAAATTTCCCGCTTGGAGACAGAGCAGCGCCTCAAGTCAAGCCGTTTCACTCTGGTAAGGCGACTTTCGAGAAAAATGCGTCGAGAATCTTCAAGCTTGAATCTCAGCTTGAATGAATTAGCCATTGACTGACTGCATACTGTGGAGTCCCTACGACACGAGTGTCTTCCCGCGATAATACCCTGAGGTCCGCGTCTGCAGTGCATGTCCGTGTCTGCATGTCCGTGTCTGCATGTCCGTGTCTGCATGTCCGTGTTTGCAGTGCATGTCCATGTCTGCATGTCCGTGTCTGCATGTCCGTGTCTGCAGTGCATGTCCGTGTCTGCAGTGCGTGTCCGTGTCTGCAGCGCGTGTCCGTGTCTGCAGTGCATGTCCGTGTCTGCATGTCCATGTCTGCATGTCCATGTCTGCATGTCCGTGTCTGCAGTGCATGTCCATGTCTGCATGTCCGTGTCTGCATGTACATGTCTGCATGTCCATGTCTGCATGTCCGTGTCTGCATGTCCGTGTCTGCAGTGAGTGTCCGTGTCTGCAGTGCATGTCCATGTCTGCAGTGCATGTCCATGTCTGCAGTGCATGTCCATGTCTGCAGTGCATGTCCATGTCTGCAGTGCATGTCCATGTCTGCAGTGCATGTCCGTGTCTGCATGTCCATGTCTGCATGTCCATGTCTGCATGTCCGTGTCTGCATGTCCATGTCTGCATGTCCATGTCTGCATGTCCATGTCTGCATGTCCGTGTCTGCATGTCCGTGTCTGCAGTGCGTGTCCGTGTCTGCAGTGCATGTCCATGTCTGCAGTGCATGTCCATGTCTGCAGTGCATGTCCATGTCTGCAGTGCGTGTCCGTGTCTGCAGTGCGTGTCCGTGTCTGCAGTGCATGTCCATGTCTGCAGTGCATGTCCGTGTCTGGAGTGCGTGTCCATGTCTGCAGTGCATGTCCGTGTCTGCAGTGCATGTACTCATACTGCAGCTCCACAACCAGCCGCTACTCACCTTGTACTCATACTGCAGCTCCACAACCAGCCGCTACTCACCTTGTACTCATACTGCAGCTCCACAACCAGCCGCTACTCACCTTGTACTCATACTGCAGCTCCACAACCAGCCGCTACTCACCTTGTACTCATACTGCAGCTCCTTGTTCCGGGTCCTGCGCCGGTGCTCCTTCACGAAGGCGGCAGCTTCGATGGGGTCCTGGCTGACTCGGTTCAGCCTGCGCTCCTCTTCCACTAAAATTTTGCGCTCGTGAATGAGACTGCAGACCTTCCACAGGAACATGGCCGCTGGCTCAGACAAGGGGGCTGGAAACTGACAAAGACTCGGCAGGGGGGATGCGACCGGCCAACTCCATTTGATGGGTCTCAAATTGCTGAAGTCAAAGCTTTCTCAGCTGCCTTCTTTTTAAAACAAAAGTCCTGACTTCGTAGGCGGCGGCAAGGTTAGGCGGCGGCAAGGTTGGGGGCTGCTGGAGGCGATGGAGAGCGGAGGCTGGGGACACAATAGCCGGGGGAGATGATGGGGCGCCCAGAAACAACAAACAAATGTTTAGCGAGAGGGAAGAAGCGATGGAGCAACAGAGCAGCTCAGCGGATCTGGGGCGCAGCGTCAGCTCTGGCCCTTGATTAAATAAGTGCAGCACTAAAACGCGCACACGCCACCTGGGCAAGCCAATTTTGAGTCTATGGGGGGTCAGTGTTGGGTCACTGTGAAGTGACTAGCTCCGTTCCTGTGCCTCTCTCTCTCTCTCTCTCTCTCTCTCTCTCTCTCTCTGACGAGATGGAATGCGCTCACCTCCAGATGGGTGGGGGGGGGGTGCTCCACCAGTTCTCAATCCCTACTCTCTGTCCCGCTCTCCTCCTTTTTAATGGGGGGCATTCAATGGCAGCAGCCTTTCTGGCTGGTGGGCAGCGGGGGTGGGGCGAGGGGAGACTGAGCAGTGAGGGATAGAGAGGCGCAGGCGATGCAGCTGGGAGTCTGGGAGATGGCGTTGCAGCTTAGGTATTGGTCTAGACTGGTCCCAATGATGAGCAGCGGCTCAGGCTGTTACTCATGCTCTACTGTATCTGCTCCATTGTTGCCGGCGCTCCTTTGTCTCTCGCGCTTCCAGCATCTCTGCTGCACTGCTGAAGCCAGGCTGCTTGCAGCAAAACAAAAGACGCAGCTGCAGAGCATGCGAGCTACACTAAGAAGCGCCATGCAGGGTAAAGTTCTGGCTGGGACTGAGGCAGTGAAAATGGAGGTGCTCAAATTCTTGCCTTTTTTGTCGATTGACCTGAACAGCTGCTGACAAAGCGTGAAATTCTCGCTAGAAACCAAACTCTTTGAGCCCAAGGAATATCACATTTTTCCGATCAAAAAAGCAAGCAGGCAGCAAAAGAGACGCGCCTTGAACTCACTCAGCTCCCGTTTCTGGCTTTGCAATTGTCTGCGAGATCTGGAAATCAGAGAGGAGCGGGGGAAGAATTACTACAGAGTTGCTTGAGCGCTTTTTCTGTGATCGCTTTTTCGATCAGGCAAAGCCCCGCTCTGGGCGCCGGGTTGCCGGAAACGCTGCCAGCTAAGGGGGGTTGCAGTCGATACGCTTCGATACTGTTGAAACATTCTGCACTGGACCTCGAAAACAGACACTACAATAGCAGCAGACAAGATCTGCACTGCATGAGTGGTGCTCACCTCAAATGCTTGAGAGTCGCAATTCCCAGCGCGAGCATCAGAGTGGAGACGCAGCACATCCAGGTGAGGGCTGCCTCGTACTTCTTGGCAGATTCCATCGCCCTGAGCTGCTGCCGAGATGCGTCTGGCAGCGCGAGTGACGAATAACCATGTAGGAATGCGGCGTTTGCTACTGTTAGTAGGGCCTACTGTGGATCTTGGCGATCTACACGTTTTACCTTCAGCATTCTCAATACGTTTATGCTGCAACTGATTCTGTGACTCGGGGTCTCAGTAGTGCGTGCGACTCTACATCTGGAGTATTGCTTGTCATGGTGGTCGAGCACTCTTGTGTCTGTCATGTTGGTCCAGCAGTCTTGTGTCTGTCATGGTGGTCCAGCACTCTTGTGTCTGTCATGGTGGTCCAGCACTCTTGTCTGTCATGGTGGTCCAGCACACTTGTGTCTCATGTTGGTCCAGCACTCTTGTGTCTGTCATGGTGGTCCAGCACTCTTGTGTCTGCCATGGTGGTCCAGCACTCTTGTGTCTGCCATGGTGGTCCAGCACTCTTGTGTCTGTCATGGTGGTTCAGCACTCTTGTGTCTGCCATTGTGGTCCAGCACTCTTGTGTCTGTCATGTTCAGTCCCACACAGAATCGCTCACTTACAAAAACTTACACAGGCTGTCGTTAGTTGCAGGCATCTTCGGGACTTCTCAGCTCACTGAGTCCGATTGAGGCTTCAGTTCTTTTCAGCTATTCTTTTCTAACTACAAAAATATTTACTTAAATAAATTAGCTTGTCTGGTGGGTTCAGTAATAAACTTGCACATTGAATCTGTACATATCATCTCGCCTAGCGATTGCGCAACACTCAGAAGCCCACTCAACTTGTTGGAAATATAACTTTTTCGCAATCAACTTCGGAATTGTCTAGCAAACCACCTGCCTACTACTGCAATTGGGCGGAATAGATAAGTTTGATTGAATAAAACAGAAAGCGCCTCAGGTCATGACTGAAAGTTTTTGCATTTAGCTAGCTGTCAATCCAGCTCTACATGTGCAATGCGCATGTATTTCAACTGTATTTACAACGCATTGTAAAAGTATCATGCCGTTAATACTAAAATCATTTGAAACAGAAAACTGTACAAGCCACTTGGACGCAAATATAACAACATTCGATCACTAATTCCTTATGGAGCCCTTCCCCAATGCTTCCTAATGAAACCCTTCCCAATGGAACCCTTCCCCAATGGAACCCTTCCCCAATGGAACCCTTCCCAATGAAACACTTCCCAATGGAACCCTTCCCAATGAAACACTTCCCAATGAAACCCTTCCCAATGGAACCCTTCCCAATGGAACCTTTCCCCAATAACCCTTCCAATAGAACCCTTCCCAATGGAACCCTTCCCAAAGGAACCCTTCCCAATGAAACCCTTCCCAATGGAACCCTTCCCAATGGAACCTTTCCCCAATAACCCTTCCAATGGAACCCTTCCCAATGGAACCCTTCCCAAAGGAACCCTTCCCAATGAAACCCTTCCCAATGGAACCCTTCCCAAAGGAACCCTTCCCAATGGAACCCTTCCCAATGGAACCCTTCCCAATGGAACCCTTCCCAAAGGAACCCTTCCCAATGGAACCCTTCCCAATGGAACCCTTCCCAATGGAACCCTTCCCAAAGGAACCCTTCCCAATGAAACCCTTCCCAATGGAACCCTTCCCAATGAAACCTTTCCCAATGAAACCCTTCCCAATGAAACCCTTCCCAATGAAACCCTTCCCAATGAAACCCTTCCCGATGGACCCCTTTCCAACAGAACCGTAACTCTTACAATGGGAACTTTCAAAACAAATTTTAATTGCTGCAACCTGACTGGAAAGAATTCCAACTGAAAAGAATGGAAAGAAAATTTTAATTGCTAGACCTGAAAAAGACGTACAACATTTGCTACCATGCATCAGTAGCATGCTAAGAATTGTCAATGAGCTCCCCGGTGTCAGGGTTGGCCATCAAAAGTCGCGGATCGCGGCGATAGTTAAAATGGTCGCCACTGGCCGTCAGGCGGTGTCTCAAAAACTGCCGCACCTGCTGAGGATTGTCCAGTATGGCGAACGCTGAGTACACCACTCCGGCGTGTCCTGGCTGCTCAGCTGATGAGCTCCCGCAGGATTTGATCGCCCAGATCAGGGCCACCCCGGCCGACAGCAAGACTGCGATGAACAGCGCCGTGCCGATCCCGACTGTTGCACCGGTTGGGAGCTCGGCGGGAGGCGACTTCGCCGTCGAGGTCGCTGTCGTGGCGGCATCCCGACAGCCGGCGGGCAGGAACTCGAACTGGTCCGGCACGGAGCTGCACCTCACCGGCTCGCTGCTGATTGGGTAGTGCGGGCACTGCCGGCTCCGGCCGACTGGGGAAGCGCGACTGGCTTTGTTGAAAGGTATTTCGGGATGGGGTATTTCGGGATGGGGTATTTCGGGATGGGGTATTTCGGGGATGGGGTATTTCGGGGATGGGGTATTTCGGGGATGGGGTATTTCGAGGATGGGGTATTTCGGGGATGGGCTATTTCGGGGATGGGGTATTTCGGGGATGGGGTATTTCGGGCAAGGGGTATTCTGGGAAGGGGTAGTTTGGGCAAGGGGTATTTTGAGGAAGGGGTATTTCGGGGAAGGGGTATTTCGGGGAAGGGGTATTTCGGGGAAGGGGTATTTCGGGGAAGGGGTATTTCCGGGAAGGGGTATTTCGGGGAAGGGGTATTTCGGGAAGGGGTATTTCGGGGAAGGGGTATTTCGGGAAAGGGTTATCTCTGGGAAGGGGTATTTTGGGGAAGGGGTATTTCGGACAAGGGGCATTTTGGGGAAGGGGTATTTTGGGGAAGGGGTATTTTGGGGAAGGGGTATTTCGGGGAAGGGGTATTTCGGGGAAAGATGTATTTCGCGGAATGGGTACTTCGGGGAAGGGGTAAGTAAAGACTCACTTTTTACTCGACATTCATTGAACGGAATCAGATCTGAGCACTTCGGCTGTTTAGTTGAGCTTCTGTACAAAATTTCTTCGATCTAAAATGGATGAAAGAAAAACATGGTTATGCAATATTTCCAAGCCAAGTTCATGCTGCTTAGTGAAACCTGGAGTGCGCAGAGCCGTACCTTCCACTTGTACTCGTATCGGCACATCAAGCCCTTCGGCGGTATCTTGAACTTTACGAGCAGGTGAGACGGCAGGCCGTCAACCCGCGACTGCAATTAGTTGGACAGTGTGCAATATTTGAAGCTAATTATCCAATTACAGCATTTGTACACATGTATTGGATTGTACACAACTATATACACAGTATGCCCCGATGTACGCATGGAATCATGCACCACGATGCACATCATACACATCATACACATCATACACATACACATTCAAAGAGTAAGAGTAAATTAGAATGTGTACACTTTTAAAATTTATTTTATTTTAATTGATTACACCTGCCCTAATGGCCAGATATGCAACCGACAGCTCAGCCGCAGCTATTGCGCGGCGCATCTGAAGGATGCGTACGGCTGTTCAGTCCAAGGACTGGGGGGTCGCCACACACCCTCTGTTACCCCAGCTAATGCTGGCACCCATTTTACAGCTGGGTGAACTGAAGCAATGCAGAGTTAAGTGCCTTGCTCAAGGACACAAATTGTTCCGAGTGGGATCGGGAATCGAACCCCCGACCTTCAAACCGTGAGTCCGACGCTCTAACCACTAAAGCGTCGGTACAACCCCTGCACTTAGAAAAGTACATCAATGTGTGTACCCTAAAAAAAGTACATCAGGATATGTACACTCAGAAAAGTACATCAATGTGTGTACCCTAAGAAAAGTACATCCGGATATGTACACTCAGAAAAGTACATCCGGATATGTACACTCAGAAAAGTACATCCGGATATGTACACTCAGAAAAGTACATCCGGATATGTACACTCAGAAAAGTACATCCGGATATGTACACTCAGAAAAGTACACCCAGCAAAAAATATCCCAGACAATAGCGGCAGACCTTCGAGTCGCTTGCCAGCGTCATCCTGGGGTCAGCGCCGCCGATAGACTGATCAGTGTCCAGGCAGGCCAGGTAGTCGGTTGAATTGGAGCTGCGGTTGCCAGCCTGGACGATGACCAGCAGCTCCGCCGTGGCGTCGCATGCGTAGGCGTAGGGGCTTGGAGCCAAGCCTGGGAGTGGCAATTGTTGCAGTCACTATTGTTTACCTCTTAAGGAAAATGAAGTTTAAAAAGCATAAAAGCATCAGCCCTGAAAGCCAGCTGTCTAGTCTAAGATATCAGCACCCCTGAGAGCTTTGGCATCAAAGCATCTGAGCAACTCCCTATAAGCCACAGCATTTCAGCAATTCCCCATGAGCCACAGCATTTCAGCAATTCCCTCATGAGCCACAACATTTCAGCAATTCCCTCATGAGCCACAGCATTTCAGCAATTCCCTCATGAGCCACAGCATTTCAGAAATTCCCCATGAGCCACAGCAATCCCCGTGAGCCACAGCAATTCCCCCCGTGAGCCAAAGCAATTCCCCCGTAAGCCACAGCAATTCCCCCCGTGAGCCAAAGCAATCCCCCCATGAGCCACAGAGCCACAGCAATTCCCTCATGAGCCACAGCAATTACCCAAGGAGCCACAGCAATTCCCAATGAGCCACAGAAATTCCCTCATGAGCCACAGCAATCCCCGTGAGCCACAGCAATTCCCCCGTGAGCCAAAGCAATTCCCCGATGAGCCACAGCAATTCCCCATGAGCCTTAAAATCTCAGCAGTTAGGGTCGAGAGGGCTTGATACTTTTTAAGTTTCAAACAGGCGGCAATGCATTTTGAGTCGAAAACCGGTCTCCAGCTGTCCGTACACAGTTTGGTGAGTTTTACCTTGACTGGCCTTGGCAACCGAAAGTAGTAGCAGCAGCAGCAGCAACAGCAGCAGCAGCGGAAGCAGTGTTGCTGCCATGCTTGTTCCTCTTAGCAAAGGGTGCGTCAGAGGTCAATGAGCAAACCTGTTGAGCCGGGGGCTGACTGGCTCAGGGGGTATAGGATGGAACAAACAGGCCTCGGCTCGATATTATTTTTTCAAAGCCTTCCTTGTTTCTGTGCGAGCGCTGTCTCCCGGGGTCTCTCTCTCTCTCTCTCTCTCTCTAGTTTCATTAAGGTAATGTTTATAAGGCGGGCGCGTGCCGAGCGATAGCAGCGATACAAGTCTTCTTATGGCCCATTTTGGCGTACGTTCTATCGCGTACATTTCGAATACCCCCCCACCACCACCACCACCAAAGAGCGCGGGGGCAGAGAGGCGTAGCGGGGGCAGGGGTGGCGCAGGCCGCGACAGGGTTTTTATTGGAACTTTTTGAATAAACAGGCCGTAGGATCCGGGGCTTCGGTTTGAGCATTGAGTTGGCGCATCCGCATGACCGAGTGGCTTCCCAGCTTAAGGACTGACTCCCGTCTGAGGGCTCGCGATCTGATGAGAACATGGAGATCGGACAGGCAGACAGACAGACAGGCACTAAGCCAGAAAGACAGACAGACAGACAGACAGACACTAAGACAGACAGACAGACAGACAGGCAGACAGACAGACAGACAGACAGACAGACAGACAGACAGACAGACAGACAGACAGACAGACAGACAGACAGACAGACAGACAGACAGACAGACAGACAGACAGACAGACAGACAGACAGACAGACAGACAGACAGACAGACAGACAGACAGACAGACAGACAGACAGACAGACAGACAGACAGACAGACAGACAGACAGACAGACAGACAGTTGGACAGGCAGACAGACACACTCAATACATGTAGGGACACTGATAAGCAGACACTAAGCGGGAGGCAAGTAGACAGACTAGAAACAGAATAGAGGTTACTTTTGATACAGAATCAAAATGTAATCAACAGATTCGAAGTAACTCATATATTTGATTGAGGGCATCAGAGTACCGTGACAGCAATAATTGATCTACAAAAAAGAAAACATTTTAACGTCTTTAAGTTGAAAAACTTTTTTCAGTCTTTCACTCGACGGCCACCCTCTCCCAGGTGTCCGGGTCCATCTGCAGCGCCCGCTCAGCCTCCCAGGGCTCGACCGGCGGCGGATTGACGATCGGAACTGCGGGGCCGCTGCCCTGCCGTCTCTGGACGGTTCTGGCGCGCCAGTAGCGGAGGCCGCAGACCAGGGCGACCAGCAGCGGCAGCCACAATTGAAAGGCCACGACGGCTGAGAACACCTGCAATCCCGTAGAGTCCTCGTCTGCGGCGACGGCGCTGGAATTTGAGGACATCCAGTTCCGATTGCTGCCGAGCTCCGACCGCCGCTGGCACAGTTCGATAAATCCGGATGGAGGGTTGTAGCAGCTGAGCTGCTGGCTTCCTGAGTACATGGGTGCTGGGCAGTTGCTGTGCCACCCGACTGTGGGGTAGATAGATAGATAGATAGATAGATAGATAGATAGATAGATAGATAGATAGATAGATAGATAGATAGATAGATAGATAGATAGATAGATAGATAGATAGATAGATAGATAGATAGATAGATAGATAGATAGATAGATAGATAGATAGATAGATAGATAGATAGATAGATAGATAGATAGATAGATAGATAGATAGATAGATAGATAGATAGATAGATAGATAGATAGATAGATAGATAGATAGATAGATAGATAGATAGATAGATAGATAGATAGATAGATAGATAGATAGATAGATAGATAGATAGATAGATAGATAGATGGATAGATAGATAGATAGATAGATAGATAGATAGATAGATAGATAGATAGATAGATAGATAGATAGATGGATAGATAGATAGATAGATAGATAGATAGATAGATAGATAGATAGATAGATAGATAGATAGATAGATAGATAGATAGATAGATAGATAGATAGATAGATAGATAGATAGATAGATAGATAGATAGATAGATAGATAGATAGATAGATAGATAGATAGATAGATAGATAGATAGATAGATAGATAGATAGATAGATAGATGGATAGATAGATAGATAGATAGATAGATAGATAGATAGATAGATAGATAGATAGATAGATAGATAGATAGATAGATAGATGGATAGATAGATAGATAGATAGATAGATAGATAGATAGATAGATAGATAGATAGATAGATAGATAGATAGATAGATAGATAGATAGATAGATAGATAGATAGATAGATAGATAGATAGATAGATAGATAGACAGATAGATAGATAGAAAAAATATCAAACTCACCTTTTATAAAGCATTTATTCGGTATCGAATTGTCGCACAGTCCCATTGTCGAATCAATCGGTTGTCTTTCAATCTGTCGGGGAGAGTTCAGTTTTCGTTTATTGTTTTATTAGTGGATTTCGCTGCAAACGAAGGATTAAAAAGTGCCCCCAGGTGCCCGATCCGGTGACTCTGGTTTCGCTTTCCGCTGTTCAGCTCACCTGCCAGAAAAAGTCGCTGGAACAGCCGCTTTTCAAGTGATCCGGCAGCTCAAATACCAGAATGCGGCTCTCGTTCTGCGCTTCAGTCTGCAAAAGATGAAAATGAATCATTTATTCAACTTAGACATCAAGCATGCACTGTTAAATAATCCTTAGTACAAAAGTAATGGGACTCCACTCCCAAAGCCGCTTACACACTTAGACCAAGCCTCAAATTCTCGTGTCAATTCAGCTTTTCCTGAGCACAAATGAGCACAGGCCTACACTGACACCGCGGATGTACAGCGGTCAGAATGCAACCAGACGCTTAGCTCTGGACAAAACCAACTGGGATCAGGGGCGTCGCCAAGGATTTTATGGTGGGGGGGGGACAAAGCCAAGAATTTTACATGTACATGACTAAATTCCTACAAATTCATTCTTTTGCGAATCGGTGTTTTCAGCGCTAATTTTGGCACCACAGACAGGCACTCATTTTGGCGCCACAGGCACTCATTTTGGCGCCACAGACAGGGACTCATTTTGGCGCCACAGGCACTCATTTTGGCGCCACAGGTACTCATTTTGGCGCCACAGACAGGCACTCATTTTGGCGCCACAGGCACTCATTTTGGCGCCACAGACAGGCACTCATTTTGGCGCCACAGGCACTCATTTTGGCGCCACAGACAGGGACTCATTTTGGCGCCACAGGCACTCATTTTGGCGCCACAGACAGGGACTCACTTTGGCGCCACAGACAGGGACTCATTTTGGCGCCACAGGCACTCATTTTGGCGCCAAAGACAGGGACTCACTTTGGCGCCACAGACAGGGACTCATTTTGGCGCCACAGGCACTCATTTTGGCGCCACAGACAGGCACTCATTTTTGCGCCACAGGCACTCATTTTGGCGCCAAAGACAGGGACTCATTTTGCCGCCAAAGACAGGCACTCATTTTGCCGCCACAGACAGGCACTCATTTTTGCGCCACAGGCACTCACTTTGGCGCCAAAGACAGGCACTCATTTTGCGCCACAGGCACTCACTTTGGCGCCAAAGGCAGGCACTCATTTTGGCGCCCTGAAACAAAATTATTGATTTTCACATCGGGTCACAAAATGGGGGTGGCTTTTACTGGGGGGGGGACATGTAACCCCCCCCCCGGTGGCGACGCCCCTGACTGGGATGATAGATTACAGACCCCAAGCGACTACTAGATCGCGATGATATTGATGCCACCCTGTCTGGCTGTCTCTACACCCAAAACGAGTTTCTTACGAGTTTGCTTAACTCACCTTGTCAGTAGACTCGTAAAGAAGCACCGAGTCGGGATAATCAGTCCGGTGAAGGCACACCCTGGCTGAGCTGTCGCTGCTGTTGAGCTGCAGGTCATCGAGCTGTGAGGCTACAAAAAACTCCTTGGTGGCCTCGCAAATCCAGCCAAAATCTGAGCTTTCAGCTGAACACGTAGGGAATAAAAGATGAGGTAAAGCAGAGGTTCTGGATTATAAGGAACTTGGCGAACAAGACAAAATTGTGAACACACTCGGTCTTACCTGAACACTTGGATGGAGCTGCTGTCAGTGCTAAAAGTAAAATGCAAACTTCGCTGAACTCAAGCATCTCCCCGTGCAGCTGAGACTGCAGTAAAGTGGATTTTATTGTTTCTCTTCTCTGCAGCTTTCATTGAGCAGAAAGCACAGTCCAGTTTTATATACTGGGTTGAAAGCTGGGGTGTGTTTTACCCGGTCGCTTGGGGGCTGGGCTGTGTTCAATCTTCTTTTCCTTTACTGCATTGTGAATTGCTACGGCCACGAGTTGAATCAAGGAACAAGCAAATTAGTTAGAACATTGTTTACGGATCGCAGCTCAGATGGCTGGAGTGCTCCGAGGAAAGAGATTTGCTTTGCGATGTGCTGCAATATTTAAGCCAAAGGCTTCTAAACCATTTACCAAGCAGCTTAATTGCTTTCGGTCCTTTGCATGATAAGGCCTGCTTTTCTTAGCCAATGACTGAAGCTCTCAGCTTGAAAGGACACAAAAATAAGTAACAAAAAGTGTTGGCTGTTGGATAAGATGCTTTAAGAAATATCCATGTCGGGGTGACTGATACCCTGAGGTTTCATGGTATGCATTTTAATTTGCTAATTTAAATATAAAACTTTCATAATTTCAAAAGCTAGGTGCTTAACACTGTCCCCGACCCCTATTTTACGTCAGTTTTAATTCAATTAAACAGATGAAAGGGTAGAATCGTCGTAAATATCGACTGGAAAAATAATCCCAAACTTAGTTCCTTTCCTTTTTCAGTTTTCCCACTAAAAGTGTATACAAGCGTAATTTACTGGTTTTACGAAAATATCAATCAACATTTTGTAGCAATTTTGGAAATTCTAACAAAGGGGCGGGAGAATAAATAAAAAATCACTCTCTCTGATACAACAAGGAACTCTTTTAAGTTTATTTGTAGCGAGTAACTTGCTCAGCACTTTTCACGGCATTTTTGATAATCAAGGTCTTAGAGATATGTTGGTAATAATAAAATAATTTTACATGTTTTTATTTAATTGTTTTTATGTATGAAAAAACTACGCTTTTTCATTGAAACAGGGTTACTCGTACAACAATCGACGTTTAATCGATAATACACGTCAATATTTAAACTGAAACTTTTCCATGAAACATAGCTCGTAGTAATATATTCGGATTATTGTTTCTAATTATGAAATAGACTTTCCCAGTCTTTATTGGATTCAAAGTTAGTTAAAGGCATTTAGGCAATCATATATTCTGATAAATTATCAAGTTGTCTAAACTTCTTTTAAAAGTTGGAAATTTTCTACTGAAGAAAAAATTTTTCTACCTTTTTTAACTGATTGCGCTTTACACTTACACTGTAGTAGTCCCTGAAATTTAGGCATTCTTTCATTTTAGTTTTTAGCAGACAATCTAAATTTGCAGTTTTTTTCTAGGGTCCTCAAATAATAAAATTACATTATAGGTCCTTTAAGCAAAACTATTGAAGATTTAAAGCAGCCACTCTACTGTTAGCCTTTACCTTGCTTTTGCTATCAAGGTGGTCAGGTGGACATGTGGAACAGATTCAGCTTGAAATACATTTACTTTTAGTGAGTTGATTAGACTAGGGCCTATGCGGTTTCACTATTAAAGGATGCCTTATACAAAACAAGCTAATATTCTGGTGCAAATGCATAAAAATTGTGAAAAGGTAAACCTATATCTATATCTATATATACTTTTCTAATCAAAAACTGTTATCACAAGTAAAAAATCTCCAAAAGAAAGTAAAAAAGGCAATGACTTTTTGTCCCAGCTGAGATGTCCCTCAGAGGCCATTTTGCAAAAATTAGTAGGCCCCTATGTATACTAAAAATTATGGTATACAGACAAAGTCTTTGTAAGTCTTTTTGGGCATAGACATTAATAGAATTGGTAATAGTATATAGTGTGACAATATTGGCATGGTGGCATCGAGAGCAAAAGAAGACAAATAAATGTGGTAGAGGTAGGTGGAATTATAGCAGTAGCACTTGACAGTAAATTTTTCAGCATTATTACTAATGTTGGCTGCAGATTTGGTTTATTGTAATGTCTTATACTTTAATTAATAATGTGCTGGCGGCTATGCAACAATAGAATAATTAGTTTAAGTAGTAGAAGTGGTGTGACTAGAACTATGGCAGAGAGAAGGCAAATGACTAAACAAAGGCAGTCAGAGCCTACAAGCTACATAGGCTTGCAAGGGTGCGAAACTAGTATAGCATACTAGTATAATGGCCCACTTTTAACAAATAGCTAGTAATATATTTTGTCAATTATAATGCCAATGGTATTATAATTGTTCTAAATAGGGATAAATATATTTACAAAACATTATTTTAGCATTAAAAATTCCCATTGTATAGTTTCTAAAGCAGCAGCTTTTTTATTCTAGCATAAAATAGGCAAAATCTGCAATATGGCTCCGAGAGATCCCCTTCCCTATTCCTTTGGATTCTACTACTAATGTCTAGTATCAACTTGTAGAACATAGGATAAGAGGCTATTATACCATTTTGTTTCTAATTGAAATATTGATAAATAGCCGCTATTTATTTCTACATATAAACTTGCTCATTAAATACAATATTATATTCAGATTAGGCACTCAAATCATTTTTCAGTCTCTAAAATAAAAATAATTCATCATGTTTGAACTTGGTTATATAATACAATTATCTTTAATCTTTTTTGATTATGAAAACCTTTATTTTTATTGCAATTTCTATTTTGATATCTAGTAGTATAACACTTATTAACAAAGTTTGCATAAATAAATAGTCTTATATATTAAAAAATATTTTTATTAGAATAAATTTTAGCTACTTGAAGATGGAAACATTGGCAAAGGTAATAATCTCCTTTTAAAATCTTGTACTTTTAAGTTTTTAATTATTGTAATGAATGCGCAACCGAGAGATACGTGTATTATTCAAGAGTGCCAAAAAGCATATTATATAGAGGGGCGAGGGGGGCTGAGCAATCGATAGCAACGTACATGATTGGGGGACGAGGTGGCTGGAGCGCAGATGTGCGTACAATAAATTATAGTTACAAGTGCATCACTGACATCTCTCTTCTAATAGCAAAAATCGAGAGGAATTAAAATCAATTTCTCGAAGGAATTATTGCTTCCAAAACATTTCATTATTTGTGCATTAGGCATGTGCGAGAACTCAAAAAAATATTTCTATTAATACAAATGCAAAAAATTAATTTTTTCAACATTTTTAGACAAAAAAAATCAACAACGAAATTCGATTTAGATAAGGAATAAAAATATTTGGAATATTTTTTCAGCAACAAAATCAGCGGATTAATTGAAAATCCATGTTACAGTCCTTGAAAACAAACAAAAGTCACTGTCCCTATCACTCACACGTCATGTCTGTAGCGGAGAGGCGGAATGCCCTTTGTGGCCCTGGCAGAGTGGCGCAGTGGCTCTTCAGGCTCCGCAAGGTCTGATGCCGCCAACTCATCGCCGGCCGGAGCCGCCTGGGCCGCCCGCTGGACGTCCTCAATTGCGAATCAGCTCCCCGCCGCTTTGAGTCAGCAGTCGGTAGTTGCGGTGCTCCGGGTCAGCTTGCGTCACAACAGCTGGCTCCCATCTGAAACCATGCCGAAAACGAACTGCATCTCCCTGATTCAGTGTTGAGAGCGGTCGGGCTTGCTGGTCGTAGTGCCGTTTTTGAGCAGCCTGCAGCGGGGCTTTAGAGAATGCGGTTGTTCTGTCTTTGAGCAGCGCCTCCTCACCTGCTGGCAGCTTCGTACGAATCAACCGACCGAACATGAGCTCGCTGGGGCTGGTGCTCGTACCGCTAATTGGTGAAGCTCGATATTCCATTAGCGCAATTTCAGGCCAACCTTGGTCCATGGTGCATTCGGAATCTGATGGTTCAACAGCGGTTCATTTGGGTTGGCCGGCTGAAAAGTTTGACAAGTGCTGCAGTTCTTCACGAAGTTCTTAATGTCCGCTGACATGCCTGGCCAGTACAGAATTTGACGAGCTCGGGCCTCCGTCTTGCCCGCGCCAGCATGACCTTCGTGTAAAATTTGCAGAATCTTCTGCCGCAACGATGCTGGAACAGTAACGCGGTCCAACTTCATCAGCACGCCATCATTGTAGGTCAAGTCCTCCTTGAAGCTCCAATACGGACGGACAGAGTGGCAAATGTTCCGAAAGTTGCTTGGCCAACCCGCCTGAACAAACCGGGCTACAGAACTTAAGTCCGAATCTTTGCGGGTCTCGTCTCGGATTTCTTGCAAACGAATGGCGGAAATCGGGAGGCTCTTGCTCATTTGATGCACCTCCACCTCAATTTCGTCGTCTAGAGCAGCCTCGGCCTCCGGAAGGTAAGCTCTTGAAAGCGTATCGGCAATCAGCATCTTGGATCCCGGTGCCCAGGATACACGCAGATTATATCTTTTGAGTTGGTACAGCATTCGAGAAATGCGTGGCGGAACATGCAGCAAGTCACGCTTAAAAATAACCTCCAGGGGTTGTGGTCTGTAGTCACTCGTACTACTGGAAGGCCATAGATGTAGTCATGAAATTTCTTGCAAGCAATAACAACGGCCAGAGTCTCCTTCTCAATCTGAGCATAGTTCTTTCTTTTGCGTGTTGGTCAGCGCAGCCGATCCATACGCCACAGGCTGTCCATTCTGCAGCAAAACGCAACCAACTCCGACCGATGAACTGTCAACTTGAAGCTCAACTTCCATATCGGCGTCAAACAACCTTAGCACAGGAGCGTCCGACAGAACATCTTTTAGTTTCTCAAAAGCTTGCTGCTGCTTCTCTTGCCAGTCAAAAAACACCTCCTTCTTGAGCAGGGCACGAAGAGGTTCAGTGATGTCCGACGCATTCGGAATAAACTTGCCCAGGTAGGTTGCCATGCCAAGCAGCCGCATCACTGCCTGCTTATCACCTGGAACCGGAAGCTCTTGAATGGCTTTTACTTTAGCAGGATCTGGGCGAACACCGTCAAATGAGATCACGTGACCAACATAGTTTACTGAAGAAACACCAACTTTCAATTTCTTGCGATTTAGCTTTAAATTCGACTGACGGGCCTCACTGAGCACCTTGAGTAGCTTCTGATCGTGCTCTTCGCGGGTCCGTCCCCAGACAAGCATATCATCAACAATTACCTCAGCCCAGCTGCTGAAAATTTTGCTTAGCTCACGTTGGTAGACTTCCGGTGCATCAATAGTTCCTGGGGGCAGGCGAACAAATTTGTATCTGCCCCACGGAGTGTTGAAAGTACAGAGCTGTGTATTTTCTTCGTCAAGTCTTATCTGCCAAAAACCAGTCTTTGCATCCAGCACGGTGAAGTACTTGGCACCTGGAATGCGCGCAACAACTTGCTCGACTGTTGATGGCTTTGTTGAGATGTGTCGGATCGATACACAGTCGCAGGCTGCCATCTGGCTTGTGCACAGTAACCAAAGAGTTTACCCAATCCGTTGGCTCAGAAACTTTAACGACGACTCCGAGGGCCTCCATGCGCTTTAACTCCTCCTGAACCTTGCCTTGCAGCGCAAAGGGAATCTTTCTCGGAGCATTGACGACAGGAACAGCATGTTCATCGAGAGTAAACGAGTGCACGTAAGGCAAACAGCCAAGTTTGTCGTCAAACAGGTCACTGAATTCCTCTAGCACGAACTTTTCGTCAATCACCGGTGGCTGTCTAACGCTTTCAACTCGTCGAGTTAGGTCCAGATCCTTCAGCGCTGGTAAACCAATGATTGCTTGTTGAACCTCTGAAACCATAAACTCTATCTCGCACGGCCGACCCTGCACCTTGACCTTCAAACGACACTTTCCAACGACAGGAATGCGAGCTCCTCCAAAAGCCGTCAACACAGTGTGAGTTTTTAGCAACTGCTCACCGACTGGGAAATAATCTGCTGGCAACACGCTCACCTCTGCTCCGGTGTCTAGCTTGCATTGCAGCTTTTTATCATCTGGAAGCTGAACTTCTGCTAACCAACTGGAACTGTTGTGTCGCAAATGACTAAGAAAAGTTCGTTCTGTGAGTTTTAGAACGAGGTGAGATAAATTCTTTATTTCAAAGAGCGATAGTCAATAGCAAAATATTATATAGCGATCAGGAGAGAGTGGTGGAAGGTGACAATATTTGGGGTGGTGGGCAAGGCGCACACAGGTAGACAGAGTGTACTAGAGAAAATGAGTATGTACTTGCAGAGGAATAAAATAAGTAAGAACAGAAAATATAATAAACAAGTTGCGATGCAAAATAAGTCAGTCAGCTCAAATCCACATAAGTTCATCGAGTCATTCAAATAAGTTAAAGTCAAACGCCGCCTCAGGAACCATTATCAGTCTGCAGCGTTCCGATAAAATACACCTCTTCACCAGCACTAGCATCCTCACCTTCAGCTGCTGTTACAGTCATAACCCTCCGGTTATTGTTGCTTCGGCATTGACTGCGAAAGTGGTTCAGACGGCCACAGGACAGACACCGCTTACCGAAAGCCGGACACTTGCCATCACGATGACTGTAACCGCAGTTGTGACAGCGACTTTCTCCAGGAAGGCGTCCCTAAAGTTGACTCGGGTTCGAACTTTGGCCAGGTTGGCCCTGCGCCGTCGACTGGGCCGCTGTACTCGACACTGGGCGCCCTGAGTTGCGGATTTGTTGCTGCCGAGGCGCTGCCGGAGCAGGTGACAACCTTACGACGTTTAGGCCTTTCTCGACTTCCTTTAGCTGATGTCGCGCGGACTCTGCAGCTCTGCACATGTCAATTGCCGTTCTCAGGTCCAAGTCCGGTTCTCGAAGTAGCCGCTCTCGCATTCGTGAGTCGTTGCACCCCAGGACAATCTTGTCTCGAATCATTTTCTCTTTTTGTGTTTCGAAATTGCACGTTCCAGCCAGACGTTTCAAATCAGTCACAAACAGGTCGACTGGCTCAGACTCCTTCTGGTCGCGTTCCCAGAACTTAAAACGCTCGAAGACTTCGCTCGTACGCGGACTGAAGTGCTCATCGAATAGCTCCAGCAACTCGTCAAAAGCTATTGGTCGCCTTGCCGTTGCACCCTCCGCTGTTTCCTCTTCTATTTCTGTCTCCAGGGTGTTATAAATGTCAAGACCATTGTCACCGATCAGGTGCAAAAACAAATTTATTCGACGCTCTTCGCCAACAATTCCTGTTGCCTTGAGGTATATCAAAAATCTCTGTCGCCAGCGTTTCCAAGACTCGTTGGAGTCCGTCTCCAACTCTTCGGGTGGCTTCAGGTCCATGCTCTGAGTCTAGCTAGCTTGCGACGCCATGTAATAAACGCGCAACCGAGAGATACGTGTATTATTCAAGAGTGCCAAAAAGCATATTATATAGAGGGGCGAGGTTGGCTGAGCAATCGATAGCAACGTACATGATTGTGGGACGGGGCGGCTGGGGCGCAGATGTGCGTACAATAAATTATAGTTACAAGTGCATCACTGACAATTATGAGCCTCTGCCAATTATACTTATCTCAACTTTTTATAATATTGATGTTTTATTAAAATAAAGGTTAGGCCACAAAGAACCCGATATGGTTATGTTTTTTTGCTGCCTATTTATGACATTCCATATCCTCTCTATCTTCTCTATCTATATACTAAAGCTGACGTCGTGGTCCGGTGGTAGGGTGGGCCGGTGGGCCGGGTTTGTCGACGATCTCCTCCTAGGATTCTTGCAACTCAACTTTCAAACCGGTACCAAAACATGTCAAATGTCCCGACGATGCTACAATTTAAAATTCATTTTCAAATTTCAATTTTAAGTGCTTCAAAAAAGCAGAAAACAGCACAAACCAGACAGCCAGATGTCTATATATCGCATTCCATGGACTTCCCATCCCACTTGACGCTATTTTGTATGGTTGCGCCACAACTTTTCTCCTATCTCTGCAGTGTATTTCATTTCAGCTGGGGGAGGGTCGCCGGCACTTGAGAATTGGCGGCCTACTTGCTCAGTGTTAAAAAGGGGTGGAGGTGCACACTGCGCGAGAATGGATGGCTTGATTTTTTAACTCATCACAGAGTGTACATTGCGCTCTGCAAGTAAGAAACGGGAAAACTTGCACCTTAATTTCTGCTTTTAATTTTCAAGCTACAGAAAAGTGAATCACACCGTTGGAAAGAGTTTGAAAAACTGAACAGAATGGTATAATTTTCTGTTCCGAAATCTCAACTGCATCAGAGCAATTTGTCATAGAAAATTTCTTGATTTCAATTGTGAAAACGTTAAGTGGCTGGGGAGGGGTTTCATTAATTTCAATTCTGACTGTGCAATGCACAAGCCTAGACTCTCCCTGTGCATTTGGGGAGGTGCATGGGCTATAGACTGTACTGTAGATCTTTACTGTACGCTTGCAAGTAACAAGGCCGGCATAAATGAATAAATTCGGCTAAATGCAGTGTACATTTGTGAGAACCGGGCTGCGACAGTGATGGCGCAATGCATATGCATCAACGGGGGCAGGCGATCGTTTCAGTAGCTCAATTTCGCTGGCCCAAGAGCTAGGGTTAGGGTTACGATATGGAGTTCTGCAGATTCAACATTCCAACCATGGGATTCCGGGGATATCAATTCAGCGGATTTCTCCTCCAACGGAGGAGTTCCACTCGTATATACTAAAGCTGACGTCGTGGTCCGGTGGTAGGGTGGGCCGGTGGGCCGGGTTTGTCGACGATCTCCTCCTAGGATTCTTGCAACTCAACTTTCAAACCGGTACCAAAACATGTCAAATGTCCCGACGATGCTACAATTTAAAATTCATTTTCAAATTTCAATTTTAAGTGCTTCAAAAAAGCAGAAAACAGCACAAACCAGACAGCCAGACCAGATGTCTATATATCGCATTCCATGGACTTCCCACTTGACGCTATTTTGTATGGTTGCGCCACAACTTTTCTCCTATCTCTGCAGTGTATTTCATTTCAGCTGGGGGAGGGTCGCCGGCACTTGAGAATTGGCGGCCTACTTGCTCAGTGTTAAAAAGGGGTGGAGGTGCACACTGCGCGAGAATGGATGGCTTGATTTTTTAACTCATCACAGAGTGTACATTGCGCTCTGCAAGTAAGAAACGGGAAAACTTGCACCTTAATTTCTGCTTTTAATTTTCAAGCTACAGAAAAGTGAATCACACCGTTGGAAAGAGTTTGAAAAACTGAACAGAATGGTATAATTTTCTGTTCCGAAATCTCAACTGCATCAGAGCAATTTGTCATAGAAAATTTCTTGATTTCAATTGTGAAAACGTTAAGTGGCTGGGGAGGGGTTTCATTAATTTCAATTCTGACTGTGCAATGCACAAGCCTAGACTCTCCCTGTGCATTTGGGGAGGTGCATGGGCTATAGACTGATTTTCATATTGAGTGATTGGCTGGAGATAATATTGAGATTAAATAAATGAATCACCGCAGTGTAAACTGCTTTTTTGACCCCAATAACCTTCTTTTGCCACTCTGCCTGGGGCTTCAGCCAGTTTGTAAAAATAGCCACCCCAACCTCCGCCCGCGGGCCGCTGTGTATTGAGGGGTGGTGGGTGCGCGTGTTCTACGTTCAATGCAAATAAAACCCCCGCGTGTTGGCGGGTTGAGTTAAATTTAATGCTTCCCCCGTAACGGGGGTTGGGCTTGGACTGAGTGTACATAGCTGTTGTACAGTGTAAAAAGATAGATAGAACTGTGCCGAGATTCAATTGGTTTTATTATCGACCCTGTGTATTAGCTGGGCAGTGAAATTCAATGAATAAACTTGCGAGCTTCTCTAGCAAGAAGTCGGGAAATCGGTAAATTTCAAACGCTAACTGTTCCTCGAGTTTTAAACTTTGAGAGGAGAAACTTATATTGCTGGAAAGATCTTGCAACGCTGAGTTCGGGGATATAAGTTGTTTGCTTTAAATATGAAAAGAAAAAGCACAGCATTTGAAAAACTATTTCCATACTTTTAACTTTCTGCAAAAATTGTACTCAGTTTTGCGAGACGTAATAGATAAAGTTGGGGGAGGGTTCAACTTCTCACTGCTGCTGTGTATTGGAGGGTTGATTTAGATTGACTGACTGACTGTGAAATCAGTTGCGCAATGAATTGATTCAATTAGTTCAATATTTTTATCAGTGCCTTTTAACACAAACCTGTGCGTAGTTCTAACCCTAACCCTAACCCTAACCCTAACCAATGAATCCGGAGAGTTGAGTTGTTTGACGGAAAAAAATTCGATTGAGTCCAGTTTAGCGGAGACGATTTCAATGTTTTAATTTTGATGAAGAGGATTTCTGTTTCGTGGAGAGGATTTCGATGGTGTTCAGTTTCGTGGAGAGGATTTCGATGGCGTTCACTTTCGTGGAAAGGATTTCGATGATGTTCAGTTTCACGGAGAGGATTTCGATGATGTTCAGCTTCACGGAGAGGATTTCTGTTTCGCGGAGATAATTTATGATTGATTTCTGTTTTATGGAGACCATTTTGATGGATTTAAGTTTCAAGGAGAGGATTTCGAAGGAGTCCAGTTTCACGGAGAGGATTTCGATGGTTTTCAGTTGCACGGACAGGATTTTTCTGCTTCGCGGAGAGGATCTTGATGGATTTGGCATCTTCAATCAGTCAGAGAAGAGAGTAAAGAGAAGAATGAAAAGAGAAGAGAGATGAGATGATAGAAAACAGAGTAGAAATGAATGGAGAGATTAGACATGACAGATGGGAGAGAAGAGGAGAGTAAGGCGGGAACGAAGGAAGAGAAAAGAGAAGAGGAGAGAGGAGATGAAGGGAGAGGATATGAGAGAGGAGATATGAGATAGCAGAGAGGAGACAGGAGAGAAAAGAAAGGAGGGATAAGAGCGTACAGAGGCAATAAAAGAGAGGAAAGAGAGAAGAGAGGTGAGAGGTGAGAGGAGAGAGATGAAAGATCAGAGATCAGAGATTCAAGAGAAGAAAGTAGTGAGGAGAAAGAAGAGGGTAAAGATGAGAGTGCAGAGAGGAGAGAAACGAGAGGAGACAGGTGATAGAAAAGAGTGTAAAAAAACAGGATATAAGAAAGGAGAGGGTGAGAGTGAGAGCATATAGGAAAGTGTAAAAGGGGAGAGAGAATAGATAAGTGAGTAGAGAAGAGATATGAGAGAGGAGAGAAAAGGGGAGAGATAAGAGAGAAGATATGAGAGTAGACAGGAGAGGGTACAGACGAAAGGCGAGGGAGAAGAGATAAATAAGGGAGTAGAGATGAGATATGAGAGAGAAGAGATAAGCGAGAAGAGTAGGAATAGAGGAGAGAGAGAAGCGAGAGAAGGGAGAGAGGAGGGAGAAGAGAGATGAAAGATCAGAGATGAGAGAGATGAAAGTGTAGAGAGGAGTAATTAGTGAGGAGAAAGAAGAGAGTAAAAATAAAAATCAGAGCGCAGGGCGCAAGAGATGAGAGATGGGAGTTGATAGATTGTAGAGGATTTGGAGATGATTTGGAAGATGGGATTCAATTCATTGAATTTCAGCTGATAGGAGTTCTTCCCCTTCAGAATTCCGGTGATGGGAGTTCTTCCCCTTTCTCCTCCAGAGGAGGAGTTCCACTCGTCTATATACTAAAGCTGACGTCGTGGTCCGGTGGTAGGGTGGGCCGGTGGGCCGGGTTTGTCGACGATCTCCTCCTAGGATTCTTGCAACTCAACTTTCAAACCGGTACCAAAACATGTCAAATGTCCCGACGATGCTACAGTTTAAAATTCATTTTCAAATTTCAATTTTAAGTGCTTCAAAAAAGCAGAAAACAGCACAAACCAGACAGCCAGACCAGATGTCTATATATCGCATTCCATGGACTTCCCATCCCACTTGACGCTATTTTGTATGGTTGCGCCACAACTTTTCTCCTATCTCTGCAGTGTATTTCATTTCAGCTGGGGGAGGGTCGCCGGCACTTGAGAATTGGCGGCCTACTTGCTCAGTGTTAAAAAGGGGTGGAGGTGCACACTGCGCGAGAATGGATGGCTTGATTTTTTAACTCATCACAGAGTGTACATTGCGCTCTGCAAGTAAGAAACGGGAAAACTTGCACCTTAATTTCTGCTTTTAATTTTCAAGCTACAGAAAAGTGAATCACACCGTTGGAAAGAGTTTGAAAAACTGAACAGAATGGTATAATTTTCTGTTCCGAAATCTCAACTGCATCAGAGCAATTTGTCATAGAAAATTTCTTGATTTCAATTGTGAAAACGTTAAGTGGCTGGGGAGGGGTTTCATTAATTTCAATTCTGACTGTGCAATGCACAAGCCTAGACTCTCCCTGTGCATTTGGGGAGGTGCATGGGCTATAGACTGATTTTCATATTGAGTGATTGGCTGGAGATAATATTGAGATTAAATAAATGAATCACCGCAGTGTAAACTGCTTTTTTGACCCCCAATAACCTTCTTTTGCCACTCTGCCTGGGGCTTCAGCCAGTTTGTAAAAATAGCCACCCCAACCTCCGCCCGCGGGCCGCTGTGTATTGAGGGGTGGTGGGTGCGCGTGTTCTACGTTCAATGCAAATAAAACCCCCGCGTGTTGGCGGGTTGAGTTAAATTTAATGCTTCCCCCGTAACGGGGGTTGGGCTTGGACTGAGTGTACATAGCTGTTGTACAGTGTAAAAAGATAGATAGAACTGTGCCGAGATTCAATTGGTTTTATTATCGGCCCTGTGTATTAGTTGGGCAGTGAAATTCAATGAATAAACTTGCGAGCTTCTCTAGCAAGAAGTCGGGAAATCGGTAAATTTCAAACGCTAACTGTTCCTCGAGTTTTAAACTTTGAGAGGAGAAACTTATATTGCTGGAAAGATCTTGCAACGCTGAGTTCGGGGATATAAGTTGTTTGCTTTGAATATGAAAAGAAAAAGCACAGCATTTGAAAAACTATTTCCATACTTTTAACTTTCTGCAAAAATTGTACTCAGTTTTGCGAGACGTAATAGATAAAGTTGGGGGAGGGTTCAACTTCTCACTGCTGCTGTGTATTGGAGGGTTGATTTAGATTGACTGACTGACTGTGAAATCAGTTGCGCAATGAATTGATTCAATTAGTTCAATATTTTTATCAGTGCCTTTTAACACAAACCTGTGCGTAGTTCTAACCCTAACCCTAACCCTAACCCTAACCAATGAATCCGGAGAGTTGAGTTGTTTGACGGAAAAAATGCGATTGAGTCCAGTTTAGCGGAGACGATTTCAATGTTTTAATTTTGACGAAGAGGATTTCTGTTTCGTGGAGAGGATTTCGATGGTGTTCAGTTTCGTGGAGAGGATTTCGATGGCGTTCACTTTCGTGGAAAGGATTTCGATGATGTTCAGTTTCACGGAGAGGATTTCGATGATGTTCAGCTTCACGGAGGGGATTTCTGTTTCGCGGAGATAATTTATGATTGATTTCTGTTTTATGGAGACCATTTTGATGGATTTAAGTTTCAAGGAGAGGATTTCGAAGGAGTCCAGTTTCACGGAGAGGATTTCGATGGTTTTCAGTTGCACGGACAGGATTTTTCTGCTTCGCGGAGAGGATCTTGATGGATTTGGCATCTTCAATCAGTCAGAGAAGAGAGTAAAGAGAAGAATGAAAAGAGAAGAGAGATGAGATGATAGAAAACAGAGTAGAAATGAATGGAGAGATTAGACATGACAGATGGGAGAGAAGAGGAGAGTAAGGCGGGAACGAAGGAAGAGAAAAGAGAAGAGGAGAGAGGAGATGAAGGGAGAGGATATGAGAGAGGAGATATGAGATAGCAGAGAGGAGACAGGAGAGAAAAGAAAGGAGGGATAAGAGCGTACAGAGGCAATAAAAGAGAGGAAAGAGAGAAGAGAGGTGAGAGGTGAGAGGAGAGAGATGAAAGATCAGAGATCAGAGATTCAAGAGAAGAAAGTAGTGAGGAGAAAGAAGAGGGTAAAGATGAGAGTGCAGAGAGGAGAGAAACGAGAGGAGACAGGTGATAGAAAAGAGTGTAAAAAAACAGGATATAAGAAAGGAGAGGGTGAGAGTGAGAGCATATAGGAAAGTGTAAAAGGGGAGAGAGAATAGATAAGTGAGTAGAGAAGAGATATGAGAGAGGAGAGAGGAGAGATTAGAGAAGAGATGAGGGGAGATAAGAGGAGAGAAGAGGGAATGGAGAGGAGAGAAAAGAGAGGAGAGGAGACAGGTGATGCAGTAGAAAGGGAAGAAAGATGGTAGATAAGAAAGGAGAGGGTGAGAGCGTATAAGAGATACGAGTAATGAAAGCAGAGAGAAGAGAGAAAAGGGAAGAGAGAAAGTAGAGCGGAGACGATAGATAAGTGAGTAGAGATGAGATATGAGAGAGGAGAGAAAAGGGGAGAGATAAGAGAGAAGATATGAGAGTAGACAGGAGAGGGTACAGACGAAAGGCGAGGGAGAAGAGATAAATAAGGGAGTAGAGATGAGATATGAGAGAGAAGAGATAAGCGAGAAGAGTAGGAATAGAGGAGAGAGAGAAGCGAGAGAAGGGAGAGAGGAGGGAGAAGAGAGATGAAAGATCAGAGATGAGAGAGATGAAAGTGTAGAGAGGAGTAATTAGTGAGGAGAAAGAAGAGAGTAAAAATAAAAATCAGAGCGCAGGGCGCAAGAGATGAGAGATGGGAGTTGATAGATTGTAGAGGATTTGGAGATGATTTGGAAGATGGGATTCAATTCATTGAATTTCAGCTGATAGGAGTTCTTCCCCTTCAGAATTCCGGTGATGGGAGTTCTTCCCCTTTCTCCTCCAGAGGAGGAGTTCCACTCGTCTATATACTAAAGCTGACGTCGTGGTCCGGTGGTAGGGTGGGCCGGTGGGCCGGGTTTGTCGACGATCTCCTCCTAGGATTCTTGCAACTCAACTTTCAAACCGGTACCAAAACATGTCAAATGTCCCGACGATGCTACAGTTTAAAATTCATTTTCAAATTTCAATTTTAAGTGCTTCAAAAAAGCAGAAAACAGCACAAACCAGACAGCCAGACCAGATGTCTATATATCGCATTCCATGGACTTCCCATCCCACTTGACGCTATTTTGTATGGTTGCGCCACAACTTTTCTCCTATCTCTGCAGTGTATTTCATTTCAGCTGGGGAGGGTCGCCGGCACTTGAGAATTGGCGGCCTACTTGCTCAGTGTTAAAAAGGGGTGGAGGTGCACACTGCGCGAGAATGGATGGCTTGATTTTTTAACTCATCACAGAGTGTACATTGCGCTCTGCAAGTAAGAAACGGGAAAACTTGCACCTTAATTTCTGCTTTTAATTTTCAAGCTACAGAAAAGTGAATCACACCGTTGGAAAGAGTTTGAAAAACTGAACAGAATGGTATAATTTTCTGTTCCGAAATCTCAACTGCATCAGAGCAATTTGTCATAGAAAATTTCTTGATTTCAATTGTGAAAACGTTAAGTGGCTGGGGAGGGGTTTCATTAATTTCAATTCTGACTGTGCAATGCACAAGCCTAGACTCTCCCTGTGCATTTGGGGAGGTGCATGGGCTATAGACTGTACTGTAGATCTTTACTGTACGCTTGCAAGTAACAAGGCCGGCATAAATGAATAAATTCGGCTAAATGCAGTGTACATTTGTGAGAACCGGGCTGCGACAGTGATGGCGCAATGCATATGCATCAACGGGGGCAGGCGATCGTTTCAGTAGCTCAATTTCGCTGGCCCAAGAGCTAGGGTTAGGGTTACGATATGGAGTTCTGCAGATTCAACATTCCAACCATGGGATTCCGGGGATATCAATTCCCCGCAAGGAAAGGAGAAAAGAGAGAATGGAGAGAATAGAAAAGAGAGAGGAGAAGAGACAGGGGATAGTGAAAAGGAGGAAGAAAGATGGGAGACAAGAAAGTAGTGTCAGAGCGTATATGAAATATGAGAAATGAGAGCAGAGAGAAGAGAAAAGAGAAGAGAGAGAGAGAGGGTTAAGAGAGACGATAGATAAGTGAGTAGAGATGACATATGAGAGAGGAGAGAAGAGGGAGAGATAAGAGTGAAGAGAGGAGACAGAAGACAGGAGAAGGTACAGACGAAAGACGAGGGAGAAGAGATAAATAAGGGAGCAGGGGTAGAGATGAGATGAGAGAGAGGAGAGAGGAGATATGAGAGACTTGAGAGTCTTTGAGCTATGGTCTTTGAAAGATTTTGTAAAGAATTTGGAGACGATTTGGAAGATAGGGTTAAAGACAGAAGATAGATAGGGTTGATAGGTTTGGAAGATAGGGTTGATGGATATTTCAGGGAATAGAATTCCGGTGATGGGAGTTCTTCCCCTTTCTCCTCCGAAGGAGGAGTTCCACTCGTATATACTAAAAATGGTCTGTCTGTGTCTATCTATCTATCTATCTATGTGATCGATTAGAGAAAAAATGGCTGGACCGATTTTGTTCGAACTTGCACTGTTCGATCAGAAATTTTCCCGTGACGGTACATGCATCGTGGCTAAGAAATTGCTCGATGCTAAAGGCATTAAATATTCGAAAAACATGCTTTTTTGCAAAGGTCAAGCAAACTTTTTGACTTGAAAAATGCATTGTAAGAATGCTAGAGAAAAAAATGACTGGTTGAATTCTGACTCTGAAATAGATTGCATCATAACTGAATTGTAACTCCGACTTGAATTGAAAATGCAGTGTGGAAGCGTAGCACCAGACTTGATTTAAATTGCGTAACCATATTGTTAACTGATACTGACTGACTGAGAAACTGATTATGTCATAACTGCTTCGTGTGATTTACTCTATGCTTGGATTTTAGAGTGTTGAATTATATAAGTGCAAAATTTGATGTTATCAAAACGATGAGAGCTAGCCTAGAGGTGTACAAACTTAACTGCTAAATGCAGTTTGGTTCGAATTGGTTCGAATTTTCATAGAGTATAATTTTTTAATTAAAGCTTTTCAACGTCAGGAAAACTAAAAGACTTTTTAAAAAGAAGCGTCATGTAAAAATCATTGAAGCGTCATGTAAACAATCATAGAAGCGTCATGTAAACAATCATAGAAGCGTCATGTAAACAATCATAGAAGCGTCATGTAAACAATCATAGAAGCGTCATGTAAAAAGTCTTAGAAGCGTCATGTAAAAAATCATAGAAACGTCATGTAAACAATCATAGAAGCGTCATGTAAACAATCATAGAAGCGTCATGTAAACAATCATAGAAGCGTCATGTAAACAATCATAGAAGCGTCATGTAAAAAGTCTTAGAAGCGTCATGTAAACAATCATAGAAGCGTCATGTAAACAATCATAGAAGCGTCATGTAAAAAATCATAGAAACGTCATGTAAACAATCATAGAAGCGTCATGTAAACAATCATAGAAGCGTCATTTAAAAATCATAGAAGCGTCATGTAAAAAATCATAGAAGCGTCATGTAAAAAATCATTGAAGCGTCATTTAAAAATCATAGAAGCGTTATTTAAAAAAAATCATAGAAGCGTCATGTAAACAATCATAGAAGCGTCATGTAAACAATCATAGAAGCGTCATGTAAAAAATCATAGAAGCGTCATGTAAAAAATCATAGAAGCGTTATTTAAAAAAAATCATAAAAGCGTCATGTAAACAATCATAGAAGCGCCATGTAAACAATCATTGAAGCGTCATGTAAACAATCATAGAAGCGTCATGTAAACAATCATAGAAGCGTCATGTAAACAATCATAGAAGCGTCATGTAAAAAGTCTTAGAAGCGTCATGTAAAAAATCATAGAAACGTCATGTAAACAATCATAGAAGCGTCATGTAAACAATCATAGAAGCGTCATTTAAAAATCATAGAAGCGTCATGTAAACAATCATAGAAGCGTCATGTAAACAATCATAGAAGCGTCATTTAAAAATCATACAAGCGTCATGTAAAAAATCATAGAAGCGTCATGTAAAAAATCATTGAAGCGTCATATAAAAATCATAGAAGCGTCATGTAAAAATCATAGAAGCGTCAAGAAAAATCATAGAAGCGTCATGTAAACAATCATAGAAGCGTCAAGAAAAAATCATAGAAGCCTCATTTAAAACTAATGAAAGTGTCATTTAAAAAATTAAGAAGCGTCACGGTAGAATAAAAGAAACGTCATGTCAGACATGAAGGGTTCATGTAAAAATTAAATGCAACTATAATGCTGTGCTGGGGAGAAAAACTGAGACGTAAAGGCTCTCAGAGAATAACTGAGATTACGGGGGGGTTTCTGAGATGTCAAAGCAAAAGTCAGAAGCTACTTCAAAGTTCATGTACTTTACTCAATTTTTTTATTGCATTCTTTGTTGGCTCGTCACGGGGGGGCGCTGATAGAAGAAAAGTCATGTAAAAAATAAAAGTAGCACTATGTATACATAAAAGAAAAGTCATGTCGAAGTTAAAAGATTCATTTGGGAATTGCTACGATGTCAAAGCTTGGTGGAAATCGTTATAGTGCTGTGATTCTTAAAGAAAGAATCACTAAAATGTCAAGGCTTAGGGGAGAAGAATTGCTGAGATTTCAAGGCTTTAGGTTGGGTTAAAGTTAGGTTTAGGTCAGGTGTGGGTTGAGGGTTATATTTTTATCGGGTTTCAAGGTTAACAGAATAACAGGGGATTTTTTAGATTTCAAGGTTTATGGGGGCCATCGCTGACATGTCAAGGCTTACGGGGGGAATGGCTGAGATGTCAAGGCTCACGGGGGTATAAATGAGATTTCAAGGCTAAAGTCAGAAGCTACATGAAGTTTATTGAAAACTTTTTATTACATTATTTGATGCCTCCTCAGGGGAGGGATCGCTGATAAAAAAAGCGTAATGTAAAAAATAAAAGAAGCTTCATGTCGAAGTTAAGAGATTCATTTGGGAATCCCTACGATGTTGAGGCTTGCAAGGAATCGCTATAATGCTGTAGTAGTGCTATAATGACTCTTAGAGAGAATTACTGAAATTTCAATGCTTTAGGGTTAGGGTTAGGGTTAGGGTTAGGCTAGGGTTAGGGTTAGAAGGTTGACAGATATTTTTAGATTTCCAAGGCTTATTGGGGGCATTGCTGAGATGTCAAGGGGGGGAAGTTGATATGTTAAAGCTTGTGGGGGGGATAACTGACATGTCAAGGCTTACAAGGTTTGACAGGAGATTTTTTAAGATTTCAAGGATACATGTAGCTTATTAAAAAAACGTGTATTGCATTTCTTTGGCTCCCCAACGGGGGGGCGTAGATTGCTAGTAAATTCTAGAACTTAAAAATTTCATGACCATGAATGCCATGACTCCTATATATACCACAAAACCCTAGTATAGATAGAACTTTTATATCTATGAACCTTTGTAGAACTAGAAATATACCATCATAAACTTGTGTACCATTTATGTTCTTTCCAGCGCGCAATGCAAAGCTACCTGACCCCTGAGCAGCGCCAGTTCTATGCTGACAATGGCTACCTGGTGATTGACAGCTTCCTCAGTCCTGAGCAGTGCGAGGAGCTCCGTAAAGAGTGCCACCAGCTGACTGCCACGTTCAACCTGGACGAGCACCGGACCATCT
Source organism: Macrostomum lignano (assembly GCA_002269645.1). Taxonomy (NCBI): domain Eukaryota; kingdom Metazoa; phylum Platyhelminthes; family Macrostomidae; genus Macrostomum; species Macrostomum lignano. The sequence continues at coordinate 212,405 of NIVC01001676.1, read as the reverse complement.
TTGACGCCAAGAACCGTGACAACGAGGCCAAGCAGAGCTACCGCTCCCAGCAGTACTTCTTCGACAGCTGGAACAAGGTGGCCTTCTTTTTTGAGAAGGACGCCTTCAACGACAATGGCGAGCTGACGGCTCCTCGCAACCAGTGCATCAACAAGCTGGGCCACTACCTGCATGTGGAGTGTCCCGGCTTCCGGCGCGTCACCTTTGATCCCAGGGCTCAGGCTATTAGTAGGGATCTGGGATTCCAGGTGAGTAAATTAGCTATTAGCGAGGATCTGGATTCCACGTGCTTCCATTATACGCTGTTCCTGACCCTTGCCTTCTCAAAGCTTCTTCAGACTTATTGTTGTCTGTCCCGACTCTCCGCAGGTGCCCCGCATCTGCCAGAGCATGTACATCTTCAAGCAGCCGCGCATCGGCGGTTGCGTCGACTCGCATCAGGACGCCACCTTCCTGTGGACGGAGCCGACGGAGCCGCACCTGATTGGCTACTGGATCCCGCTGGAGGACACCACGCAGGAGAACGGCTGCCTGTGGTTCGTGCCCGGCTCGCACCGCTCCGGACTGGTGGACGGACGCCGGTTCAAGCGGGAGATCGGCCAGGACGGCCGGGTTAGCATGACTTTCGTTGGCAGAGATCCCAACGAGATCGTGCCCATTGAGAGATACGTGCCTTGCGAGGTGAGGGTCTTGCGGCACCTGGTAATGTCACTAGTCTTTGTGTCGCCTTTGTGGTGCACTTCATAGAACCTCGGTCTTTGTTCCGCCTACTACAACCTCAGTCTTTGTGCTGCCCCTACTTCCTCAGTCTTTGTACCGCTCCTACATCCCCAGTCTTTGTACCGCCCTACATCCCCAGTCTTTGTACCGCCCTACATCCCCAGTCTTTGTACCGCTCCTACATCCCCAGTCTTTGTACCGCCCTACATCCCCAGTCTTTGTGCAAAACTCGCAGGTGAAGCGCGGCTCCCTGGTGCTGATTGACGGCTTTGTGCTGCACAGAAGCAACGAGAACCGCAGCCAGAAGTCAAGAGACTGCTACACCTGGCACGTGATCGACCTGCCCCCCGGCATTAGCTGGTCAGCCGAGAACTGGATGAACCCGCCGGATGTGAGCAGCGGGTTTGAGCTGCTATGGAAGGAATGACCATAGACACTGAAGCTTGTGTCACTTTACTTCAGCAGCCAAAGCACTGAAATTTCCGTAAGCAAATTTTTATTGAAAAAATGTCTGTTTCCGGTATAAGAAATCTATGACATTATTTTGTATGCTCCACTGTAAGAAATCATCAAATTAAGAGGTAAATTTTATTCTTTTTTTTATTGAAGGACCCCGGTAGCTTTTTATCCTGAAAATGTTTGAAGCAACAAATTTTTTCTGTTGATGAATTTTTTGACTTGTTCTGAATCTCATTTTAACAAAATAAAACTGACATTTAAATTTTAACTTTTTTTCTGCTCTAACTTTATGAATTACTATTTATAAATTCTTGTTTTTAACAGATTTGAATGCCAAAATTCAAGTCATCCGTATGTCCCACAAACCCAGCTGTCACGTGACCGCTCTTCCACCCAGGACACTTAAAATTTCAAGTTTCTTGTAGCAGCAATATGTTCTGAGTTTTTCATTCAAAGATTGACGCAGTCTCAAGTGGCTTCTAAACGACCTGTCGGATCGCGCACTGAATGACCTTCGGATCGTGTACTTGAATTAACTGCCGGATCATGCACTAAATGACCGTGTACTTGAATTAGCTGCCGGATCATGCACTGAATGACCTTCGGATCGTGTACTTGAATTAACTGCCGGATCATGCACTGAATGACCGTGTACTTGAATTAGCTGCCGGATCATGCACTGAATGACCTTCGGATCGTGTACTTGAATTAGCTGCCGGATCATGCACTGAATGACCGTGTACTTGAATTAGCTACCGGATCATGCACTGAATGACCTTCGGATCGTGTACTTGAATTAGCTGCCGGATCGTGCACTGAATGACCTTCGGATCGTGTACTTGAATTAACTGCCGGATCATGCACTGAAAGACCTTCGGATCGTGTACTTGAATTAACTGCCGGATCGTGCACTGAATGACCTTCGGATCCTGTACTTGAATTAACTGCCGGATCGTGCACTGAATGACCTTCGGATCGTGTACTTGAATTAACTGCCGGATCATGCACTGAATGACCTTCGGATCGTGTACTTGAATTAACTCCCGGATCATGCACTGAATGACCGTGTACTTGAATTAGCTGCCGGATCATGCACTGAATGACCGTGTACTTGAATTAACTGCCGGATCATGCACTGAATGACCGTGTACTTGAATTAGCTGCCGGATCATGCGCTGAATGACCTTCGGATCGTGTACTTGAATTAGCTGCCGGATCATGCACTGAATGAACTTCGGATCGTGTACTTGAATTAGCTGCCGGATCGTGCACTGAATGACCTTCGGATCGTGTACTTGAATTAGCTGCCGGATCATGCACTGAATGACCTTCGGATCGTGTACTTGAATTAACTGCCGGATCATGCACTGAATGACCTTCGGATCGTGTACTTGAATTAACTCCCGGATCATGCACTGAATGACCTTCGGATCGTGTACTTGAATTAGCTGCCGGATCATGCACTGAATGACCGTGTACTTGAATTAGCTGCCGGATCATGCACTGAATGACCGTGTACTTGAATTAGCTGCCGGATCATGCACTGAATGACCTTCGGATCGTGTACTTGAATTAACTCCCGGATCATGCACTGAATGACCTTCGGATCGTGTACTTGAATTAGCTGCCGGATCGTGCACTGAATGACCTTCGGATCGTGTACTTGAATTAGCTGCCGGATCATGCACTGAATGAACTTCGGATCGTGTACTTGAATTAGCTGCCGGATCATGCACTGAATGACCTTCGGATCGTGTACTTGAATTAACTGCCGGATTATGCAATGAATGACCTTCGGATCGTGTACTTGAATTAACTGCCGGATCATGCACTGAATGAACTTCGGATCGTGTACTTGAATTAACTGCCGGATTATGCAATGAATGACCTTCGGATCGTGTACTTGAATTAACTGCCGGATCGCGCACTGAGTGATCTTCGGATCGTGTACTTGAATTAACTGCCGGATCATGCACTGAATGATCTTCGGATTGTGTACTTGAATTAACTCCCGGATCGCGCACTGAATGACCTTCGGATCGTGTACTTAAATTAACTGCCGAATCATGCACTGAATGAACTTCGGATCGTGTACTTGAATTAGCTGCCGGATCATGCACTGAGTGATCTTCGGATCGTGTACTTGAATTAACTGCCGGATCGCGCACTGAATGACCTTCGGATCGTGTACTTGAATTAACTGCCGAATCATGCGCAGAACGATCCGACGTACGCCTGTAATATCCGTTAGATGACCCTCCGGAGGTTTTGTCGGAAGATCCATAGAAAGGCCCGTCTAAAGACGCACAGAATGAGGCCTCGAGAGACAGTGATTCAGCCGCCTGAGTTGATGTTGGATAGGCGTGCCACGATAAAATATAAAGCAACACTTGCTACGAGTACAAATCTGTTTTTTTAGTTTTCGCCGACACTGAGCCCAGATTTGCACAGGACGCTCACTTTGAGGAGGTCACTTTCACTTGTCACACGTCACAACGGTCACAGTACAGTTTAGATTTTTAGGGTCATATCGAGGGTCACATTGTACAGTTACACAGAGGTCACTGTTCTTACCTAACAGTCCCGTAGCGGGCCGGACCTGATCCCACCATGCCCGTCAAGGTAACAGTGACACTCAATTTTAAACAGGTGTACAGATTTTCTGTCTGTATAAAGTTGGAAGAGGCACATAAATTCGTGTTCTTTCCAGCGCGCAATGCAAAGCTACCTGACCCCTGAGCAGCGCCAGTTCTATGCTGACAATGGCTACCTGGTGATTGACAGCTTCCTCAGTCCTGAGCAGTGCGAAGAGCTCCGTAAAGAGTGCCACCAGCTGACTGCCACGTTCAACCTGGACGAGCACCGGACCATCTTTGACGCCAAGAACCGCGACAACGAGGCCGAGCAGAGCTACCGCTCCCAGCAGTACTTCTTCGACAGCTGGAACAAGGTGGCCTTCTTCTTTGAGAAGGACGCCTTCAACGACAAGGGCGAGCTGACGGCTCCTCGCAACCAGTGCATCAACAAGCTGGGCCACTACCTGCATGTGGAGTGTCCCGGCTTCCGGCGCGTCACCTTTGATCCCAGGGCTCAGGCTATTAGTAGGGATCTCGGATTCCAGGTGAGTCCTGTGAATACTCTGTGTTTTGTGCTTTTTTCGGACAGTTGGCAAGCAGCCAAAGAAGAGGCTGGTCAGTAATTATGCCCATCCCGCTGACCCCTAAACATGCACGAGGCACGCACACAGGGTGTAAATCTTGACGGGCATTTTCATCATCAGGCGTGTTGACTTACTTGACTTAGCTGCAGGGTGGTCCGTAGACACAGCGGGGAGGCGAGGGTCGCCCATTCCGCCAGCCCCTGAAGGCCCGCAGACAGGCAGATGCGTGGGGCCGGTCAGGGTGGTCCGCCGGTTCGTTCTGCAGCGGGATCTTCCGTGGGGAAGAAAGTGGCTCGTCTTGTCGCCCGAAGGAACTGGATGAGCCGTGGGATGCTGTCGGGCTGGCAGACCTCGTCAATGGACGGGTTTGGCCCGAGGTAGCTCGTAGCTTTAGCCGGTTTCTGGTAAAGAAAGGGCAGAGACAAACAAAGTGCTGAGCGTCTTCATTGTCGTACTCGCAAAAAGGGCAAAGTTAACTCTCGAGGTAGCCTCGGAAGAAGCAGTGCCTGGCGAGGTAGCCATGTTCAACCTGGTAATGTTAAAGCGTCAGACCAGAAATCCAAGTTATTGTCATCTTGCCGCGCATTCGAACCCTGAAACTCTCACGCTGATCTTGCGCGTACTCGAGACATCTTAGTAAACTAGTAAACGTCGGAATAAGCGAAATTTGCGGAATCTTCTTGTTGCAGATTGCAGATCTTGAATAATTTGACCATGTCTACTGATAAACATCAGGACGATTGTCGTCATTTGACGAAACGGTTGCCTACGTGACGGCACTGGATGATTTGCGATTGAGCGAGAATACTGACTGTGTTCCTCAGTCGAAAACCACTGCCAGCCATAAGACTTTCCCTGAGCCGTGTTGTTTCGGAATGCATAGTCCGGCTTCTGCTTTGCTAGCTTCTGTTTGTCCTTCTCTATTGATGCCAGCTTTTTTCTTGCCTTCTCAAAGCTTCTTCAGACATATTGTTGTCTGTCCCGACTCTCCGCAGGTGCCCCGCATCTGCCAGAGCATGTACATCTTCAAGCAGCCGCGCATCGGCGGTTGCGTCGACTCGCATCAGGACGCCACCTTCCTGTGGACGGAGCCGACGGAGCCGCACCTGATTGGCTACTGGATCCCGCTGGAGGACACCACGCAGGAGAACGGCTGCCTGTGGTTCGTGCCCGGCTCGCACCGCTCCGGACTGGTGGACGGACGCCGGTTCAAGCGGGAGATCGGCCAGGACGGCCGGGTTAGCATGACTTTCGTTGGCAGAGATCCCAACGAGATCGTGCCCATTGAGAGATACGTGCCTTGCGAGGTGAGGGTCTTGCGGCACCTGGTAATGTCACTAGTCTTTGTGTCGCCTTTGTGGTGCACTTCATAGAACCTCGGTCTTTGTTCCGCCACTACATCCTCAGTCATTGTAATGCCCTCTCATCCTGAGTCTTTGTGGCGCCTTTGTGGTGCAATTCAGAGAACCTCGGTCTTTGTTCCGCCACCACATCCTCAGTCTTTGTGCCGCCCTACATCCTGAGTCTTTGTACCGCCCCTATATCCTCAGTCTTTGTGTCGCCTTTGTGGTGCACTTCGTAGAACCTCGGTCTTTGTTCCCCCACTACATCCCCAGTCTTTGTGCCGCCCCTACATCCTCAGTCTTTGTACCGCCCTACATCCGCAGTATTTGTGCCAAACTCGCAGGTGAAGCGCGGCTCCCTGGTGCTGATTGACGGCTTCGTGCTGCATATGAGCAAGGAGAACGGCAGCCAGAAGTCCAGGGACAGTAACACCTGGCACGTGATCGACCTGCCCCCTGGCACCAGCTGGTCATCTGAAAACTGGATGAACCCGCCGGATGTGAGCAGCGGGTTTGAGCTGCTGAGGAAGGATTAATGAAAAATTGCAATCTTTTGACCAGATTCTGACAGCTTCCATTAAGCTAAACAACTATTTTTTTGGACAAGTCAAATTACAGTGCTCTAACGGCAGTAGCATGAATTGAATTTATTCATATTTTAAATTTCAATTTTATTCGTTCATTATATATTTATCATGGTAGTTTTATCGCGAAAAGTCTAGCCAATATGCCAAAGATGTTGAGCAATTTTTAAATCCATTAGCTTCCTTTTTTCTAGAGTTGATCTTTGAGTTTGGAGTTGTCTTTGATTCACTGCGTTTATCATTGAATATCTTCCGCTTTGGTATTTTTATATTATCAAAATATACTGATTTTTTTAATTCATTGATTGATTCATTACGAACTTTTGATTATCAATTTTCAGATAATTATTTGTTGACTGAATGACTTTCGAAAAATTGCTTTGCTACTACTGTATACTATTTGCAGTAAGCAGTCATGCACTGGAACTTTTAAGATGGGAATTTCATAAAAGCCTTGGCTGTCTCGGTGTCCCGTCACGGAATCCCTCAATTCCTCATCACAGAATCCCTCAGTTCCTCATCACATTATATGTCACCTCATCACAGAATCCCTTTGTTCCTTGGTCACAGAATCATTCAGTTCCTCATCACAGAATCCCTCAGTTCCTCATCACAGAATCCCTCAGTTCCTCATCACAGAATCCCTCAGTTTCTCATCACAGAATCCCTCAGTTCCTCATTACAGAATCCCTCAGTTCCTCATTACAGAATCCCTCAGTTCCTCATCACAGAATCCCTCAGTTCCTCATCACAGAATCCCTCAGTTCCTCATCACAGAATCCCTCAGTTCCTCATCACAGAATCCCTCAGTTCCTCATCACAGAATCCCTCAGTTCCTCATCACAGAATCCCTCAGTTCCTCATCACAGAATCCCTCAGTTCCTCATCACAGAATCCCTCAGTTCCTCATTACAGAATCCCTCAGTTACTCATTACAGAATCCCTCAGTTCCTCATCACAGAATCCCTCAGTTCCTCATTACAGAATCCCTCAGTTACTCATTACAGAATCCCTCAGTTCCTCATCACAGAATCCCTCAGTTCCTCATCACAGAATCCCTCAGTTCCTCATCACAGAATCCCTCAGTTCCTCATCACATAATCCCTCAGCGCCGCACCCGACTGCCCCGCAGTCTGGTCCTCTGTTCCTCGACGAGGCGCTGCTGCAGCGGCTGGCCAGAGCCGAGGAGCTACGCGCCGTGCTGCTGTCTGCCTGCTGTCCGGTGATGTCCGGCGATGTCGCCATGCCGTCTGTTCAGCGACTTTTGTCCGCCACCATCCAGGCCTGCGCGGTGCAGCTGCCCTCCCAGATGGTGCGCCGTGAGGACGGCCTGGCCGGCTCGGTAACGCAAACCGTCAATCTCGAATCGGGTCACCAAATCGACGGCGTTGTCGTCCTGTGCGACTGCGACAGCGGTCGCGTCCTGACGGTGGCCCCGCTGCCGCCGCTGCTGCGGCAGTTCGAGGCTGCCTGTCTTGACGGCCTCATGCGCCGATTCGCGAAGACTTCGCCATTCCGAGTGGCCTCTTTTGGCGGCTATGTCGTCCACAACAGCGAAGGACAGTTAAGCGTCGAGCTCAGCGACAACCTAGCCAGTGCGGATGTCGCCGTCTGCCGGGGTGTTGAAGCCATTTGTCAAGCCCTGTCGGCTCCGGGCTCCGACCATCCTCGCTGCTGGCTGGTCTTCCTGGCGGATTCGGAGCAGCGGTCTGCCGTCGCCGATCTCCCAGCCTTGTCCAAGGCAGCTGTGGTTGAAGCTGCAAGTCTGTTCCATGACGCTGACGGCGAGTTGTTCGATGGCCCAGTGGTGGCTGTGATTGAACCGCCCAGCGCCTCGGTGTGTCTGGCGCTGTGCAAGTACGCAATGGAGAAGTTCCTGTCTACGGAGGGCCGTTCGGTCCGCAGTGATTAATGAGAGACAGACAATGTGAGACTTAAGTGGGACCGGAAACTTGGCTCTATCCATGGAACTATATCGCAGAGGTCCTTGATAATTTACGCAAACATTTTAGAATAAAAACTTACATTTTTTGCCGGTAGATTCTGCAATAAAGCTGGTACCTCATCGGATTGTCTAACTATTGTGACAGGCCTGTTTAAGTGCAGGCCGCAATGGGACGTATTGTCGAACAGCTATTGAATTCAGTTGACATCGAGAAAAAATAAAGTGTCTCGTCAAGCTTGGCTAGAAAAGACTTGAAAATTCGTACGCTAGATCGTTGCCCCATTCTCCCATTAGCAGTGAACCCAGTCCATCTGCAGCGGATTCTCTGATAGATAACGCCCACAAAAGTGTCCATGACGAACATTTTAAATTGCTCTCAATGCCACGCGCGGCTGTCGAGCATGCAGTAGCCTAAAGCTAGAGCATCTTATCAGACACCACTTCGAGTTCGCTCTCCATACGGCGCAGTTGGTCACAAGCAGCGACAGATTTCAATCCAAAATCTGTCGCGTAATTTTTGATAAGAATTGCGCGTGGAAGCCGCGCTACTTGAGGCTTGTTTATTGCACCTGTTTACACCGGTAGCCAATGGCAACCAGATTGTTAGCTATGCGCGCAGTTTGCCAACCAAAAGCGCATGCGAGAGAAACGGGGCAAGTAGATAAGGTGTAGCTGTGGCGATTCGGTGGGCATATTTATTAAGCTTCTCCGTGTGCATCGAGCGGCTGTGTTGAGCTCCGCCTGAGCAGCACCACTACCTGAACTCTATCAATCAATCCCAATGAAGCAGCCAGCTTTAGCAGCAGTTCTGCTTCTGGCGCTGTTGCCGACGGTTGCCAGGTGCCTGTCGACTAATGAAACCGAGGCCCGGCTGTGGTTTACCGAGTTTGACGCCAAGCTGGCGGTGGAGAAGAACAAGGTGGTCGAGGCCAGCTGGGCCAACGCTGTCAACCTCACAAAGGAGAACGCGCAGAAGGTGGTGGAAGCGAACCTCGCCCACACCGAGTTCTTGCGCGAACAACGAGCCGAGATGCGGCAGCGGTTCGACTGGAAACAATTCTCGGATAGAAATTTGACAAGGCTGTTTGACAAGGCTGACGACATTGGCACATCGGCTGCCAACGCCTCCATGCAGGAGAGGGTGAGCACTGGATCAAAGTCGGGGGCGTAGCTGGCGGTAATTTGACTGGCAGAAATTATGCTGCTCCTGTTCCCAAACAGCAAAAAATTAACTTTAGAGCCCCTTAGGTAACGGAGTGGTTAACCAGGCGGTCATAACCGCATTAATTTAGAGCTTCGTGCACGGACCTCGGTTCGGTGTGCGGTTTACGGACACGAGGGAAAACTACCAAGGCTTGCGTATGCTTAGGGGTCACTGGAGTGGGCTAGTTGCCTTCTTTTTTCGGACAGCCAAAAACAGGTCCGGACTAATTAAACACTACGTGTGACTAAAGGCAGTTACCCAGTGGCAAAGCCGCGCTCGGCCCGAGCTCGGCCCGCCGAGATCGGGCCGAGCTCGGCGGGTTGACGGCGGTTCTAGCTCGGGCCGACGACCTCGGGCCGAGGTCGGCTGACCGCGGTAATGCCGAGTAGCTTTGTACTATGCTTTCTATTCAGCTTTTATAAAGCTTTTATTGCTCCTTACAGATTGACTATATGTACGAGTAGGCGCCACTTTCACTTTCTATCACTTGTTCTGTACAATTCGGTATTACATGAAAAAGGTGAATGGGAAAACGACATGACACGAATCGACACCATCGATTTAAAAGTCCCAAGTCATTCCTAGCATGTTAGTGTATTGCAGTGGTAATGTATATGAGCCTAGTTTAACTATTTTAATTGATTTCCCCTCGGAATTAGATGCGTATATCCACCAGACTCAGTTCCTCGATCTATAGCTCTGCACAAATATATACAACCATACAACCAACCACGTCCAGGATTAAATGATTGTGAAATAAGACAACGATCGTGAAAAACTTAAATAGGCCTAATTTAATTAAAAGAAAACCGCGACAATTAATCCACCACAAGCACACTATTGTATTATCAAATGCTAACAATGATACAAGATTAACTTTTCAACTAATAAGCAAGAAAATAAACAGAAAAAGTAGCTAAAACAGCTAAAAACAGAGGTTGGGTTAAGGGTTGTGTGATACGGATTTGGTTGAGCATTTATTAACATTATAAACTGTAAAGACTTCACTTTAGATTCTAGAACCTAACATATACGCTTGATACGACAGCAAGCGACTGCGATTTATATTGTAAATATTGAGCACGATACATCGGGTGGATAAGGCTTAAGTGTGAGAGCAAGAGCGGCCAGAATGCAGAGCGTACATGAGTAAGAATGTACAGTGAAATATTGCAGAAGGGCGCACGCAGTGAAACGGGTAAAACACCACCCCAAAACACGGAGTAAAAACAAGCTAACAAAACAAACAACAATTTGCCCAGCCAAGTCACCACACTCCCCACAAAGATTAAGCGTTGGATAAAAACGAGAATAAAAGACGCAAATCAGTTCACAGTCCATAGAGGAACAGTCCATAGTCACTGGTAGCGCAGCTGGTCAGGTTCAGCTCTCGCCCTGGTCGAATGTCGAAGTGGCGCCGCGGAGCAGCTCAACTCTGGCGCCTGGCCAGGCGTCTCCGCAGGGGCCTCCGGTTGATTGTCAGGCACCTCGGCACATGGCGGCTGCTCGACTTTCGAAGGCGTCGCAGGCTCCAGCGGCTTGCACACTTGATCAATGTGCCAACGGACCTCTCGACCATCCTCAAACTGGCAAAAGAAACACGCAGCCCCACAGCAGTCGGTCACAACAGCAGGCTTCCAGCTGCCGTCAGCAGCAAAGTCCCTCTTGACGACTGCGTCACCCATCTCAATGCGATAGTCATGGGCATGGGCATCGTGCTGCTGCTTCTGCATTGCTTGTAATCTTGGCAGAATCTCATCCCATTTTCTCAGAGTGTTGTATCTAGAACATCAAGGGGGTTTGGGTCAAATGGAGTCAAATGCATAGATGGAAAACACAAAATGATACACAAATCTGGCCTATAGTGTAAAACTGATGCCAAATGTGGCATAGGGCCCTAGTATATAAAAATAGCATGAAGATCTAATCTATAGTGCAAAAAAGTAAAACCTATAATATTTAAATAAGTTTACTATAGTTATACAAAAAAGTCATAAGAAACATAACATAGTATAATATGAATACTATGAATCTATCCAAAAAAGTAAAAATCTAGTCTATATAGCAAAATTTCATTAAACTGCTTGCTATGGTATGCAAAATTGGCATTATATCCTGGCTAAAGATAAATGCTGCCCTAAATTAACTGATAGAATATAATTCATAGATGGCATGAAACTGCCGTTAACAAATTCTTAAAAAATAAGGAGCTACTAAATAATATAGTAGGGATCATAATATCATAAGAAACAAAAATCCTAGCTTTAGGCCACTTTAGACTTTCCAAAATCACATGATTTATGACCTAATCTAGATATCATTCCTACAGTTAAGTTAGGCCTATGGTAGCTCATATTGCAATCCTATACTTTTCAACATTTTATTATGAAAACATGATTTTTGTAGATATTTATCCACTTTCAACTCCTAGGGCTAGATAACTACTTGATTGCCATTTTGAAAATAGTTGGTGAATTGCCATCGCAATATGTCTAATTATTATTATTAAAACATATTCATACGCCTGTTTAAAAATTGTAAGCAGAAACCATTAAACCCAAAACAGCAAGTTTACATTGCAATACAGTGTAGTAATCCAAGTAGTTATATAGTTCAGTTAGTTTAGGCTTAACTGTATAAGACTAAATTATGTCTCTGGAATTTCGTCAGAACATTTAAATTCTTCAAAAGAAAGGTGTAAAAAAACAACTACTAAGCTAAATTAATTTTAACGTTAAAAAAACAGCCGTGCAGTGACTACAATTGGGTCTACGACAATTGACTGCCACAATTTGACTGCCACAATTTGACTGCGGTCAATTTGACTGCGGACAAAATGACTGCCGACAATTTGACTGCCGACAAAATGACTGCCAACAAAATCACTGCCGACAAAATGACTGCCGACAATTTGACTGCCGACAAAATGACTGCCAACAAAATGACTGCCGACAAAATGACTGCGGAAATTTGACTGCCGACAATATGACTGCGGCAATTTGACTGCCAGCAAAATGACTGCGGCAATTTGACTGCCAGCAAAATGACTGCGGCAATTTGACTGCCAGCAAAATGACTGTGGCAATTTGACTGCCGAGCAATTTGACTGCCGACAAAATGACTGAGGCAAAGCTTGCTAGGCGCATTCTTGTTATGCAAAAGAGGAGAGAGAGATGAGAGAGAAGTTGAAAAAGAAGACAGGGGAAAGGAGAGATTGTAGAGATAAAAGGAGAGATGAGAGAGATAAAAGGAGAGATGAGAGATGAGAGATGAAGGCGGAGAGAGCAGAGTGCAGAGAGACCAGAGAAGTGAATAAAGGGGAGAGGGTATAGAAGAGGGAAAAGAAGAGGACTAAGGAAAGAGAGGAGTCAGAAGGAAAGAGTGAAGTGACAGGTACACAGGAGTGAAGAGTAAAGATGAGAGGGGGATGAGAGAGCAAAGATGAGAGTCAGAGAGTGAACACGATATATGAGAGGAGAGAGGAGAGCGCAGAGAGAGAAGAGAAAAGACAAGAGAGAGAGAGAGTATAGAAGAAAGAAGAAAAGAAAAGAAAAGGCAAGAAAGGAGAAAGGAAAGAGAGGAGTCAAAAGAGGGGAAAGAGAAGAGTACAGAGGAGAGAGGTGAGAGAACATACCAGTATAAGAGAGTAAAGATTACAGATGAGAGAGGGGAGATGAGAGAGCAGAGAAGAGAGAGAAGTGAGAAAACAGAAGAGAAAATAGAAGGTTCAAAGGATGCAAGGAACATAGGGATCGAGAGGCAGAAGTAGAGGCCAGAGTTTTTCTGACATTCTGCGCCGCACCCCAGCCAACAATATCAATAGTTTGCCTCCAATCCTAATTTTACACGAATGTAATCTATGTTATGTTTAACTCTAATAATAAAAGTTTTTGCTTGAGTTTAACTTCAGATTTTAGAATATATACAAAATAGTTCCTAAGATTGAAGTTCTCATTTCCCACTGTTCAAAATCCGCGGGTTTCAACAGCTGTTACAGCTTGTTGTATAAAGGTTATGTGTTCTGTTCTGCATCATTCTAGCTCGTAAATACAATATTTCACTACATGCATAGACTTAAAAGGGTTGACAGAGTGCTAAACTTTAGGAGCATCATTTTTCCGGCAGTCATTTCGCTGGCAGTCAAATTGCTCGGCAGTCAAATTGCCGCAGTCATTTTGCTGGCAGTCAAATTGCCGCAGTCATTTTGTCGGCAGTCATTTTGTTGGCAGTCATTTTGTCGGCAGTCAAATTGTCGGCAGTCATTTTGTCGGCAGTCATTTTGTCCGCAGTCAAATTGTCGGCAGTCATTTTGTCCGCAGTCATTTTGTTCGCAGTCATTTTGTCGGCAGTCAAATTGCTCGGCAGTCAAATTGTCCTTAGTCAAATTGACCGCAGTCAAATTGTGGCAGTCAAATTGTGGCAGTCAATTGTCGTGCACCCACTACAATTTACTATTAGCTAATAAAACCACGTCCGACTTGACCACCTTTGGCCCACACGAGAGCAATAATATTCAAATCAATGGGGAAAAATGAGCAATAACTATGCACTACGTAAATTTAAAAAAAAGTTATTTATTCATTTATATTTTTACGAACTAAGCTATGTTCTTCCATCTGGTTAATTGCTCAAATATATATTTATTATAATATAGTACTTTGAGCTTTCCGTATCTGTTACGCATGCACTTCTTGATCGTCTCGAAGGAGAATAATCCATAAAACTCAAACTGCCTAACTCAATGAGCAAACTATTTGAGCCAAAACACAATTTTTATGTGTAAAAAGCAAATTTCACTTTTATGGTGGATCAAAAGTGCTGTATGATTGCGTTGTTTTTGTTTATTGCAAAGAGTCACTTTTTCAGTGTAAATTATTTATTTATATTTATTCAGTGTTCATTTCTAATCATATCGAATTGATTATCGTACGAAAATTTTGCTTAATTGATTAAAACTTTTAATTTGTTAACCACGCGGACCGTACCCGCGGTTCTCCGAGTTCGGGCCGACGTCGGCTGGCCGACTTTAGCATGGCCGATCGGATGCCGAGTGGCCGACCTCGGCCCTCGACGGCTTTGCCACTGGGCCCCTGACGGCGCTGAAAGAACAAAAAAGTGTGACTCGGTGTATTTTTAGGCAGCTAATTTGCATGCTTCGTAGAAAAGGATAACCACTTACCCGGCACTAATGGTGGGGGCGCGAGTGTGCTAAATTCAGCAACGCCTAGATCACCAGTGCGCGTTAATTTAGCCAGCGAGTCGAGTCAAAATGTCACCTGGTATAACGGACCAAATTAAGATGCATTCTATCTAAGTAGCTGGAGAATGCTTGCTTTATAAATGCACACACCTATTCAACATAGCGGTCTAGGTGTAAATAATTATTAGATAAATCGATTAAACTAAGATGGGAACTCTGTGTTATTATTTGTACTTGCAAAATACAGCGAAGTTATAAAGCAAACGGTAAATAAATGCGTAAAAAGTTAATAATTTGCTAAAGTCTTTAACCTAGTAGTTTACTAGTTAATCTATCAATCAATATCAATTTTGCATTGGAAATACGAGTAGGCACTCACTGACGTAGATTGAAAGTAGCTAAAGGCAAAGCCCGGTATAAATTTTATGCAAATACACATAAAATTTGGTTCATACTAATCTAGAGATTAGAGACTTACGTCCGACGACGCTCGAAACAGCAACGAGAAGGAGCAGAGCAAGAGTTGAGAATTGCATGGTTGCTTTTTTGCTTCAAGAATTTGTTTTACTAGACTTATCTGTGATCGTTGAAAATTATTTGATTCGGCAGCCTCTTAAATCTTTTATAGAGTTCGAATGCAAATTCTTGATATTAATTTGCGTCACTTGGAATAGTTTCACATTGATACTACCAGTAGTCCGTGGTAGAAATATGGAATAAAAAAATTTTAGTGGATCAAATTTTTCTGCTAATTTAATTTTTTTTTGAAAATTTAAGGTTAGGTTTAGGAAATAGGAATTTATCTAAAATGAATTTTGAGTAAAAAATGTATTTAAATTTATTTTTCGAATTCCTTAACTACATTTTTCCTGTATTCAGCATTTTTGGAAGATATTTAATTTATTTTCTTTTTATCTGTAAAACTGTTGCTTTTATTTTATGGTAACTTGGTATTTGTCACGTTATTGGCGTAGCGGCCAGCTATGCGGTGACCCTTAAAAGGGCCGTTTTAGTCCCAAAATAAGTTGAAGTCAATTCTTGTAAAGCGGATTTTGTAGCGGAGCACTTGGCGATAAAGGCAGGAACTGCCGTAGTTGTCTTTATTGTTAATATCAGTATTAAGTTGGTTGTTACTGGCAATAAACAGACTATAGCTTTCTGGGCACTGGCGGCTGCAGCAATGGGTTGAATATAATTTGGATATGAAGTCAAGTGGCAGGCGAATGACACAATGGCGACGTGACGTGAGCAGTGGCTATGAGCACCGTGAAGGCAGTGAAACGTAGTGGTGAGTAGGCGTCGGTCGTGGCGTGAAACAGTCAAGTAAGTGTGTGAGCAGGCTGGCCCAGACAGAAGGGCCGTGGTGAGAAATAAGGAGGCTCGAGGCAGCCAGACAAACAGATAAGACAGCTAAGAGGCCGCAGGGAAGGAAACAAGGGACAAGGCGGGGAGAGACGAAAAAGGGGTGAGGGGTGCCCGCCGCCAGGCGGGGGGTTTAATAAAAGAGCGCAGAGGGGGGTAGCGCGAGCACGAGTGATTTCATTGGCTGGCGAGAGAACTTAAAATTATCGATCGTGCCAATTTTATACGGTCGCGAGAGAGGATAGCAAAATATACAATGAATTATAAATTGCCACAAAATCGTTGGGCACTACTACAAGTAAACGTCGCAATAAACGAATGGAAAAGTTTAGTTGAAACGGTGAAACTGAAGGGTTGAATGACTATGGAGAACAGCAGTCCAACGGCCCTTTTCGGGACCACCTTAAACTGACAACGTCACATATTACTCTATCTTTTTTAAAATTACGGAAAACTTGTAGATGAAAAACTTGTAGAGAACATGATGTCTTAATTACGAAATAAATGCTAATGACAAAAGGAACAGATGATGTAAATAGATTTAGCTGATGTCTAGTGTAATTATCGTGGATAACCGCCATTTAAGGTACACCCGTTCTCAGAGTACGAATTAAGAGCTATGCATGTCTACCTCTAGTGACATTGCCATAAGGGAATGGTATCGGTTTAGATACGGGTTAAAACCGCTGCTTTGTAGGTAAAACAAATCTAGCCTAATTAGCAAGTTTAGCACATTGTACAGAGTTCGTTCGAGGGGGTTCGATTCCCGATCTCACTCGAAACAATTTGTGTCCTTGAGCAAGACACTTAACTCTGCATTGCTTCAGTTCACCCAGTTGTAAAATGGGTGCCAGCATTAGCTGGGGTAATTGAGGGGGTGTGTGGTGACCCCCCCCCCCCCAGTCCTTGGACTGAACAGCCGTACGCAGCCTTCAGACTCGCCGCGCAATAGTTGCGCTATTGCGCAAATTATTATTTATTATTATTACAGAGCGCAGTAAAATATTAGAAATCAAAGCA
The DNA here is from genome assembly GCA_002269645.1 of Macrostomum lignano. Classification (NCBI taxonomy): domain Eukaryota; kingdom Metazoa; phylum Platyhelminthes; family Macrostomidae; genus Macrostomum; species Macrostomum lignano. The sequence continues at coordinate 195,408 of NIVC01001676.1, read as the reverse complement.
CCAGCACTGCGTTTTCGTCGTTAAGATTTTGAAAACAAAAACAATACAAGGACCACTAGAAGTTAAAACGGTAATAGTGGTCCTTGTAACAATATTGTGGGGACATACGCACCGCACCATATTATAAAATACGATTTAACCAGCCTTGTAGACCAACGCAATGCGTAGAAAAAGGTTGGAACCCGCAAACGCAATTTGAAAATCAGCTTGTAGTGTATCGTTAAAATAAAAATTATTATTTTTAATTTTAAAAATAATAATTTACATAATTTTTATTATTTAAAATAAAAATTAGACTAATTAATTCACTGTAACTCTCTGTTGCCGCCCGAACCCCGCATCGCAGTACGGCCAGCTATCTACGCAGATGTCGGGAATCTACAGCACCGCTCAAGTGCCCCACCCAGACACTGGCAAAATGATGCAGCTGGATCCAGGTGAGACCGATTGTTTATTTGCTAGTTTGCGATACCGTGCGTTCACCCCGAAGACGCTCCTCCTTCTATGAAAAAATCCTTGATGAGTCAATTGACAAGAATCCACCTACAGTGCAGTTAGCAGTCCTTGAACCGCCGCCCGCCCGCCGCAGACATCACAGACGCCCTGGCTGATCCGAACGAGTCGGAGCGGGTGAAGCGTGCCCTCTGGCAGGGCTGGCGGGACGCCTCCGGCAAGCGGATGCGCCAGAACTACACGGACTTTGTGACCATGGGAAACTTGATGATCCGCGAGGCCGGATACAGCAACATCGCCCAGTACTGGCAGTCCTGGTACGAGCCACGGCCCGGACAGAACTTCACGGATATGATGGCCAAGCTGTGGGACGTGGCGCTGCCCTTCTATCAGCAGCTGCACGCCTACGTCCGTCGGAAGCTGAGGGACAAGTACGGCGCAGAGCTGTTCCCTGAGACCGGGCATATACCGGCTCATCTGCTGGGCAACATGTGGGCCCAGAGCTGGTTCAATGTGGAGAAGTTGACCACCCCGTTTCCCGATCTCAGCACAGTGGACATCACGGAGAAAATGAATAAGCTGGTGAGAGCTGAGAATGTATCAAATATTATATCATGCAATTATATACTTACTAAATAATTGAATACATACAATACCTGAGCCGCCGGGATATAATGCAGGGCATTTAAGAAATGACAATCACACCACATTGAGTTCCAATTGACAATCACACCACATTGATTTCCAATTGACAATCACCCCACATTGAGTTCCAATTGACAATCACCCCACATTGAGTTCCAATTGACAATCACTCCGCATTGAGTTCCAATTGACAATCACCCCACATTGAGTTCCAATTGACAATCACCCCACATTGAGTTCCAATTGACAATCACTCCGCATTGAGTTCCAATTGACAATCACTCCGCATTGAGTTCCAATTGACAATCACCCCACATTGAGTTCCAATTGACAATCACCCCACATTGAGTTCCAATTGACAATCACCCCACATTGAGTTCCAATTGACAATCACTCCGCATTGAGTTCCAATTGACAATCACCCCACATTGAGTTCCAATTGACAATCACCCCACATTGAGTTCCAATTGACAATCACTCCGCATTGAGTTCCAATTGACAATCACCCCACATTGAGTTCCAATTGACAATCACTCCGCATTGAGTTCCAATTGACAATCACCCCACATTGAGTTCCAATTGACAATCACCCCACATTGAGTTCCAATTGACAATCACCCCACATTGAGTTCCAATTGACAATCACTCCGCATTGAGTTCCAATTGACAATCACCCCACATTGAGTTCCAATTGACAATCACTCCGCATTGAGTTCCAATTGACAATCACCCCACATTGAGTTCCAATTGACAATCACTCCGCATTGAGTTCCAATTGACAATCACCCCACATTGAGTTCCAATTGACAATCACCCCACATTGAGTTCCAATTGACAATCACCCCACATTGAGTTCCAATTGACAATCACTCCGCATTGAGTTCCAATTGACAATCACTCCGCATTGAGTTCCAATTGACAATCACCCCACATTGAGTTCCAATTGACAATCACTCCGCATTGAGTTCCAATTGACAATCACTCCGCAAGCCCCCCAAAGGGTCATAAACTAAGCCGATCTCACCGATCAACCACAGGGCTGGAATGCCACCAAGATGTTTCGCGTCAGCGAAGAGTTTTTCACCTCGATCGGCCTGGACCCGATGACCGACACATTCTGGGAGAAGTCGGTCCTCACCCGCCTGCCAGACGTTAAGATGGTCTGTCACGCGTCTGCCTGGGACTTCTACACTAACAAGGGCGACTTCCGCATCAAGCAGTGCACCAGCATCACCACCAACTACCTGGGCACCACGCATCACGAAATGGGCCATGTGCAGTACTACCAGCAGTACGAGAAGCAGCCCGTGCTCTACAGGCGGGGCGCGAACCCCGGCTTCCACGAGGCCGTCGGGGACACACTGGAACTGGCCGTGATGACGCCCGGCCACCTGCACAAGATCGGCCTATTGGACGAGATAATCGAGTCCAAGGACTACTATTTGAACTACCTGTTCCAGATGGCGCTGCAGAAAGCTGCTTTCATTCCGTTCGGCTATCTGATCGACCTCTGGCGCTGGCAGGCATCCGAGGGCAGGCTGGCCCCGGAGAAGTACAACGAAGGTTGGTGGAAACTGCGCTGCGGACTCCAGGTGCGTTGCAGTTATTTCGTCGTATGAAGGCGTGTTAAAAAAAATCCTCTCAAAACGCCATGCATGGTCAGCTAAAACAAGATGACAAGTTGGATTTTAGCGCTAAATTCACAATACATTCAAGCAAACATTCCAACTGAAAATAGAGAATTATGCCAACTGGCAAAGGTATTTTACGGCGTTCCAAAAATCTGAAAAAATTCTCATAATTTTAAGATTATGATTATGAAGCAGAAAATACAAATAATTATGTTTTTCAAGCTAAGTCGGCCCCTTCTTTGTTTAATATTGTACTTACTGTTCACCTCGCATTCCAGGGTGTCTCCAGCCCCGTTCCCCGCTCCGAGGACGACTTCGACCCCGGCGCCAAGTACCACGTGCCCAACAACACGCCCTACATCCGCTACTTCGTGAGCCACTTCCTGCAGTTCCAGCTGTACGAGGCGCTGTGCAACATCTCCGGGCACAACGGGCCGCTCTATAAGTGCGACTTCTACCAGAACAAGCAGGCTGGAGATGCGCTCAAGTGAGTTTTCTACTACTACTACTACTACTACTACTACTACTACTACTACTACTACTACTACTACTACTACTACTACTACTACTACTACTACTACTACTACTACTACTACTACTACTACTACTACTACTACTACTACTACTACTACTACTACTACTACTACTACTACTACTACTACTACTACTACTACTACTACTACTACTACTACTACTACTACTACTACTACTACTACTACTACTACTACTACTACTACTACTACTACTACTACTACTACTACTACTACTACTACTACTACTACTACTACTACTACTACTACTACTACTACTACTACTACTACTACTACTACTACTACTACTACTACTACTACTACTACTACTACTACTACTACTACTACTACTACTACTACTACTACTACTACTACTACTACTACTACTACTACTACTACTACTACTACTACTACTACTACTACTACTACTACTACTACTACTACTACTACTACTACTACTACTACTACTACTACTACTACTACTACTACTACTACTACTACTACTACTACTACTACTACTACTACTACTACTACTACTACTACTACTACTACTACTACTACTACTACTACTACTACTACTACTACTACTACTACTACTACTACTACTACTACTACTACTACTACTACTACTACTACTACTAGGAAGTTCCTTGCCCACGGCTCGTCCCTGCACTGGGAGGATGTTCTTTCCGAGCTCACTGGCACCACGGAGCTACGCGCCGACTCCCTCGTGCGCTACTTTGCCGAACTAAACGAATTCCTGACCGAGGAAAACAAAAAGAGCGGCGAGAGAGTCGGCTGGGACGCGGACTGCCCGTCAGCTGACTGGTACACCACTACCACCAGCGCGCCAGAGACGACCACTCTGGCTGCCGGCAGGGCGGCGACCTCCGGCACTGTGGGCTGGTGGGCAGCCGTTGGAGCTGCTGCCCTGGCCCGCAGGCTACTGGCGGTTTAACCTTCCTGCTTAGCTACCGCGGTCTCGTTTGACGAAAAACTTCTACTTCCAATCTGATTTGTTGTATCGATCACGAGAGACAATAAAACTGACTCATTTTATGCTGATTGGGCTGAACATTCTTTGACTTAAAGAGTTTGAGAATGAGATTTAAGGCTAAGAAGGAGATGTGAAACTAATAATGAGATTTTAGACTAAAAAAGAGATTTGAGACTTTGAGAATGAGATTTGAGACTTTGAGAATGAGATTTGAGACTTTGAGAATGAGATTTGAGACTTTGAGAATGAGATTTGAGACTTTGAGAATGAGATTTGAGACTTTGAGAATGAGATTTGAGACTTTGAGAATGAGATTTGAGACTTTGAGAATGAGATTTGAGACTTTGAGAATAAGATTCGAGGCTAAGAATGAGATTTGAGGCTAATAAAGAGATTTTAAACTAAAAATGAGATTTGAGACTTTGAGAATAAGATTCGAGACAAGGTCAAAAATTTCATATATTTTTGTTATAATTTCACAATCAAAAGTGCATTGCAGCTTTCGAACAGCAGAGTTGAAGCAGCTGGCAGCAAGTAGAAGCAGAAATCATTCGCCGTGGCCCCGGGCCGGGGGGGGGGCTCCCAGGATGAATGATTTGTTCAGCTTCCTGCTCCATTCCTCATCTCTCAGATTTCGCCGCCCCTCCTGCGCGGCGGCGCTTTCCCAGCGGATTAGCGGTGGGGTGGGGAGGATGAGAGGCCGCGCTCCCGAATCCCCGTCCAGCCACCCTTGACTCAAACAGACTTCAGCTAGGATTGAAGTCGAGGATTGAGAAATGGGATTTGAGCTCAAAACCGCGGGGGGTTCTGCTCAAGTGTTTATGGAAAATTAACTGTAGTTCTCGCGCAGGCTCATCGTCCAATGCATGAGAAAGGGACGTGACTGACAATGAGGCTTTGAAAGGATTCTCGACTGACTCTCTGGATCCGGTCAGCTCAAGGACATCCTAGACCCTCGACTGACTCTCTGGATCCGGTCAGCTCAAGGACATCCTAGACCCTCGACTGACTCTCTGGATCCGGTCAGCTCAAGGACATCCTAGACCCTCGACTGACTCTCTGGATCCGGTCAGCTCAAGGACATCCTAGACCCTCGACTGACTCTCTGGATCCGGTCAGCTCAAGGACATCCTAGACCCTCGACTGACTCTCTGGATCCGGTCAGCTCAAGGCCATCCTAGACCCTCGACTGACTCTCTGGATCCGGTCAGCTCAAGGACATCCTAGACCCTCGACTGACTCTCTGATTTCGGTCAGCTCAAGGACATCCTAGACCCTCGACTGACTCTCTGGATCCGGTCAGCTCAAGGACATCCTAGACCCTCGACTGACTCTCTGGATCCGGTCAGCTCAAGGCCATCCTAGACCCTCGACTGACTCTCTGGATCCGGTCAGCTCAAGGACATCCTAGACCCTCGACTGACTCTCTGATTTCGGTCAGCTCAAGGACATCCTAGACCCTCGACTGACTCTCTGGATCCGGTCAGCTCAAGGACATCCTAGACCCTCGACTGACTCTCTGGATCCGGTCAGCTCAAGGACATCCTAGACCCTCGACTGACTCTCTGGATCCGGTCAGCTCAAGGCCATCCTAGACCCTCGACTGACTCTCTGGATCCGGTCAGCTCAAGGACATCCTAGACCCTCGACTGACTCTCTGATTTCGGTCAGCTCAAGGACATCCTAGACCCTCGACTGACTCTCTGGATCCGGTCAGCTCAAGGACATCCTAGACCCTCGACTGACTCTCTGGATCCGGTCAGCTCAAGGACATCCTAGACCCTCGACTGACTTTCTGGATCCGGTCAGCTCAAGGACATCCTAGACCCTCGACTGACTCTCTGGATCCGGTCAGCTCAAGGACATCCTAGACCCTCGACTGACTCTCTGATTTCGGTCAGCTCAAGGACATCCTAGACCCTCGACTGACTCTCTGGATCCGGTCAGCTCAAGGACATCCTAGACCCTCGACTGACTCTCTGATTTCGGTCAGCTCAAGGACATCCTAGACCCTCGACTGACTCTCTGGATCCGGTCAGCTCAAGGACATCCTAGACCCTCGACTGACTCTCTGATTTCGGTCAGCTCAAGGACACACAAGACCCTCGACTCTCAAGGACATCTTCAAAGTATATATTCAAATATATTCAAAATAAACTTCAAATATTTCTATATTTTTGAGATATCGGTTAGCCTCATATCAATAATTTACAATAATTTTATCAACAAATAAAAGCACGCAAACAGTTTATATAAAATATACAGGAGGTCTGTAAGCACACTAAACGCAAACCCTTAACTCTACAATATCTTTGTAGTTGTAGTTGTTGCAAGCGTAGAATAACTTTGATGTTTGATAGTTTGTTCAGCCAGACATGCAGTCCTGACTGGATGTACTTTATCAGCGCATTGGAATTCAGCCGGGAAAACGCATCCAGTCAGTAATCCGCTAAGCTGTAGTTTTCCCTTTTTGCGTTTTTTCTGGAGAAACTTATCTGGGGTTGCTTGAAAAGACAGGATTGCTAGCGAGAGGGTTGGACTGACTGTTGGGGTAATTTCATTAAATCCCTCCTGAGCTGGCTGTGTTTGGCCAAATGCAAGCTAGAAGTGCAGCTCCAGTCTGGTGGAGAGAATTCTTGATTATTGTGTTCACCCCTGAGAATTGGCGAATTTTTGCTGTGTGCGAGAAAAGTCGAGCCGAAAAATTTTTTGAATTATCGACGATGCAAGTTTGCCTTTATTTTGCTCAATTTAATTATACATGAAATTTTCCACACAACAGACAATCTGCAGAGGCGTTGGTGGGCGTTCGCTGCCAAGAACTCGGTGGTCAAGGACTGCTAGAATAACGCTTGAATTCCCATGTTGAAATTTTTCGATAAAGGCAAAGTTGTTAATAATATTCTAGTGGTCCTTGAACCGTGCGCATCAGGTTAGGTTACACCATATAGTATCTTACAACATTGCAATTGTAATATAATATTTGTGAAAATTGTAATACTCATTACACAATACAAGGACCACTAGGACACAATAGTGCATAGATGCATAGATCTACTAGACATTCTTCACAAAATATTGTAACTGATATTAAAATATTTACATTGTATACATTGGCCTTTATTTGCTGGATCGCTCAATGGCCCCTATGTAAACTCTCGATTTACTCTCAATGTACACTCTCAATGTACACTTTCAATGTACACTTTCAATGTACACTCTCAATGTACACTTTCAATGTACACTCTCAATGTACACTCTCAATGTACACTCTCAATGTACAATCTTAATGTACACTTTCAATGTACACTTTCAATGTACACTCTCAATGTACACTCTCAATGTACACTCTCAATGTACACTTTCAATGTACACTTTCAATGTACACTCTCAATGTACACTTTCAATGTACACTCTCAATGTACACTCTCAATGTACACTCTCAATGTACAATCTCAATGTACACTTTCAATGTACACTCTCAATGTACACTCTCAATGTACACTCTCAATGTACACTCTCAATGTACACTTTCAATGTACACTCTCAATGTACACTCTCAATGTACACTCTCAATGTACACTTTCAATGTACACTCTCAATGTACACTCTCAATACACCGGACACAACAACAGAGCAAAGCGTGAAGCAACATGTGAAAGATTTCGAAAAATTTCACGGAACAGCAATAATTACTTTAATGATGGATTGACACTAAGTGTTGAGTCTCATTAACTCGTCACGAGTGCGCGTAGCAAACTCAAAAATTTTTTTTGAAATTTTTGAAACTGGTAAACTAAATTGAAATTTGATAACTTCCTAACTTCTTGTTTGATCTTTTATGGGAATTCTAATGAAGACATCTAAGGAGGATTGCTAGTTGAGTGGGCTAGCGCATTCCCCGTCATTCACTGTGCAAGTTAAGCAGAATCGGCAACGGTTAGTACACAGTTAGTCAATGGCGGAACAAAATCTGTACAAAATTCATATTTAAGTGTTTACTGGTGTTTTAATGGTGCTTGACCGGCTGTTTAACAATGTCCATGGCAATGTCCATGGCAATGTCCATGGCAATGTCCATGGCAATGTCCATGGCAAGTCAAATACTCGTCGGAGATCTTCATTGAAAGCGCAGCTGCTTTCGAACGCTTCCGCAGACCTGCTGCTGCTGTTGCCGGCGAAGGCTGCCGCCGCCGTTGTCGCAGTGGTTCAGCAGCGCCGCCTGGATCCGGCCAGTTGGCCGCTGCGTCATCAGCAGCATCTGCCTGGTCTGGCTCCTGTCCGAGTCCGACTCGAACCGGACAACTCTGGCCGGCGGTTTCGGCCGCCGCTTCATCATGTAGATCATGTTGCGCCGGAAGTTGCGGCTCCAGACGCAGTAGATGAAGAAGTTCACCGCCGAGTTGAGCAGCGTGAGCAGGGTGGCCAGCGAGTAGAAGTACGAATAGAACCAGGTGCCTTTCTCGAACGAAGTGTCCAGCAGCACATGCCAGATGGCGCCGGGGGTCTCGGTGGCCAGGAACACTGCAATGATGACCACCAGCATCTTCGTGTCCTCTGTGCGCCGAGTGGCCTCCCGCGTGATGGCAGCCCGGATGCGGGAGGCCACCAGCAGGCTGCGGATGAGCAGCACGTTGAACACCAGCAGCCACAGCACGGGGCCTACGGACAGGAAGGCCAGGTACATGATCTTCTTGTACACCAGCATGTACGCGTCGCCGAAGCGTTCGGGCATGGCTTTGCTGCTCAGCACCGGGGGGCATCCGGAGGGCGCCAGCGTGAACTCGAACAGCAGCGGCACATTGTACACCAGCGCCAGCGTCGTGGCGCCGCTCGCGTACAGGCGGGAACGGCGCGGGTTGCTGCGCCGGCTTGACAGGAAGGGGTTCTGCACCACCATGAAGCGGTCCAGAGCCACGATCAGAATCACCCAGTTGCGGCCGGTGCGGGCCACGCTGCCCAGGTACCAGACTAGCGGCAGGGCCGTCTGCACCGCCGGCAGGGTGTTCAGCAGGCTCTGCAGGGTCGACCCGTCCTCTGTGCGCACGAGCACGCCGAGGCCCATGTACACCACCGTGTAGGGGGCCGACAGGGCGATGAACACCATGTCGACTGCGGGTTTTGGGGTGGCAGCTTGATTTGAAATTTGAACATTCAACTGAAAACAATTTCTTAATCAGGTTTGGCAAATGCCTGACGCAAGGATATTGTTTATTGGGACCAAATATTGAGGGGTTGGGAGAATATTGAGAAATTAGGAGAATTTTGGAGTTGGGAGAATATTGTTGAGTTGGGAGAATTTTGTTGAGTTGGGAGAATATTGTTGAGTTGAGAGAATTTTGTTGAGTTGGGAGAATATTGTTGAGTTTGGAGAATTTTGTTGAGTTGGGAGAATATTGTTGAGTTGGGAGAATTTTGTTGAGTTGGGAGAATATTGTTGAGTTGGGAGAATTTTGTTGAGTTGGGAGAATTTTGTTGAGTTGGGAGAATTTTGTTGAGTTGGGAGAATTTTGTTGAGTTGGGAGAATACTGTGGTTAGATACCTATGCAGCAGATGAAGAAACATGCCATGAAAAAATCTGTTCAAGAATATTGAGCAATGGAAAATCTTGGCCCAGGTAACCATGGAAATTGTAGTGGACAAGTGCTCGTTGGTCAGACAGTCACGATTTGTTGAGTCCCAAGTTCAACAGGAACTTTTTGCGATTGCTTTTCCACTCGAACTTCACTCAGATCAGCATAGCAACAACTGAGCAACAGACAAACTATTTCGAGACGCAAAAAATTGAGCTCAAATTTGCTTTGAAGTTTTCTTCAAAACTTTCTCTAGTAGTAATTATTTCTTGTGCAGTGACCCGAGCCGGCGGCGGCGAGGCGGCGAGGACACAGATACACAGCTCACACAGGGTGTACAGCAGCCGAGGACACAGATACACACAGCTCACACAGGCTGTACAGCAGCCGAGGACACAGATACACAGCTCACACAGGGTGTACAGCGGCCGAGGACACAGATACACAGCTCACACAGGGTGTACAGCAGCCGAGGACACAGATACGCACAGCTCATACAGGGTGTACAGCAGCCGAGGACACAGATACGCACAGCTCATACAGGGTGTACAGCAGCCGAGGACACGGATACGCACAGCTCATACAGGGTGTACAGCAGCCGAGGACACAGATACGCACAGCTCATACAGGGTGTACAGCAGCCGAGGACACAGATACACACAGCTCACACAGGGTGTACAGCAGCCGAGGACACAGATACGCACAGCTCATACAGGGTGTACAGCGAGCAGCCCTGGCTTTACACACGGTGCCTTGTGGGTTGACATTTCACTGTACTATCATAACGCATAGCTACGATAGCAGTGATAATATAATTCAGTTCATAAAATCAATAACTAATAACAAGCATGCAGCACAGTAGATATCAATAAAGCTTTCGATAGTACAAAAGAGTTGAAATTGTTCAACTGACGCGAATCATACTAAAAAGAAACTCCAAAGGACACCCAAGGTCGACTGTAGAGTTTTCAAGTTTAGTCCTGCAACAAAACTTCCTTATGTTTCCATTTTACAGCCTAACAGCTGAAGTGGGGCTGCAAGGAGCTGAAATAGCAAAAGCAAAAAGTATTTAGCGTTTGGGGAAAGAGGCGACATGCTTTGGGATTGGGATCACCAGTTGGCTCGGGACCGGTGACCCTTAGCAGCCCCGGGGAAACAGCTGCATGGGGTGCAACCGCGGGGGGTCCGGCCAGTCCTGACGGGCTCCGTGAATGGGGAAAGGCAGCGAGTCGGGGAGTCCTTGGAATGCCTGGACGAAAGTGCAAGCTGAGGACCGCTGTTGCTGCCCTCGCGGCTTGGTCTGGCACCCACAATTTGGCTTTGGGAAATGCAATTTTTCTTGCACACCGGAGCTCCTCCTGCGACTTCCGCCTCGTTGACCCTTCCCGCTTCTTTTGCGCCTCTCCACACGGCCTCTTTGCCCTCCCTCATTCTCTGTTCATCTCCCTCACTCTCTGTTCATCTCCCTCATTCTCTGTTCATCTCCCTCACTCTCATTTCATCTCCCTCACTCTCTGTTCATCTCCCTTACTCTCTGTTCATCTCCCTCACTCTCTGTTCATCTCCCTCACTCTCTGTTCATCTCCCTTACTCTCTGTTCATCTCCCTCACTCTCTGTTCATCTCCCCCACTCTCCTTTCATCTCCCTCACTCTCCTTTCATCTCCCTCACTCTCTGTTCATCTCCCTCACTCTCTGTTCATCTCCCTCACTCTCTGTTCATCTCCCTCATTCTCTGTTCATCTCCCTCATTATCTGTTCATCTCCCTCATTATCTGTTCATCTCCCTCATTCTCTGTTCATCTCCCTCATTATCTGTTCATCTCCCTCATTATCTGTTCATCTCCCTCATTATCTGTTCATCTCCCTCACTCTCTGTTCATCTCCCTCATTCTCTGTTCATCTCCCTCATTATCTGTTCATCTCCCTCATTATCTGTTCATCTCCCTCACTCTCTGTTCATCTCCCTCATTCTCTGTTCATCTCCCTCATTATCTGTTCATCTCCCTCACTCTCTGTTCATCTCCCTCATTCTCTGTTCATCTCCCTCACTCTCTGTTCATCTCCCTCACTCTCTGTTCATCTCCCTCACTCTCCTTTCATCTCCCTCATTCTCTGTTCATCTCCCTCACTCTCTGTTCATCTCCCCCACTCTCCTTTCATCTGCCTCATTCTCTGTCCATCTTCCTCGTAAGGACTCTATGTATCTACTCTCATCCTCTCTCTTCCCTCTCTCTCCCTTCCGCTCCTTCCCCTATTTTTTGTCGGCCTGTCAGCCTGCCCAGCAGCACCCGGCCTAAGCAATTAGGCAGCCAAAGAGTAACAGGTCCACTGTTAATCTTCAACGCAGGTGAAACAGTCTTTCTTGGACTTTTTCAAGACTTTTTAGTTGCTGGGGCGTGCGTAACCCCCCCTCTGGCACTGTCCCGGCCGTACTCTTGATGGGCTCTGCTGTGCACTGTGGAAGGTCCGCTTCATCCAGACCTCCCAGCTGCTGGCAGAACCGGCCTACGCAGAGCCGGCGTGTCTGCTCCCAGCTCAACCTCTGCTGAATAATTTACAGCTCTCCATCTCTCAGTCTCAACCACCCCTACTCCGGCCACAGCCTCCGCGCTCCTCTCCATCAATGCTGCGCGCAATTTTTCAATTTCCATGCACCCCGGGGGATCCAGCTGATCGACTGGTGACTGAGTTGGCTGTAATTCTTGCGACAGACAGCTGGTGGTTAGGGTAATTAATCACGAGATGCTTGGATAGACACAGGTCAAAGTCACGTGATTCTCAATCACGAAATTGTCAGACTCGGGATTGTCAGACTCGAGATTGTCAGACTCGGGATTGTCAGACTTGGGATTGTCAGACTTGGGATTGTCAGACTCGGGATTGTCAGACTCGGGATTGTCAGACTCGGGATTGTCAGACTCGGGATTGTCAGACTCGGGATTGTCAGTTACAGAATTGTCGACATGGGATTTTCAGACTTGGGATTGTCAAACATGGGATTGTCAGACTATGTCAGACATTAAATTGTCAGACTTGGGATTGTAAGACATGGGATTTTCAGACATGAGATTGTCAGACGCGGGATTGTCAGACGTGGGATTGTCAGGGATTGTCAGACACGGGATTGTCAGACATGGGATTGTCAAACATGGGATTGTCAGACAACATGGGATTGTCAGACATGGGATTGTCAGACAACATGGGATTGTCAGACATGGGATTGTCAGACATGGGATTGTCAGACATGGGATTGTCAGACATGGGATTGTCAGACATGGGATTGTCAGACATGGGATTGTCAGACATGGGATTGTCAGACATGGGATTGTCAGACATGGGATTGTCAGACATGGGATTGTCAGACATGGGATTGTCAGACATGGGATTGTCAGACATGGGATTGTCAGACATGGGATTGTCAGACATGGGATTGTCAGACATGGGATTGTCAGACATGGGATTGTCAGACATGGGATTGTCAGACATGGGATTGTCAGACATGGGATTGTCAGACATGGGATTGTCAGACATGGGATTGTCAGACATGGGATTGTCAGACATGGGGTTGTCAGACATGGGATTGTCAGACAAGTTTACGCTCGTATATTTTTATTGAATGAAAAAGTGGTGAAGTTTTGTCAAGAAAATATTGCGAAGCCCTAGTGCCAGACAAAAAAAATAATATCCTGCAGAAATTGTTATTCAAAACAACTGGGCTAAAAATTGCGAGCAGTAAAAATTTTAACGAGCCTCAGAGTTTTAAAAAATATCTATTTTTAGTTTTAGACAAACAGACGAAATATTTTTTACTGAAAATTCCAGAAAAATATCTGTCTAAGGCTTTAATTTTTAAATGAGTTTCCGTCGCAATTTTTGTAGAATTGGGTAAAAATAAATAGAAAAATAACGATTCCTTCATTGCTCATTGGAAAACAGAAAATTTGAAAACATCCTTTCATCGCTCGCACAGCTTCGTGGAACCTTTAAATTGAATAGCTATATTGCCAGAAAAGGCCTAGAGCGATCTGGCAGCCATCGCAAACTGGCCCCTCTCTCTCTGCCCCAGTGTGAGGCGCTGTCCAATCAGGACTGGGCGATCTGGTAGCCACCCCATTCTGGCTCCTCTCTCTCTTCCCCAGCGTGAGGCGCTGTCCAATCAGGACTGGGTGAGTTGACAGCCACCCCATTCTGGCTCCTCTCTCTGCCCCGATGTGAGGCGGCGCTGTCCAATCAGGACTGGGTGAGTTGACAGCCACCCCATTCTGGCTCCTCTCTCTCTGCCCCATTGTGAGGTGCTGTCCAATCAGGACTGGGTGAGTTGACAGCCACCCAATTCTGGCTCCTCTCTCTTCTTCAGCTTGAGGTGCTATCCAATCAGGACTGTTTGACAGCCACCCCATTCTGGCTCTTCTCTTTCTTCTCCAGCTTGAAGTGCTGTACAATCAGAACTGGGTGAGTTGACAGCCACCCCATTCTGGCTCCTCTCTCTCTTCTCCAGCTTGAGGTGCTGTCCAATCAGGACTGGGTGAGTTGACAGCCACCCAATTCTGGCTCCTCTCTCTCTTCTTCAGCTTGAGGTGCTGTCCAATCAGGACTAGTTTTCAGTTTAGTGCAACTCCAGTTCAGGAGGTGGACGCAAACTGTTTTCCTACTTGCCTATGCTTCCTTTCCCAGCGAAACAGTTAGCAGACTTGCAATCTTTTTTCGACGCTCGGAAAGAGATTATCTGTGGCACTGTAGCTCAGCTTATTGTGAGAATTTGTAAAAACTTTTGATAAAAAATGGAAGGAGCAGATTAGCTCGTAAACCATAGCTTTTTTGCAAGCTTTCATGGCAGAACTCATCTCTCCGATCTGTACTATAGAAGATGTTTTTGCCCCAGCGACAGAATAAACACGGGATTAGTGCGGTGCACAGAAACTGACTGACTGGCTTTGGGGATCTTGCTGCCAAATAAAGAGGGTTAGCAGCTCGAATTAGCGAGGTTCTCTCCTCCTTTCCGCGCCGGTTGACTTCTCCCTCTCCTCTCTGGCTACAGAAATTTCCCGCGCAGGCTTCACTAGTTGCTGATTTTTGATCGAAGCGGCAGCAAATCCCCTTGGGGAAAACGATTGAAGAAAGAGAAGCTGATGGGGTTCAGAAATTCGCCTCATCATCGTGTACTTATTAACATATAAACTGCTGTCGATTTCGAGTTTCTTGACTAGTCTGACTGCCACTGTTCGCCCTGGCTTGCTCTGGTGTGCGGGAATTTGTGTCTGGAGCGTGTTTGAGGACACTGGCAGACTGTGTCCGGGAGGAGTTGTGTCTGGAGTGTGTTTGAGGACACTGGCAGACTGTGCCCGGGGGGGGGGAGTTTGTGTCTGGAGTGTGTTTGAGGACACTGGCAGACTGTGTCCGGGGGGGGAGTTTGTGTCTGGAGTGTGTTTGAGGACACTGGCAGACTGTGTCCGGGGGGGGAGTTTGTGTCTGGAGTGTGTTTGAGGACACTGGCAGACTGTGTCCGGGGGGGGAGTTTGTGTCTGGAGTGTGTTTGAGGACACTGGCAGACTGTGTCCGGTGGGGGGAGTTTGTGTCTGGAGTGTGTTTGAGGACACTGGCAGACTGTGTCCGGGGGGGGGAGTTTGTGTCTGGAGTGTGTTTGAGGACACTGGCAGACTGTGTCCGGGGGGGGAGTTTGTGTCTGGAGTGTGTTTGAGGACACTGGCAGACTGTGTCCGGGGGGGAGTTTGTGTCTGGAGTGTGTTTGAGGACACTGGCAGACTGTGTCCGGGGGGGGAGTTTGTGTCTGGAGTGTGTTTGAGGACACTGGCAGACTGTGTCCGGGGTGAGGTTGTGTCTGGAGTGTGTGTGAGGACACTGGCAGACTGTGTCCGGGGTGAGGTTGTGTCTGGAGTGTGTGTGAGGACACTGGCAGACTGTGTCCGGGGTGAGGTTGTGTCTGGAGTGTGTGTGAGGACACTGGCAGACTGTGTCCGGGGTGAGGTTGTGTCTGGAGTGTGTGTGAGGACACTGGTATACTGTGTCCGGGGGAGTTGTGTCTGCAGTGTGTTTGAGAACACTGGCAGACTGTGTCCGGGGGAGTTGTGTCTGGAGTGTGTGTGAGGACACTGGCAGACTGTGTCCGGAGGGAGTTGTGTCTGCAGTGTGTTTGAGGACACTGGCAGACTGTGTCCGGGACTGGAAATATTAATCAATCAAAGCTATAGTTTCTGGACAGAGAGGCATGTGAGCAGGTGGAAAGTTGGTGAATAGATGGAGAGGTTTAAGAATAGATGGACAGATTGGTGAATAGATGGACAGATTGGTGAATAGATAAGCGAATTGGTGGACAGGTGGACAGATTGATGGACAGTTGGAAAATTTGGTGGACAAGTAGACAGATTGTTGGACAGGTGGGCAGATTGGTGGACAGGTGGACAGATTGGTGGACAGGTGGACAGATTGGTGGACAGTTGGACAGATTGGAGGACAGGTGGACAGATTGGTGGACAGGTGGACAGATTGGTAGACAGGGGGACAGATTGGTAGACAGTTGGACAGTTTGGTAGGCATGGACAGATTGGTGGACAGGTGGACAGATTGGTAGACAGGGGGACAGATTGGTAGACAGTTGGACAGTTTGGTAGGCATGGACAGATTGGTGGACAGGTGGACAGATTGGTAGACAGTTGGACAGTTTGGTAGACATGGACAGATTGGTTGACAATAATGTAGCATGTGAAAGTTCCCCTGTCATTCCCCAGGCTCACAGATGGAAAGGGCTAGCAGCAGTACACTCATGGAGGACTTGCGAACGTCTCGCTGCAGCACCGCGATGGACAGCGCATTGAGCATGACGCCCATGGCGGAGATGACCGAGGACAGAGCCACGTCCGTCACCAGGATGAAGTTGCGCTCGGCGTCGCTGAAGGAGTCGTTGGCGCCATCAGGCTGGCAGAAGTTGGCCCAAGGCAGACTTGAGTTCGGGTCCATGCGCCTGGAGCTTGTGAATGGCAGGCTGGGACCGGAGGAGGCTGAGCGATTTCGGGTCGGCCACGGAAGCGGGTGGGCTTTAAAAACGGGGATTGTCTACCAGCCTCTTCTCCGACCAAATCGGCCTCGGCTGGGCGGGCAGCCAATAAGGGCAGGGGATCCGCCATGCAGTGGGAAGAATTCCCAAGCTTAATGTATTTTTTCTCCGGACACGAGTTAAGGCTGCTGTTCCTCGGCTGGAATAAATTATGCGATGAGAATGCAGAATGCAGAATGCAGAATGCAGAATGCAGAATACAGAATACAGAATACAGAATGCAGAATACAGAATGCAGAATGCAGAATACAGAATACAGAATGCAGAATGCAGAATGCAGAATGCAGAATGCAGAATACAGAATACATAATACAGAATGCAGAATACAGAATGCAGAATGCAGAATACAGAATACAGAATACAGAATACAGAATGCAGAATACAGAATGCAGAATACAGAATACAGAATACAGAATACAGAATGCAGAATGCAGAATGCAGAATGCAGAATACAGAATACAGAATACAGAATACAGAATGCAGAATACAGAATACAGAATGCAGAATACAGAATACAGAATACAGAATGCAGAATACAGAATAATGAATACAGAATACAGAATACAGAATACAGAATACAGAATACAGAATACAGAATGCAGAATACAGAATACAGAATACAGAATGCAGAATACAGAATGCAGAATACAGAATACAGAATGCAGAATGCAGAATACAGAATACAGAATGCAGTATTCAGAATACAGGATACAGAATACAGAATACAGAATACAGAATGCAGAATACAGAATACAGAATACAGAATACAGAATACAGAATACAGAATGCAGAATACAGAATACAGAATACAGAATAGACTTTCCAGTGTCGAGTTCTGAAGTGTCTTCGCGAGAATCTGCGACTTGCCACTTTCCAATTTAAGGGGTGCTTCACTTACTCAAGAGGAAGAGCTTCTACATCGCAGTGGTCCTTGGCGTAATGAAGTGCATTTGCGAGCGCCAGCACTCGTTCAGCCTTGCCGTGCTCCCTCCTCGGTTGATTCTGTCTTCTGCTGTTTCAGACCAACTAGTCTTTAACTAGCTGCGCCGCAAATGAGATGCGACAGCCCTTCAGCGCACGGCACCTTAAGCTAAGCGGGACTTATGATGCAGTTTTTATAAGAAAGAAATCGAGATTCAAAGGAAAAAAAATATCAAAGCCAGCGACAGTCTCTTTGACAGACGGTAGTAGCTGATTTTTTACGAGATCGGACTGCCTACAGTATTGGCGCCCTTGCATCTGTTCAGGAGTCAGAGGAATGGACAGAATCGTGTGTCCATAACCCCTGCAATTATTATTACTATGGTAATACGGCATTAGGCGAAGTTATTAATTTTGCAGAGTTTAGTCAATAAATTGTTTTCATTATCGAATATTTCCTTCTGGACTTCTGAATTTAAAATGAAGCAAGCATGTGTTTCGCTTGAAGTGGACTCGCATGCTTGCGTATTTGGAATTCTGAGTGCTTTCAACGCATCTTGATAAATATTTAACGATATTTAATGCTTCATCTGCCAGTTTAATAGGAAAGAATTGCTTCAGTTTCGGCTCGGCACTCATCCCAGAGGGCCCTCCGTGCCAAATAATGAGTGCCTCAGTGCTTTTTCAATCAGCCACTATCAGCTAGTCACTAAGGCGTCCAATTCCCAAAGGGAGGCACCTCGGGCGGTCCTTGTTGTGATCCTCCGTCTCAAAGGAAACTCAGTGAATCAGAATCTTAAAGACAGAAATCCCGCCGAATGTGAAGCCCCTGCTCAAGGCAACGATGTGATGAGGCCAGGAAACCGGAACTGAGCTCACCTGATCCTTCATCACGCGCCGGCATCTCCGAGCAGCGCTGGTCTGTTTTGAAGCCTATCGGCATTGTACTTTTCAACTCCCGAATATTCGGGCATCCCTCGTACCAGAATGACGGTAACCTAATTTCATAATTAACTGCCTGAGAGCCCGGCCCTCCAAAGCCAAGCAGTTTGGCAGCCCCGAGGCACCAAATCGTGTGCTTCTCCATCCATTAGGCTGGGCGAGAGCCTCAGCTTTGCGATACTAATCTAATGGGTTCATTGGCAGCTCTGCGGCGCTGCTCTCTCTGCACCGCATGCCCCGATGTCCGCAGGGCTGCGAGAGCCGTGGGTGTTGCAGACGCCCCAGCCTACGACAGAGTGCTACATGTATGTTGGCCGGCCGTCGAGTCCGTCCGGAGCTCGTCGTGGTCGGCTGGACGGACAGCGTGGCCTCTCGAGCAGTCGTACTGGATGTGCTGCTCGGTGTCCGGGTCACTGCAGTCCGGGCACGAGGCGAAGTCGGACAGACCGAGCCGGAATCCGAGAGCTGGTTGACCAGGACACCCAGTCTGTCTCGATGCTGCAGCCCCAGAGATCGAAGTTGCGAAGGTGCCGGAGATGTGCGCTGGACGTCGTAAGCGGTACATCCTTGGTGTTCTGTTCGGCGATGGTATCCGTGAAACAGTGCTGCTGTCTCAGTGGGCGGTTGCGGCACGCGGCGACGTCAAGGAGCTCATGTTCACGGTCAATTAGCAATCTGTCATACTGGACGGCCTCCCTGGTGAGCACCTTAGCTACACCACGCCCGGTCGTTCTAGTCTTGATTTTTGAGATATGGTGATGCTGGGCAGCTGGACCCCGGTCCTGGTCCGACTTCAGGTCCGGCTTGCAGTTCCGCCTAGTCGGACGGACACGGAAGGCCGTGCAGCCGCTGCGGTACCCACAGCACCAGTTTTTACGGTAACCGGGAAATCTAAGGCGGCAGCGTAAGTTACTGACACGGTGCTGGGTCCCGCCAGCGCTAGCGGCAGGAGGGGCGAGCAGGTTGGGAGAGTACTGAGGCGCTTCGGCGTCAGCATGGCCAGCGTACGAGCGTACGGTACGCCGTCTATCCCAGCTGCAAGCATACACCCTCTGAGTGGATTATATTCTTCATTGCTTTTTAGTTTCGTTTCCTGTAGAAGAACCGCGACAGGGCGCAACGTTGCGAGCCTGTGGGCCAGCTCTGTCTGGCGGCTTTTAGTCGCATTGCAGTTGAACTGCACCAGGAGCTCTTGGTTCGGCTCAAAGTTGCGCGATGGGTGGCTCGGCTCTCGGGATCGTCTCCTGAGCGTTCGTCGACGTTGTGCGAATGGATTTGGACGTCGCTGCTTCCTCCACAGAGGCGCACGATCAAAAGAAGTTTGTCAAAGACGTTGACAGGCGCGACGTGTCTGCTTTTTTCGCAACTCTTTCGTTGGCTTGGTGGTGGTTCTTTACTTTAAAGTTTTTGCTACTGCCACCTGTACTGTTGTTGCTACTGCTACTGCTACTGCTACTGCTACCGGTACTGTTGTTGCTACTGCTACTGCTACTGCTACTGCTACCGGTACTGTTGTTGCTACTGCTACTGCTACTGCTACTGCTACCGGTACTGTTGTTGCTACTGCTACTGCTACTGCTACTGCCACCTGTACTGTTGTTGCTACTGCTACTGCTACTGCTACTGCTACCGGTACTGTTGTTGCTACTGCTACTGCTACTGCTACTGCTACCGGTACTGTTGTTGCTACTGCTACTGCTACTGCTACTGCTACCGGTACTGTTGTTGCTACTGATACTGCTACCGGTACTGTTGTTGCTACTGCTACTGCTACTGCTACTGCTACTGCTACGACTACTGCTACTGCTACTGCTACTGCTACTGCTACTGCTACGACTACTGCTACTGCTACTGCTGCTTGCAGTAGGGCTCAGGTAGAGCTCAGATGGATCCCGGGCCACGCCGGCTTCCTCGGCAACGAGCGCGCCGACCTGCTGGCCAAGGCTGGCTCCGCCGGCGCGCTGCTGGGGCCGGGCCCGGGGGCCCCCATCTCCGCCTCGGTGATCAACTCCCGCGTTAAGCGCTGGACTGACTCCGAGCATCTCCGCAGGTGGCACGACACCCGGAATTGCAGGCAATCCCGTGCGGCCGTCCCCTGCCCCTCTCCTCTCCTGCGTAGAGCCCTCCTCAGGCTCAACCGCTGAGACCTCAGAGCAGTTAGCATGGCCCTCTCCGGGCATGGCTGCTTCTCTCGCCATCGTTTCCTTCAGGGCCAAGTACCCGAGGAGCGGTGCCCCTTCTGCCGCTCAGGCAGTGAAAACGCCGAGCATTTTATCTGCCACTGCCCTGGTTTTCACCAGGGCCAGGCTCACTCACCTCGGGCCAAACCGGTTCTCTCCGACGTTTGCAGGCCCGAGAGCATCCCGCTGCTCGCCCGGTACCTCAGGGACACGGGACGAGCTGAGTTCTTCCGCACCGCTGATGAGGAGGACCGCGCTGCAGGCGAGACCGACGGGTCCCCTGAGCGACATCACTTCAATGGAAGTCATTGGTCGCCAGGGGCTAGCGGAATGGGCGGTCTCCTCCGCCTCCTCGCTGCATCCGCCGGACGCCCCCTGCAGCTAAGTCAAATCAAAGCTACTGCTGCTGCACTTTTACACTCTGGACAATTGTCTGCTAATAGGCTGCCAATCAAACAGTCACTGAGGTCTTGGGTGCTTTTATGCTTCTCAAACCAAGTTCCCAGTCCCAGCCGTTGCAAGAGTTCTGTGCTGCACTTTCCTCTGGCAGGTGAGCCATGCACCGTGGCCCCGCAACAAGAAAATGAGTGCGTGACTAAACAATCGCATGTTAGAAATCTTCCAAAAGATCTAGAAACTTTTCGGGGTGCGTTAGTTCGTATTCTAGTAGAAAATCACGTAAAAGTTTTTCTTCACAATAACCATATTTCACTTGAGTCACTTGACAGTACCGTCCTAAGCCGTGCTTTGGTGAATTAGTTGATATTTACCTGTTCACCTCAGCCTTAAAAAGCGTTTCTGTAAAGCCTTTTCTTCACCATAGATAATTGAGCCTTCAACAAAAGCTTGAACTGCTTTATTGAATAAGATGCTAAGGCCATCCATTACACGGTAGTGTTGCTTTTGTCAGCCAAGTTGCTTGTTGAGCCAACCAAGTTAGTTGATAATTGTCATGGAAGTTGACATTAAAGCATGATTTCTATGAGACGAGGCTGCTGCTGGCATCCATTTTTGTGCTGATGTCCATGGCCGAATTGTCAGCATGGCTCTTTATCATTTTATTTATCCGTAAGCAGTCACTTCATAGCAAATTCCAGGTTATTCAAAGAAAAGGTCAGCCTTCGAATGCAGCGAATGCATGCGAGAACAGTTAATTTGCAATGTTGATGCTGTAAAATCCAACGACCTACCCAAATAGGATTCCGCGATGGATTCTAATCTGCTGTTATAATCAGCTGAAGACGCGGCCAGCCGTCAGCTTCTATGCAGGAACCCCTCCCCCCCCCACCCCCACCCCCTTATCCATCCTCTTGCAGCAACAGGAGATCCGCCGGTTTAAATGAATTGGGCCCATTAACTATGAAGTACTTTCGACGAGAAGGGCAGTTAGTAGCAGCCTAGTAAGTACAACGCGGTCAATATACCTATGCATTAGGCATACAGCTACATTTCCTATACAGTCTTGCAGGCAATAATACAACACAGGCGGTATCAGAACCGTGTGCTAGCAGCAAAGCATGCGCGCGCAGATTTCGATGTTGCAACATCGAATGTAAGCTAGGTTGCCGGGTGCTAAGTGAATATTAAGGCTATTAAGGAGAGAAATATTAAGGCTTATTACTGTTGATATCAGCAGTTAACTCTGTAGATATCAATCGTAAAATTAAGATATTTTCGTGTGGCCATGTACTTCTAATCAGGGACTCACGCGACCTGCGGTTGTTTTGAGACGCTAGCTTTCCGATCCAGCAAATAGAGAAAGTACCAAATAACATGTCGATTAAACACGACCTATTTTTATACTGTAGCTATGTATGAATTATATTGAATGATACACTACCATAGATATGCGCATGTAAACACGTTAACAATCTCTATACAATAAAGCAATTATTGAACATTCGATTCATAGACGCTGCTGTACCGAGCCGAGTGTAATGTTAAAAGAATGGCACCAGGCTACAGGTACAAGGTTGATAGTAGAACCGTAATTTTTATACATGCTGTACATGTGGGGTCCCAATAGTAAATACTGCAACTTCAACAAGCTTAATAAAATCTGCTTAAATTATACTTTTTTATAGGTAGACTATTTGCTATTATTTGTTTTCCACTCACACCCAAAGATTATGCAGAATCTCCGGGTGCAGTGTATGTATATATGTATTAATCATATAGGGCAGCTTTCGTTGCTTACGAAAATTATGTTGCAATTTATTGCGCTTTGTTAATGTAGGGTTTTCATGTACTTTTCGGTGCCTATGCTTTTCGGTACCCGAAATTTCGGTACTGCCTCCCGTCTGCCAAAATATTTCCTATGCTGTTTACTACTATATATAACTACTAAGTTCCGTGCAGTGCAGTTGACTCAGACCTCCATTTTCACCCAGGAGACAAATTTTTCTCTTTGTCCTTTAGCATTCGCTTGAACGTTTCAAAGCCCCATCGAAAATCGCCTAGTCAAGAAAGGAGTGAAGGCAGTTTTTTTCCAATTTCAATATTTAAAATTTATAATTTAGGATTGCAAACGTTGCGCCAAATAAAAATAGAACATGAATCGAATTAAAAAGTTATAAAGTTAATTGATCTTTGCATCTATCGTTTAAACATTTATGAATGTTAAAGTCTGATATAATAAATTCTAATTTTTAATTTACTCTCAAATTAACTATTTGTATTTCATATTTGTT
>NIVC01001676.1:146771-166771 GCA_002269645.1 Macrostomum lignano | reverse complement strand
ATTGTAGGAAATCCGAATTCTGGAAAGCGGAGATTCTACGAAATCAAGTATTCTAAGAAATTATAGATTCTAGGAAACCCGAAATCCTGGAAATCGGATATTCAAGGAAATCAGAGATTGACATAAATCAGAGATTCTAGGAAATCAGAGATTCTAGGAAATCAGAGACTCTAGGAAATCAGAGATTCTAAAGAAATCAGAGATTCTAAAGAAATCAGAGATTCTAAGAAATCAGAGATTCTAGGAAATCAGAGATTCTAAAGAAATCAGAGATTCTAGGAAATCAGAGAGTCTAAGAAATCAGAGATTCTAAAGAAATCAGAGATTGTAGGAGATCAGAGATTCTAAGAAATAGGATTTCCTGGGAATCGGATATTTCTAAACAATCAGGGATTCAAAGAAATCGAAATTCCAGGAAATCGGAGTTTCTAGGAAATCAGAGATTCTAGGAAATCAGAGATTCTAGGAAATCAGAGAGGCTAGGAAATTAGGTATTCTAAGAAATGTGGGATTTTAAGAAATCTGGTATTTTAGGAAATTCATTTATCTAGAAATTTAGGGAGTCAGTTAAACCAGATATTCTATGAAATCAGAATTTCAATAAATTTTAGTATTGTAGGAAATTATGGATGCTAATGTTTTAATGATTCTATGAAACTGATTCTTGGCAGCGGGGAGCAGTGGAATTTAACTAAAATGTTAGAATTGCAATGGAGCAGCTGTCGCGCCTCCCGGTTGCCAGGTGGAGGCGGTGATAGCGGAGCTGGGCCTAGCCAAGGTGGCGGACTCCAAGATCGGCACTGAGCTTATCCGGGGCGTCTCAGGTGGTGAGCGCAAGCGGACCAACATCGGCATGGAGCTGATCACGGACCCCAGCGTGCTGTTCCTGGACGAGCCGACCACCGGATTGGACGCCTTCACGGCCGGCTCGGTAATTCGAACGATGCGCAGCCTGGCTAACCGGGGCCGCACCGTTGTGTTCTCCATTCACCAGCCCAAGTACTCCATCTACCGGCTGTTCAGCTACCTCACTCTGCTGGTTAACGGCGAGGTTATCTACCACGGCAGGGCCGGCAGCGCTCCGTTGAAGTATTTTAAAGACCTGGGTGAGTGCTACCTGCGACTGATGTTGTTCCAAGTCTGTGTGTCTTTGTTCTTATTGATTTCTCGTGGCTTTTTGGACTTAACGTGTGATAACTCTGCTCTCGTGTGTTTATTCTGATTTTGCATGTGTTTGTTCTAATTTTGTGTGTTTTTTCTGAGTTTGTGTGTGTTTGTCCTGATTTTGTGTGTGTGTTTTCTGAGGTTGTGTGTCTTTATTCTGAGTTTGTGTGTGTTTTTTTCTGATTTTGTGTGTGTTTATTCTGATTTATGTTTTTTTCTGAGTTTGTATGTGTTTATCCTGATTTTGTGTGTCTTTATTCTGAGTTTGTGTGTGTTTATTCTGATTTTTTGTGTGTTTGTCCTGATTTTGTGTGTCTTTATTCTGATTTTGTGTGTGTTTTTCTGAGGTTGTGTGTCTTTATTCTGAGTTTGTGTGTGTTTATTCTGATTTTTTGTGTGTTTGTCCTGATTTTGTGTGTCTTTATTCTGAGTTTGTGTGTGTTTTTTTCTGATTTTGTGTGTGTTTATTCTGATTTATGTTTTTTTCTGAGTTTGTGTATGTTTCTTCTGATTTTTTTGTGTGTTTGTTCTGATTTTGTGTGTGTTTATTGTTGTTTTATGTGTTTTTTTAGTTTGTGTGTGTTTATTCTGATTTGTGTGTCTACTCTGAATGTAAAGTGAGTTTATTTGGCTTTCAAGTGTATTTACTCTGATGTGTGATGATTACTCTGATTGTTTGTGTCTTTGTATTCCTACCTCGTGTCTTTGCTCCCATTTCCGAATGTCTTTCTCCAGCACTATTTTCGGCAAGTCTTTGTCAATTGCCGCTTACCCAGGCTACATCTGCGACACGCACAACAGCCCGCCCGACTTCTTCATGGACATGGTGCACGGCGAGCTGCCGGCCGGAGCCGCTGGCGGGCAGGCGCTGGATCAGGCCGATCCGCTCGATGATGAAGATGGTGAGGCAACGGTCTCGCTGTCCCAGTGTGCATGTAAATCTTCCCGTTGCAACCCCTGTAGCCGTGAACCTCGCTTTTTTAGTTTAAAAATTGAGAATTTAACCATTTTAAAGAAAATATACCACATTTTTGTACTGCCTACTGTCAGTAGTTTTCTCTAGAATAAATATAAAAGGAGAAACCACTCGTAGATTAATTGCTAGTCAAAACTAAACAGTATTCGTAGACGATCCGGAATTTCTGTGCGACAGCATCGAATTCGAATCGGCAGGTGAGAACTGATTTGGCTCGGTGCCAAACTCCCCACCTTGTTAGTTTTGCAGTTTTTTCTTTGTGTTTTCATGTGGCATGCATCAAATTTGTTCATTTTCAATTTGTTTGCTTTATCTTACTCAGTGCTGCAGCTGGACCCGTCCGCCGCTGTTCGGTTCAACTTTGGGTATCTATTTGGTGTCGTCATCGTTTTAATTTAACTTGATAGTGTATCAATGAACTCGAATTGGCTCAGTTAATGGTTCATAGTAGCGTATTGAATGCTAATCAATATTTCTGAGAACTGTCGCGCGCAATATCCTGTTTGTTAAGCGTGTTTTAAGCAGTGAGTGTGTCACTATACCCGTCACGGCTGCCTTGTCGCTTGGTTTTCCACTATGCACTTCAATCTTGCCTGCGTCGCATACTGTTTGGGGACAGTCGCCGTTAGGCGGCTTACATCAAAGGATTTTTATGGGTCTCGCTAGGCGGCTTACATCAAAGGATTTTTATGGGTCTCGCTAGGCGGCTCACATCAAAAGATATTTATGGGTCTCGCTAGGCGGTTTAAATCAAAGGAATTTTTATGGGTCTCGCTAGGCGGCTCACATCAAAGGATTTTTATGGGTCTCGCTAGGCGGCTCACATCAAAGGATTTTTATGGGTCTCGCTAGGCGGCTCATCAAAGGATTTTTGTTGGTTTCGTTAGGCGGCTCACATCAAAGGATTTTACTGATCCGTTAATAGCTCATCTTGGACGATTTTTAGTTCCGTTAGGCGGCTTACTTCAATGGATTTTTCGAATCTTCAGAATTGACGGATCAAATCAAAGTAATTTCATCTGACACCCGCCCGTCTGTCTCGCCGCCGCCAGGTCCCCCACCCCAAATCCGACTGCCCATCCTCTCCCTCCCCAGTCGAGCCCGCAGTCGAGCCGGACCCGGACGCGCAGAAGGACCAATCAAACGCCATTGCGCAGCACCTGGTTAACGAGTGGCGCCGGTCGCAGCTGGCGCGCAGCATCGAGCGGTCTGTTGAGGAAATCTGCCAGGGTGCCGCGCAGATCAACAACGGCGGCGGCAGCGGCAGCGGCAGCGTGCGGACTCGGCAGCTGAGCAGGCGAGCTTATCCCACCGGCTTTGGTAACCAGGTGAACCTGCCTACGGCCTGTGGATCTTTGCCTCTGCGCAGCTTGACTCCCAGATCCTCAGCTGCTGGGTCAGCCTCCCAGATCCTCAGTTGCTGGGCCAGCCTCCCAGATCCTCAGTTGCTGGGCCAGCCTCCCAGATCCTCAGTTGCTGGGCCAGCCTCCCACATCATCAGTTGCTGGGCCAGCCTCCCACATCATCAGTTGCTGGGCCAGCCTCCTACATCATCAGTTGCTGGGCCAGTCTCCCAGACCCTCAGCTGCTGTGCCACCGCCACCATCCTAGATCCTCAGTTGCTGCAATCAAAATATTTGTTAAAACCCAATGTACCACTCATCTTCACCGCCAGCTGCTGCACGTGTCCTGGCGCACCTGGCTGAACCTGTTCCGCAATCCCCAGAGCTCGGTGATCCAGCTCATTGTGTACCTGTTCTTCGGGCTCAGCATTGGCACCGTGTTCTTCGGTCTCGACACCTCGCTGGAGTCCGGCATTCAGAATCGCCAAGGCCTGTTCTTCTTCCTCACCCTGCAGATGGTCTTTGTCAATCTGAGCGCGGTGGAGGTCTTTATTAAAGAGCGTGCAGTCTTTATACACGAGAATTCTTCGGGATTCTACAGTGTGCTGGTGTACTTTTTGGCCAAGATTCTGTGCGACATGCTGCCCATCAAGACTCTGCCGGTGAGGACCGTCTCCGTTGCCTACTTCTGGCCCTACTCTGCTGCCTACTTCTGACCCTACTCTGCTGCCTACTTCTGACCCTACTCTGCTGCCTACTTCTGACCCTACTCTGCTGCCTACTTCTGACCCTACTCTGCTGCCTACTTCTGACCCTACTCTGCTGCCTACTTCTGACCCTACTCTGCTGCCTACTTCTGACCCTACTCTGCTGCCTACTTCTGACCCTACTCTGCTGCCTACTTCTGACCCTACTCTGCTGCCTACTTCTGACCCTACTCTGCTGCCTACTTCTGACCCTACTCTGCTGCCTACTTCTGACCCTACTCTGCTGCCTACTTCTGACCCTACTCTGCTGCCTACTTCTGACCCTACTCTGCTGCCTACTTCTGACCCTACTCTGCTGCCTACTTCTGACCCTACTCTGCTGCCTACTTCTGACCCTACTCTGCTGCCTACTTCTGACCCTACTCTGCTGCCTACTTCTGACCCTACTCTGCTGCCTACTTCTAACCTTCTACTCTGCTGCCTACTTCTCATTCTACTCTGCTGCCTACTTCTGACCCTACTCTGCTGCCTACTTCTGACCCTACTCTGCTGCCTACTTCTGACCCTACTCTGCTGCCTACTTCTGACCCTACTCTGCTGCCTACTTCTGACCCTACTCTGCTGCCTACTTCTGACCCTACTCTGCTGCCTACTTCTGACCCTACTCTGCTGCCTACTTCTGACCCTACTCTGCTGCCTACTTCTGACCCTACTCTGCTGCCTACTTCTGACCCTACTCTGCTGCCTACTTCTGACCCTACTCTGCTGCCTACTTCTAACCTACTCTGCTGTCTACTTCTGACTATTCTCTCCCGCACCGTTTCCCCACCCAGGTGCTGCTGTTCATGCCCATCATTTACTTCATGGCCCAGCTGCGCCTTGAAGCCGGGGCCTTCCTATTCTACCAGCTCAACCTGGTGCTGGCCACCTGTGCAGCCTGCGGCGTAGCATTCTTCGTCTCGGCTTCCGTGTCCGTGTTTGGCATAGCCAACATCCTCATCTCCATCATGTACGTATTCATGATGGTGTTCGGCGGATTCTTGATTAATATCGCATCGGTCGGCTGGCTGAGCTGGTGCCGCTATCTGTCAGTGTTTTACTATGCTTATGCCGGCCTGTCAGTCAATGAGTTCAGCGGCATGCGCTTCTGTCCTACCAGGCCGGAGCCCAATGTCACCAGGACTTGGTAAGGCTGATTTTTATGCTTGTTGCTTCCGGTCATTCTAAAAATCGGTCACTTCCGGTCATTCTAAAATTAATCACTTCCGGTCACTCTAGAATCAGTCACTTCCGGTCACTCTAGAATCAGTCACTTCCGGTCATTCTAGAATCAGTCACTTCCGGTCATTCTAGAATCAGTCAGTTCCGGTCATTCTAGAATTAGTCACTTCCGGTCATTCTAGAATCAGTCACTTCCGGTCATTATAGAATCAGTCACTTCCGGTCATTCTAGAATCATTCACTTTCGGTCATTCTAGAATTAGTCACTTCCGGTCATTCTAGAATCAGTCACTTCCGGTCATTCTAAAATTAATCACTTCCGGTCATTCTAGAATCAGTCACTTCCGGTCATTCTAGAATCAGTCACTTCCGGTCATTCTAGAATCAGTCACTTCTGGTCATTCTAGAATCAGTCACTTCTGGTCATTCTAGAATCAGTCACTTCCGGTTATTCTAGAATCAGTCACTTCCGGTCATTCTAGAATCAGTCACTTCCGGTCCTCACGCAGTCCCCCAACGCCCCGTCCCGCCCGCAGCAAGGACGGATCCACCGTTCTGAATGATCAGCAGATTCCGCACTCGACGCCATGGAATCTGTGGAGCAACGAACTCGGCATGTTCTGCATCATGCTGGTATTTCTGCTGCTGTGCTACGTGCAGCTGTGCCGGATCAATAAGTACAAATAATTAAATTGACACAGGTTCCAGGCTTTGGTAAATTATTCAGAAATCGCAGTGTTAGCTGTATTAAAACCATAATTGTATTATATAAAATCATCTATCAGCGCTTCCACAAAACATTTAAGGATATAAGCCCGCTCTGTTGTTTAATTTCGCTTCTTAACTAATCTTCCGCCTCGGGTCTTCCGCTTAGCTTGTGCGTTATTAATTTTGTATTTTGTAGTTTATAAAATTTTCCTATTGTCTTGTGCCTCCTCTATTTCTGTCCATTTCCATCGGGCAGCTCTCTATTCTGTGCAATCGAAACTTATTTGGAGAACAATGCTCGCTACTTGCCTACTGCTTAGTAATAGTAGCTAGTCGGGGATGAGGCTATTAAATTTTAATCGTCTTTCACAGTGGCAGTCAATCTCTGGACTTATTGCTGTTTGAGATTTTGTTGAGTACAATTAAAGTACTAATTGGCCAATTTCCTGTACTGATATTAAAGTGTATTATAGCGACTCTTCCTACTCACAAGCACTCTGCTTATTAGTAAGAGAAGGACCATTGTTTGTTTTGTGTTCTTATTTTCATATGTTATTTTTGTTTTTATGTTAAACGGTTGGTTCAAGTCTTGACTAAATTGTTATTTATTCTTTGCGCTTTGGACAGTAAATAAATGCTTATTTTCTGGTGCATACTTTGTTACATGCGCTGCGCCTACTGGAAGTAGTACGTGCTTATTAAATGTTCTGAGGGCTGGCTGTCATTTTTTAATGTTCGGGTTTGATTTATAATAACATAAACAAAGATTAGCAATCCATTCTATTCAACTCATTGATGTTGGATAGATTAGCAATCCATTCTATTCGACTCATTGATGTTGGATAGATTAGCAATCCATTCTATTCAACTCATTGATGTTGGATAGATTAGCAATCCATTCTATTCGACTCATTGATGTTGGATAGATTAGCAATCCATTCTATTCAACTCATTGATGTTGGATAGATTAGCAATCCATTCTATTCAACTCATTGATGTTGGATAGATTAGCAATCCATTTTATTCAACTCATTGATCTTGGATAGATTAGCAATCCATTCTATTCAACTCATTGATGTTGGATAGATTAGCAATCCATTCTATTCAACTCATTGATGTTGGATAGATTAGCAATCCATTCTGTTCAACTCATTAATGTTGGATAGATTAGCAATCCATTCTATTCAACTCATTGATGTTGGATAGATTAGCAATCCATTCTATTCAACTCATTGATGTTGGATAGATTAGCAATCCATTCTATTCAACTCATTGATGTTGGATAGATTAGCAATCCATTCTATTCAACTCATTAATGTTGGATAGATTAGCAATCCATTCTATTCAACTCATTGATGTTGGATAGATTAGCAATCCATTCTATTCAACTCATTAATGTTGGATAGATTAGCAATCCATTCTGTTCAACTCATTGATGTTGGATAGATTAGCAATCCATTCTATTCAACTCATTAATGTTGGATAGATTAGCAATCCATTCTGTTCAACTCATTAATGTTGGATAGATTAGCAATCCATTCTATTCAACTCATTAATGTTGGATAGATTAGCAATCCATTTTATTCAACTCATTGATGTTGGATAGATTAGCAATCCATTCTATTCAACTCATTGATGTTGGATAGATTAGCAATCCATTCTATTCAACTCATTGATGTTGGATAGATTAGCAATCCATTCTATTCAACTCATTAATGTTGGATAGATTAGCAATCCATTCTATTCAACTCATTGATGTTGGATAGATTAGCAATCCATTCTATTCAACTCATTAATGTTGGATAGATTAGCAATCCATTCTGTTCAACTCATTGATGTTGGATAGATTAGCAATCCATTCTATTCAACTCATTAATGTTGGATAGATTAGCAATCCATTCTGTTCAACTCATTAATGTTGGATAGATTAGCAATCCATTCTATTCAACTCATTAATGTTGGATAGATTAGCAATCCATTCTATTCGACTCATTGATGTTGGATAGATTAGCAATCCATTCTATTCAACTCATTGATGTTGGATAGATTAGCAATCCATTCTATTCAACTCATTGATGTTGGATAGATTAGCAATCCATTCTATTCAACTCATTGATGTTGGATAGATTAGCAATCCATTCTATTCAACTCATTGATGTTGGATAGATTAGCAATCCATTCTATTCAACTCATTGATGTTGGATAGATTAGCAATCCATTCTATTCGACTCATTGATGTTGGATAGATTAGCAATCCATTCTGTTCAACTCATTAATGTTGGATAGATTAGCAATCCATTCTATTCAACTCATTAATGTTGGATAGATTAGCAATCCATTTTATTCAACTCATTGATGTTGGATAGATTAGCAATCCATTCTATTCAACTCATTGATGTTGGATAGATTAGCAATCCATTTCATATTTGGTGTCAGGATTGAGATGAAGCAAAGGCCCTCTTTAATATTTTATATTTAATAGTTAAGTTACATTATTAAAGCATAGCTCTGACAGTAAAGGCACTGATGGGCATAAACTCGATCGCGGCACTGACACTGATTAGGTAGCTCGTAGAGTCAGTGGTTTTTTTTGAAAACTGCATTGAGTTTCGGAGCTATGGCGAGCTTTGAGTGGGGGTGAATAGAAAATCTTTCATCTGATTGTGTTGCACTCCCGTTATTAAATGCTGAAAGGCCATCTTTGGGTAAAAGGATCGTCAGCCTGCTTGGAAGGTCATCCACCCGCTTTGATGGTTGATCATGTATCTGAAAAGAGAAGATCACTGGTTTGAAAGGTCACCCACTGGTTTGAAAGGTCATTCACTGGTTTGAAAGGTCACCCACTGGTTTAAAAGGCCATTCACTGGTTTTAAAGGCCATTCACTGGTTTTAAAGGTCATTCACTGGTTTGAAAGGTCACCCACTGGTTTAAAAGGTCATTCACTGGTTTAGAAGGTCATTCACCGGTTTAAAAGGTCATTCACTGGTTTGAAAGTTCATTCACTGGTTTAATAGGTCATTCACTGGTTTGAAAGGTCATTCACTGGTTTGAAAGGTCGTTCACTGGTTTAAAAGGTCGTTCACTGGTTTAATAGGTCATTCACTGGTTTGAAAGGTCATTCACTGGTTTAAAAGGTCATTCACTGGTTTAAAAGGTCATTCACTGGTTTGAAAGCTCATTCACTGGTTTAAAAGGTTATTCACTGGTTTTAAAGGTCATTCACTGGTTTAAAAGGCCATTCACTGGTTTAAAAGGTTATTCACTGGTTTAAAAGGTCATTCACTGGTTTGAAAATTCATTCACTGGTTTGAAAGGTCACCCACTGGTTTAAAAGGTCATTCACTGGTTTGAAAGGTCATCCACTGGTTAAGAAGATCATCTATTGGTTTAAAATGTCATCCACTGGTTTAAAACGTCACTCGCCTGCTCGCCAGGTCTCGCAAGGCCATCCACCTATCAGTGTCAAGTCGAAAATAAATTACGAAGAGAATAAATTAAAAAAGAAATTCAATCAGAAGCCAAATCAAATCCTCAATCGGCTGCCTACGACGGCATGGCCATCTGGTCGATGGCGCGGACCAAATAATCCACAAAAGCGACCTCGCTGTCCTCCAGTCCGCCCGGCTGTGGCGCCAACTTTTCGCGCCGTTTCTCATTTCGATAGCGCAGCGCCGTCTTGGCCAGCTGGCGCGCCTCCCGCGCCGTCTCGCGGCCTTCGCGCATAATTAGACGCCGGAACTCGGGCAGGTTCATGCGGAACAGCACCGCCTCGGTCTGGGCCACCGCGGTGCTCATGCGGCTGGGCAGCTGAGCCAGGGCTTCAACGTCTCCCAGCATGCCGTTACGGCTGACGCAGCTCCAAGCGATTCGGCCTCCGGTTGTTGCCACCTGCCGAAGCCTTCGACCGTTGCCTGAGCTGCTGCTGGCGACGCTTCTGGCTACTTTCTGCTTGCCAACTGCTTGCAATTTCTGCTGCTGTTGCTGCTGCTGTGAAGGCAGCACGGAGTAGACATTCTTGGCCTGCAGGTGCAGCTCGTATTGGTCAGTTAGCTTGCGCGGGTTCAGGTAGAGAATCACTTCTCCACTGCGGGCGGGATCGGGTTGTGGGGGATTTGTGGATGGTGCTGTGGGGATGGTGCTGTAGAGGATGGTGCTGTGGCGATGGTGCTGTGGCGATGGTGCTGTAGAGGATGGTGCTGTGGCGATGGTGCTGTGGGGATGGGGCTGTGGGGATGGTGCTGTGGGGATGGTGCTGTGGGGATGGTGCTGTGGGGATGGTGCTGTGGGGATGGTGCTGTGGGGATGGTGCTGTGGGGATGGTGCTGTGGGGATGGTGCTGTGGGGATGGGCTGTGGGGATGGTGCTGTGGGGATGGTGCTGTGGGGATGGAGCTGTGGGGATGGTGCTGTGGGGTGGTGCTGTGGGGATGGTGCTGTGGGGATGGTGCTGTGGGGATGGTGCTGTGGGGATGGTGCTGTGGGGATGGTGCTGTGGGGATGGTGCTGTGGGGATGGTGCTGTGGGGATGGTGCTGTGGGGATGGTGCTGTGGGGATGGTGCTGTGGGGATGGTGCTGTGGGGATGGTGCTGTGGGGATGGTGCTGTGGGGATGGTGCTGTGGGGATGGGGCTGTGGGGATGGTGCTGTGGGGATGGTGCTGTGGGGATGGTGCTGTGGGGATGGTTCTGTTGGGATGGTTCTGTTGGGATGGTGCTGTGGGGATGGTTCTGTTGGGATGGTTCTGTGGGGATGGTGCTGTGGGGATGGTGCTGTGGGGATGGTGCTGTGGGGGTGGTGCTGTGGGGATGGTGCTGTGGGGATGGTGCTTTAGGTTATGGTGCTGAGTGTATGGAAAGCAAACAACACGCCAGGCCTTGTCGATATCAGCAGATAAACTACACTGGGGGTGCATGCAATTTGCTTTGCTAAACAGAAGAAAAACAAAAAAGGTTGAACCCCACTTGAGAAAACACAGTGGCTGCTGCTGCGAGAACGATGCCAGCAAAGCTAATTAACTTGAGCTTCCAGCCTAACTCGCCACAGGGCCACTCGGTGCTTCCACATCAGCCGAACCCAGAAGAGCCTGGCTCAATTGTGCTGCCCCAAGTGGCCTGAGCCAATTATCACACTTTTATTTTGCAACTTCAGTTACTGGCAGATCTGTCAGTCTGTCATTCTCTCCTGTCCTGAGCTGCGCAGCCTGGGCTTTCATTCAGCCCCGATAATAGATAAATGAATGAATGGCGGGCTGCATTGTACTCTGCTTTATTGTTGCATTCAATCGTTAGAGGTTTCCTTATTGACCGATGAATGAGAGAGCTGAAATCATCTTTTATGCTTTTATTTCCTACGGTCTGGCTTGGGGAAGAACAGGTCAGGGGGATGCGTCCGGGGATTTGAGCCCGTAGGATTAGTGTGCCTGCTCCGGGCCGAGCGGGTCGACTATCGCCAAAACCCACAGGCGCAGTAGGCAGCGAAATTTGCCAACTGCCTCACCTGACAATGAAGTACACGTCCTCAATTTTGTCTCCCTGCCGTACAATGACGTCCCCGTTGTAGTATTTCTCCTTCATCAGGGCTCGGATGAACTGCTGCCTCAGTCTGGGATTGAAGTTGCTGACCAGGTGGAAGCCGAAGGTGAAGTCCTCGCGCTCCTGCTCGAGCCGGCGCAGACGGCTGTCCAGAGTGCGCTCGAACAGGTCGCGGGAGATTCGGATGAGGGAGCAGGGCTCGGAGGCTGGCGACACCAGCACGTTGGCAGTGCGCACCACGTTCTTCACCAAGGCCACCTCGCCGATCACTGAGCCGGCTGAATTAGAGAATGGGATTAGGAAGGCGTGAGAATCGGATTAGAAAGGCGTGAGAATGGGATTAGGAAGGCGTGAGAATCGGATTAGGAAGGCGTGAGAATCGGATTAGGAAGGCGTGAGAATCGGATTAGGAAGGCGTGAGAATCGGATTAGGAAGGCGTGAGAATCGGATTAGGAAGGCGTGAGAATCGGATTAGGAAGGCGTGAGAATCGGATTAGGAAGGCGTGAGAATCGGATTAGGAAGGCGTGAGAATCGGATTAGGAAGGCGTGAGAATCGGATTAGGAAGGCGTGAGAATCGGATTAGGAAGGCGTGAGAATCGGATTAGGAAGGCGTGAGAATCGGATTAGGAAGGCGTGAGAATCGGATTAGGAAGGCGTGAGAATCGGATTAGGAAGGCGTGAGAATCGGATTAGGAAGGCGTGAGAATCGGATTAGGAAGGCGTGAGAATTGGATTAGGGAAGACACGAGAAGCGGATTAGGGAAGACACGAGAAGCGGATTAGGGAAGACACGAGAAGCGGATTAGGGAAGACACGAGAAGCGGATTAGGGAAGACATGAGAAGCGGATTAGGGAAGACACGAGAAGCGGATTAGGGAAGACACGAGAAGCGGATTAGGGAAGACACGAGAAGCGGATTAGGGAAGACACGAGAAGCGGATTAGGGAAGACACGAGAAGCGGATTAGGGAAGACACGAGAAGCGGATTAGGGAAGACACGAGAAGCGGATTAGGGAAGACACGAGAAGCGGATTAGGGAAGACACGAGAAGCGGATTAGGGAAGACACGAGAAGCGGATTAGGGAAGACACGAGAAGCGGATTAGGGAAGACACGAGAAGCGGATTAGGGAAGACACGAGAAGCGGATTAGGGAAGACACGAGAAGCGGATTAGGGAAGACACGAGAAGCGGATTAGAGAAGACACGAGAAGCGGATTAGGGAAGACACGAGAAGCGGATTAGGGAAGACACGAGAAGCGGATTAGGGAAGACACGAGAAGCGGATTAGGGAAGACACGAGAAGCGGATTAGGGAAGACACGAGAAGCGGATTAGGGAAGACACGAGAAGCGGATTAGGGAAGACACGAGAAGCGGATTAGGGAAGACACGAGAAGCGGATTAGGGAAGACACGAGAAGCGGATTAGGGAAGCCACGAACTCACGCCCCACGACTCCAACGATGACTCCCAGCAGCTCTCCGATTTCTTTTTGCCCCGCCAAGCCGCGCACCGAGTCGCCCTCGCGAAGGCCGCCGCTGACTCCGCTGCCGTCGACGGCAGTCGCAGTCGCCGACACCCGAACCTCGCACTGGCCGGACAGCACGATGTACATGAAGTCGCCGGTGCTGCCCTGCCGTATCAGCAGCCGGCCTGGCTCGCAGGTCTCCAGCACCGAGTCCTTCACCAGCGCCTTCAGCACGCCTTGGGGCGGATGGATTGGGCGAGGAGCAGATATAGATTAATCTAGGAGCGGATATAGATTAATCTAGGGGCGGATATAGATTCATCTAGGGGCGGATATAGATTCATCTAGGGGCGGATATAGATTCATCTAGGGGCGGATATAGATTAATCTAGGAGCGGATATAGATTAATCTAGGGGCGGATATAGATTCATCTAGGGGCGGATATAGATTCATCTAGGGGCGGATATAGATTCATCTAGGGGCGGATATAGATTCATCTGAGGCGGATATAGATTCATCTAGGGGCGGATATAGATTCATCTAGGGGCGGATATAGATTCATCTAGGGGCGGATATAGATTCATCTGAGGCGGATATAGATTCATCTAGGAGCGGATATAGATTCATCTAGGAGCGGATATAGATTCATCTAGGGGCGGATATAGATTCATCTAGGGGCGGATATAGATTCATCTAGGGGCGGATATAGATTCATCTGAGGCGGATATAGATTCATCTAGGGGCGGATATAGATTCATCTGAGGCGGATATAGATTCATCTAGGAGCGGATATAGATTCATCTAGGAGCGGATATAGATTCATCTAGGAGCGGATATAGATTCATCTAGGGACGAATGGATTAGTTCAGGGGGCGGATGGATTAGTTCAGGGGGCGGATGGATTAGTTCAGGGGGCCGATGGATTAGTTCAGGGGGCGGATGGATTAGTTCAGGGGGCGGATGGATTAGTTCAGGGGGCGGATGGATTAGTTCAGGGGGCGGATGGATTAGTTCAGGGGGCCGATGGATTAGTTCAGGGGGCGGATGGATTAGTTCAGGGGGCCGATGGATTAGTTCAGGGGGCGGATGGATTAGTTCAGGGGGCGGATGGATTAGTTCAGGGGCGGATGGATTAGTTCAGGGGCGGACGGATTAGTCACTCACTGTCCTCCAGCTCGCCCAGCACGCACACTTTGCCTCTCTGAGCCTCGCCCCTTGAGAGGTCCTTGCACCAGGCCATCACCATGCTGAGGTCGTCCTCGTTCCTCTCGCTCGGCGGCGCAGTCAGAGCCCTCCGCACCCGGTCCAGCAGCAGCAGCTCTCCAGACATTGGCGCTGGACAGCAAAATGCACTTCTCTGCAAGTGAAAAAAGGAGGTGCCAAATTTCCTCTGTGTTTATTCGCGGTCTGTGCGTTGAGATTCTCCATAAATAGGTCTTTGCTCCACCTGCCCCGCTCTCATTGGTTACCGCTGTTCTCTTGTGAATTTTTAAAGCCTTTGTTTGGATTTTGCCTTCTGAACCCTCTTTTATCGCTGGTCTGTTAAGCCTGTCTGTGTGCCCTGGCAACGTACTACTTGGACTGAGCACAGGAGTCTAGGAATTCTTTGAATTCTAGGAAAGTGTATTTGAAGGCCAGCAAAGGAACAAGGGGTAGAAGGGACGCTGAAGCTGGCGCTAAAATTGGCGCTTAAATGACGCTGAACTTGGCGCTAAAATGGCACTAACCTTGGCGCAAAAATGGCACTAAAATGGCACTAACCTTGGCGATAAAATGGCGCTGAAATGGCACTAACCTTGGCGCTAAAATGGCACTAACCTTGGTGCTAAAATGGCACTAACCTGGGCGCTAAAATGGCACTAACCTTGGCGCTAACTTTGGCGCTGAAATGGCGCTAAAATGGCACTAACCTTAGCGCTAAAATAGCACTAACCTTGGCATTAAATTGGCGCTAAAATGGCGCTAACTTTACACTAAAATGGCGCTAATTTTGGCGCTAAATTGGCACTAAAATGGCACTAACCTTGGCACTAAAATGGCACTAACCTTGGCACTAACCTTGGCGCTAAATTGGCGCTAAAATGGCGCTAACTTTGGTGCTAAATTGGCGCTGAAATGGCACTAACCTTGGCGCTAAACTTGGCGCTAACCTTGGCGCTAAACTTGGCGCTAAACTTGGCGCTAAACTTGGCGCTAAACTTGGCGCTAAACTTGGCGCTAAACTTGGCGCTAAACTTGGCGCTAAACTTGGCGCTAAACTCGGCGCTAAACTCAAATATTACCAAGATGCCTACAGTGTTTTACGGAATCAAAATGTGTCCAAAAACTGAACGATTACAACATCGATAAAAGCATGTTTAAGCTATAACTTTGTTACAAAGACAAGTCTAGTCCAGATTTCTGCTCCTAGACTTCTTCGGCTCTGTCAGTCCAGTGCGGCCCGGCTGACATTGTCAATATTATTCCAGCTAAAAGTGCCAATGTGGTAGTGTTAATTATTAAAACAGTTTTTACTAAAAATTCCTAACTAGTCTACTAACTAGTAGCCGAATACGAACATTTTTGCTCTAGAACAGCATCCAGAAGCAATTAGTGACAGAACTAATTAAGCAGTTTTTTAAAATAAAAAACTTAATTATATTTTCTGGTGCAAAAGCTGGGCGCCCATTGCTGCCCCCGGCTCACAGGTAGATAATGACAAATTGGAGCTGCAGTGAGTCACTCCGCCAGACAGCCAGTCCCCGGCCAAAATGGGGGACTACAAAATGGGGAGCACGCGGATGCACACAAGAGGATATGCAGAGCTCTGTGACTTACTAGGACTTTTGGCCGAGAAAAAGGGGAAGTATTCGGGTCTAAAACTGGCGGAGACAGCCCTGAGGGGACGATAAACTCAGGCGGCATTGCGAGTTCTTTGCTGGCGACCCACTTGATGGATTGTGGACTCTCTGTGACACCCCAGAAACTGGGGCTGTAGCTGTCTGCTCTTTGGACTGGAGCTGGCTGACTGAAGTGCTCATATAAGCCCGTGTCTTGTTCGGCCCGAGCCCAACGAGCTGAGATCTGCGCGCTGGCCAGGTGCAGGCGGTGCTCGACTTTGAGCAGTTGAGCAGGAAATTTGATTGCGAAAGTGCATGCGCTCCCAGCCACTGCCAGATCTCATTTGGAGTCAGGTGAGATCCATGTTTTTATTAAGGTGTCATTTTTCCTGATGAATGCTGTTTCATAATTTGCCTGTGCAATCAGACTGTAAACTCAATGCAATCAGTGTGTAAACACAGTGCAATCCAGTGTGTAAACACAATGCAATCAGTGTGTAAACACAGTGCAATCAGTGTGCAAGCTCAATGCAATCAGTGTGTAAACACAGTACAATCAGACTGTAAACACAATGCAATCAGACTGTAAACACAATGCAATCAGACTGTAAACACAGTGCAATCAGACTGTAAACACAATGCAATCAGACTGTAAACACAATGCAATCAGACTGTAAACACAATGCAATCAGACTGTAAACACAATGCAATCAGACTGTAAACACAATGCAACCAGACTGTAAACACAATGCAACCAGACTGTAAACACAATGCAATCAGACTGTAAACACAATGCAACCAGACTGTAAACACAATGCAACCAGACTGTAAACACAATACAATCAGACTGTAAACACAATGCAACCAGACTGTAAACACAATGCAACCAGACTGTAAACACAATGCAATCAGACTGTAAACACAATGCAACCAGACTGTAAACACAATGCAACCAGACTGTAAACACAATACAATCAGACTGTAAACACAATGCAATCAGACTGTAAACACAATGCAATCAGACTGTAAACACAGTGCAATCAGACTGTAAACACAATGCAACCAGACTGTAAACACAATGCAATCAGACTGTAAACACAATGCAATCAGACTGTAAACACAGTGCAATCAGACTGTAAACACAATGCAATCAGACTGTAAACACAATGCAATCAGACTTCCCCAAATGACGCACGCTAGTCAACTCCCAATCTGAAGTATGCTGTCGAGTTTTTTGCAATATTAGCAAAGCATTGCTGCCCTGGCCTTCACCTCAGCCACTTCAACTCCCTCGAGATTCTGGGTTTTGTGAGCTGGCGAGTTGCACCAGGTCAGCTTCCCTCATCATCTCTCCCTTGGCTACCTGATTTTTTGTCGCGAGCCGCCGCTCCTGCTCGTCACGATGGCCCTCCAGCCCGCGAACCCGGCTTCCCGGGCGCCCCTCTTCTCTGTGTGTGAGGCAGCTGGGCTGCCCGCTTCTTCATCTATTCGTCCTCGAGTTTGTGTTCTCAAATGAGCAGGGGGCATGGCAATTGAGGCGACTGGGGGGGGGGGGGGAGTTCAGGTTTGAGAAAGAAAGCGATGAGTTTCAAGTTCACTGCCTCATCGTGCGCATGCCTTTCCAGCTTCCGCTGGGACCGGGGCTTGTCTACAAATTTTGTGCGACAAATAAAGACACGAAATAGCGCGAGAAATTTAATGCTTCGACTGAAGCAATCTGAAATCAAATTGCATGAGAACTGAGAAATATTAACAGATGACAGCATGACAGCATGACTGAGAAATGAGGGTATAAGATATGGGAGCATGAGAAAAGGGAGGTCATGAGAAATGAGAGGTCATGGGGAATGAGAGGTCATGAGGAATGAGAGATCATGAGAAATGAGAGATCATGAGAAATGAGAGATCATGAAAAATGAGAGATCATGAGAAATGAGAGATCATGAGAAATGAGAGATCATGAGAAATGAGAGATCATGAGAAATGAGAGCATGAGAGATCATGAGAAATGAGAGATCATGAGAAATGAGAGCATGAAAAATGAGAACTTCATATTTTTCCTAAATAAAGCTTCATTTTTTGTATTGAAAGTTTTAACCACAGAAACTAATAGTTGAAAAATGAGATTGCAGTTAATGGCAACAATGAGAACAGTGCTTTCTAAGGAAAGCTTCCCAGATTCAGTGCCTCATCTAAAGGCAGGAATCTCCATTTCTCAAAACTGCCGAACTTGGCCGGCAGCAGGTTGGGGAGGGCGGGGAGCAGCCGGGGTTCAGGGAAAAGTTGCTCCTCCCTCCTCATGCTGGAGGATGAAGGAATGAAAAAGGAAATTGTGTGCCGCTGCACCCGCTTTGGCCGATTGTGAGCTGGACTGGGGCAGGGGGGTCCTTTCAATTTCAGACTCCCCGTCTGTCCGTCTGGGGGGGGGGGTCAGGCGACCCCGGCGCCCCTGCATCCCCCACTCCCAGCTCAATCTTATTTCTCCTTCATTTTTCGAATCCTTTATTCCCTACGAGAAGTCCAGCGTCAAAAAAAATCCCCCAGCCAGCAGCCCGGCACTTCCCGTCCGTGGAAAAGGTTTCGCGGGAAAAAGGGCCTTAGGGTGGGGTTGGGCGTCTTTGAAATTCCCAGGAAACGCGATGCCGCGTCCAGCAGCCGGACCGGAGAGTGCGGCGGGAGGCCCCCACGCGCCCGCTGTCAGCTGAGTCGCCGGGTCCCCCGTGTCCCCCGGCCCACCGACCCTCACTTCCCCGGCCTTTCTTAGCTGCTTTCAATCAAAGCCTGATTGCTGGCTGCCTTCCAGAGCCTCTCAGCCAGCGCTCACTCAGATTCTCAACAATATAATCCTGATATTTCCTCAGAGGTATATAGTTATCCCAATTTTTAGTCAAGTGTCTGTGGCATCTCCCTAGCAACTACGGGACGTACCGATCCGACTCTCGCGCCGCAACCCCTATTTTCGATTCGGTGCATTTGGAGCTTGTGTGAGAATTGGCAGAATCGCCTCATCCTTGTTGAGCTTGAGGTTGATTTCGACAAAGGCGTTGCTCCATTGTGCCCCCAGCCCTCCCACGAGGAAGAGAAACTGAGGTGAAGAACTGAGTCAGCGATTATTTTTGACTTCCAAGCAAAGAAAATGGAACTCAGAGTCCGGCCCTGCGATCTCAATCAAAGATTTTGCTTGACTCAAGACTGGCAGGAAATTAGCCTTGAGAGCCGTGGCCTTTTATCCACTCACAAGGGGAGCAATGAGCTGTGATATTCACAAGAGCAGCCGCGGACTCACCTCAGAGCGACAGCAGCTGACAGAGCGGCTCTCTCTTACGCCGCCAGCAGGTGAAGTCGGCGGCCCTCTCACTCGAGCCAGCTAATACGCTTAGCAACACCGGCTGCTGCGCCAGAGAATTCGAATATTCAAGCCCTTGACTGACACAGGAAGTGGCCCGGGAAAGCGGGGGAGGGTTAGATAACAGACCAGGGAGAGGCTCAGTGCAGTGACACTGCGTGCCGCGCTTGTTCACTAGATGGGGGGAGCAGAGGGTAATAGGAGAAATAAAACACAACAGTTTCTGAGCACCTGCTGCCTTGCTTGAGGGCGAGCCGCTGATCTTTTGATCTGGCAGTGGAGCTGGCTTTGTGCCTTTCTGTGTGTCTGTCTGTCTGTCTGTCTGTCTGTCTGTCTGTCTGTATGTCTGTCTGTCTGTCTGTCTGTCTGTCTGTCTGGCTGTCTGTCTGTCTGTCTGTCTGTCTGGCTGTCTGTCTGTCTGTCTGTCTGTCTGTCTGTCTGGCTGTCTGGCTGTCTGTCTGTCTGTCTGTCTGTCTGTCTGTCTGGCTGTCTGGCTGTCTGTCTGTCTGTCTGTCTGTTTTAGTGTCTGTCTGTCTGTCTGTCTGTCTGTCTGTCTGTTTTAGTGTCTGTCTGTCTGTCTGTCTGTCTGTCTTAGTGTCTGTCTGTCTGTCTGTCTGTCTGTCTGTCTGTCTGTCTGTCTGTCTGTCTGTCTGTCTGTCTGTCTGTCTGTCTGTCTGTCTGTCTGTCTGTCTGTCTGTCTGTCTGTCTGTCTGTC
>NIVC01001676.1:104271-144271 GCA_002269645.1 Macrostomum lignano | reverse complement strand
GAGGGTGAGAGAGGGTGAGACAGGGTGTGAGAGGGTAAGAGAGGGTGAGAGAGAGAGTGAGAGGGTGAGAGAGGGTGAGAGAGGGTGAGACAGGGTGGAGCGCGGTCTTAGCCGAAAGATGGAACCTCCCATCGTGCAGCAGATTCAGGCAGCGTCAGTCAATATTCAGAAGGCTTTCACGGCCATTCAGCTGACCCCCGAGCTCACGCAGAGTCTACAGCGGCTCTGACTTGCAGTTACAATGTATTTGCTGTTGTTTTCAAAGCGCATTTCACACGGACTTGGGCAATGCCCGGCAGGGCTCAAGATGGAAGCGGACACATGGTATTCATTACCCCAGCCGTCCTATCAACTCAACCCATCGAGTCGGGGGGAGGCTGGCTACAGAAGCCATGCAAAAGTCTCCGCGGGCTCAGCTCGGACAAGTTTATCAGTTCGGCCGAATCTGCTCCAGCAGCAGCCAGATTGCCTAATTGCCGCTTCGTGAAGTTGCATTTAGCAGACGGGCAGGCGGTTTCTGAGGCGAAGGAAGAAGAGGCTGAAAGGGAGGATGAGGAATGGAAAGGGGAGAAAGTCCATCTGTTGGACAGTGTCAGTTTTGTGCTC
The DNA here is from genome assembly GCA_002269645.1 of Macrostomum lignano. Taxonomy (NCBI): domain Eukaryota; kingdom Metazoa; phylum Platyhelminthes; family Macrostomidae; genus Macrostomum; species Macrostomum lignano. Next base: position 143,665 of record NIVC01001676.1, on the reverse strand, counting down.
AGAAACTGTTAGCCACGCTGGCAAGAAGTTGAATTTGTCACCAGCTGTGCGGTGGGGGGAGCTGGGGCTCATTAATAAATCATTACTCATCAGGTAGTTGAGTAATGAACCACTTTCACTCCAGTCTGTAAGCTCAGCATTCATTATCCAGTCATCATTCATTCATTGTGACTTTTCCTTGCCTCGTAGCCTGACTGTTCCTCATCTCTGACAGGGCTCAGCATCCTGGGATCAGGGAGAGTTGGAAGTGCCCCATCACTCTGACATCCTGCTGGCAGTTCATTGGTCTGAGCAGTCCATTGGCCTTCCAAACCCTTTCAAAGCAACTGCTCTATCCTGGGGTTGTTGCGGGAAGCACCTTCAACTACTCTTTAGCTTCTTGAAACGGTCCAGTTTGTGCTCCGCGGCACATTCCGACCTGTACACTGAGAGATGCAGGTAAGTGCTCAATACGCATAGCAACCACTTCAACTTGTATTGGACTTGTTGGCCGGGCTCAAGCCCTCAAATGCGGCGGCATCTCTTTAGCAGCTCAACAGAGCAATCAGGCCAGGTGTTCCTTGCGAGAGCCCGAGCGGGCTTGATTGATTTTTCTCTTTTAGAGAATGTGCTTCTTTGCCGCTGCAAGTTTTGTTGCTTGAAACAGAAAAATTTTGTTTTCTTTCAGCAATGAGGTCTGTCAGTCATTCATTGGGGCAAGACTTGTAAAGGGATCGATGAGGTCCGCGCTGCTGAGCTGTCACTCTGAGCTGGGAAATAAGACTGGCTGGGACATGGTTGAGTTCAGGTCAATTCAACCTGTGTTTACCTGTGAGAGCTGTGTTTACAGGCGTTTAAATCAGTGTGTTTATTGTGGATTAGACAAGATCAGTGTGTTTATACTGGATTAGCCTAGATCAGTGTTTATAGTGGATTAGCCTAGATCAGTGTGTTTATATTGGATTAGCCTAGATCAGTGTTTAAAGTGAATTAGCCTAGATCAGTGTGTTTATAGTGGATTAGCCTAGATCAGTGTGTTTATACTGGATTAGCCTAGATCAGTGTGTTTATAGTGAATTAGCCTAGATCAGTGTGTTTATAGTGGATTAGCCTAGATCAGTGTGTTTATACTGGATTAGCCTAGATCAGTGTGTTTATAGTGGATTAGCCTAGATCAGTGTGTTTATACTGGATTAGCCTAGATCAGTGTGTTTATAGTGAATTAGCCTAGATCAGTGTGTTTATAGTGGATTAGCCTAGATCAGTGTGTTTATACTGGATTAGCCTAGATCAGTGTGTTTATAGTTAAGTCTAAGTCAGTGTGTTTAGAGGGCACAGATCAGTGAGTTTAGAGAGCACAGATCGGTGTGTTTAGAGGGCACAGATCGGTGTGTTTATACTGGATTAGCCTAGACTAGATCAGTGTGTTTAGAGGGCACAGATCAGTGTGTTTAGAGGGCACAGATCGGTGTGTTTAGAGGGCACAGATCGGTGTGTTTATACTGGATTAGCCTAGACTAGATCAGTGTGTTTAGAGGGCACAGATCGGTGTGTTTAGAGGGCACAGATCGGTGTGTTTATACTGGATTAGCCTAGACTAGATCAGTGTGTTTAGAGGGCACAGATCAGTGTGTTTAGAGGACACAGATCAGTGTGTTTAGAGGACACAGATCAGTGTGTTTAGAGGGCACAGATCAGTGTGTTTAGAGGGCACAGATCAGTGTGTTTAGAGGGCACAGATCAGTGTGTTTAGAGGGCACAGATCGGTGTGTTTAGAGGGCACAGATCGGTGTGTTTAGAGGGCACAGATCAGTGTGTTTATGGATGCGCCATAACTAGCATTGAATTAAATCTTTCCGCGTGTTGCGAGTATTAGGGAAATTTTCGCTTTTTTCGTCGAAATAAAGGTTGCCAAGCGCCCAAGCCGGCCCATCGCAAGCCGTCATAAATATCCCGTCGCTAGGGGGTGGGGGGGGTGGATCGCGAAAACTCCCCCCTCCCCCGTTTTACCTTCTACGTAAATTCAATTGCTTTTAACTCGATTCGCCGGCACCCATAACTTCGCCGGGAGTTGGCGGGATCTGACTACCGGATGGGCCGGACTGGGACAGCGCCAGACCTGAACAGAATCTTTCGTCCGAGTGCAGACCGCGCCAACAGTTCCTGTCCGATGCCCCACATCGGGTCAGTTATCCCTAAGTCCGCTCCCACCCAAACCCCCCTCCCCTAGCAAATCCCAAGACGCTGAGGCACTGGCGAGGCCAAACGGCCACTTGCGGGCCAGTTGCAGTCTGCCGCCTGCCCGCCCCCGGGGCCTCCCGAAATCTGCTGCTGCTGCTGCTGCTGCTGCTTCTTACGTCCACGGCTGCCCCCCCACCCAAACTACAAACAGCGCTGGCCACCAATATGCACTGCCAGATCCTCAAACTGATAGGCCGGATACACAGCTGGGGAGATTCGGGCAGTTCGAGAATCTGAAAGAAAACTGCATAGTTTAAGAATTGAATTGGGAATTCGTATTTGCAATCCTTGTCTCTTTGCTCTGTTGACACAGAATCCCGATGAACTGCCTGCCCGCTGCCTCGGCCTGGTTGCTTCAATCTTCTAGAAGAAGAAGAAATTGCCCTCCCCCCAGAAGCAGCCTATCGCAGACCTGCACTATCTCAGCCTTCCCACGCACCTCCCAGCTGCGCTGGGACGCTGCGAGGGTTTAAGAGGGAGCCCCATCAGCTCCCCTTCTCTTTCCTCGTCCATCTCTAGCCTATAAGTCCCTCAGACTCCCCCAGATTCATTCAGCGATTCGCCCGCAATCTCTGAAGCTGCCGGTGGAGAGGCAGCAGCAGCAGCAACGGTTGCGGACACTCCAAGGACGCAAAAACAACAAAATCACTCTCCGATCCTCTAAACGCAGAAGCAGCAACAACAGGAAAAGCAGCAAAAGCAAAAGCAACAACAGCAAAAACAACAACAGCAAAAGCAACAACAGCAAAAGCAACAGCAGCAAAAGCAACAAAAACGCCAAAAGCAGCAGCAGAAAAAGAAGATGTCGCGGTTACTCATTCACCTGCTGCCGCCATTGACGCTGCTCGGCGCCCTGCTGGCCCCTCCATCGACCGCCGCGTCCACCTCCGTTGTCATCAGTGCCGTCATTGACGAGGAGCTGCCGCCCGGTTCCCCAGTCGTCAGCCTCCTCGACGCCATGCGCCGCGACGGCCACCTGCTCGCGCCGGACGCCATCCCGGATTTCCGGCAGTTCAACGCCGATCCGCCGGGCTGCGAGCGCTACTTCCGGGTGGAGCCGGCCACCGGTCACGTGACCGTGCAGCACCGAGTCGACCGGGACCGGGTGTGCGCCGAGGTGTCCGCCTGCTGTAGCTCCGCCGGCGCTGACGACTCGCCCTGCCGGCTCACCCTGCAGGTGCAGTCGGACCGCGAGTTCTCCCACATCGTCACCCTGGCCGTGCAGATCGTCGACCTGAACGACAACGCGCCCAGATGGAGCTCCGTGGAGCTGACCAGGGAGTTCAGCGAGGCCGCGCAGCCGGGCGAATTTCGCAGCCTGCCGCTGGCCGAGGACGCCGACTCGCCGCGGCTGTCGGTGCAGCGCTACGCCCTGCTGCCCCGGCGCCGGCCGAGTTTGGCCTGGAGTTCTGGCCAGGCGCCGCGGCCACCGGCGCCGATCCGGCCTCGGCGCCGTCGCTGCGCCTGACGCTGAAATTGCCGCTGGACCGAGAGGCCAAGGACTCCTACGAATTTGGATTGGCCGCATTTGACGGCGGCAGCCCGCCGAGGAACGGAACCGTCAGGCTGCGGATTCTCGTGGCTGACGAGAACGACGAGGTGCCCACATTCGACAAGCCGACGTACGAGGCCGACATCCGGGAGGACGCACCAATGGGGCGAGAGGTGAGTGGCGGAGGGTATGAGATTCTCTGTTTATTAGGTGAGATTCTCTTCCATTGGGGTGAGATTCTTCTATTGAGGTGAGATTCTCTTCTACTGAGGTGAGATTCTCTTCTACTGAGGTTAGATTCTCTTTTATTGGGGTGAGATTCTTTTATATTGGGTGAGATTGTCTTCTATTGGGGTGAGATTCTTTTCTATTGAGGTTAGATTCTCTTCTATTGGGGTGAGATTCTCTTCTGTTGGGGTGAGATTCTCTTCTGTTGGGGTAAGATTCTCTTCTGTTGGGGTAAGATTCTGTTCTACTGTGGTGAGATTCTCTTCTGTTGGGGTGAGATTCGGTGACCAAAATTTAGCTTTAAGTCAGTTTTTTTCGTGCTTTGAATGCTTCAAGAGCGCAATATTGTCGGGAGCTGCTGCCAAACTCGTGTCAGCCACAGAAATAAAGTAAAGTTGGAAATCTTAGAAAACGCGTCTTCCCGGCCTGTCCTCCGGCTCCCACCCCCCCCCCCAAATCACGTGACAGTCGCCAACGTCAAAGTCGCGAGCTCGAAATTTTTCGTTTCCGCTACGCCGGTTCCGCAGCATCTGCTCCCCCCAGCTGCCCTGTGACTCCGTATCTCATTTTCTCTTATCATCCGCTTCTCTGCTGGCCTTGCCTGTCTAGAAGTCTCTAGTTGTTGCTGCTCCTAGAAGCCAAGCAAGAGATCTTCGCTGAAGCTTCCAATTTCTACTAGCGCTGGCAAATTCTGGGAGCGAAGTGTAGGCGGCGGGAAGTCACGCGAGATGGCGAGGGAAGTCAGCTGAAGAAGGAACTGTTGGGAAGTTTATTTTATAGATGGCCTTCTTTGTGAGAGATAATCCTTCGGTAGCATAACTATTGGCTTATTACGAGTATTAAGGTGCGCTAAAGCATTCAAAAAGACTTTTCGAAATGTTGTTCGAACGAAATCGGTAAAAGCAGTGTTAACTCGGACTACCTCGTATGTCATTGTGGATCACTCCAAAATGCGGGAGGAAGCAGATATTCTTCGTTGTATACAATGTACTTTGATGATGCTCTTGTTCCTAAGGTGAGACTTTTTCTAAGGTGAGATTCTTGTGCCTAAGGTGAGATTCTTGTGCCTAAGGTGAGATTCATGTGCCTAAGGTGAGATTCTTGTGCCTAAGATGAGATTCTTGTGCCTAAGGTGAGATTCTTGTTCCTAAGGTGAGATTCTTGTGCCTAAGGTGAGATTCTTGTTCCTAAGGTGAGACTTTTTCTAAGGTGAGATTCTTGTGCCGAAGGTGAGATTCTTGTGCCTAACGTGAGATTCTTGTGCCTAAGGTGAGATTCTTGGGCCTAACGTGAGATTCTTGTTCCTAAGGTGAGATTATTGTGCCTAAGGTGAGATTCTTGTGCCTAACGTGAGATTCTTGTTCCTAAGGTGAGATTCTTGTGCCTAAGGTGAGATTCTTGTGCCTAAGGTGAGATTCTTGTTCCTAAGGTGAGATTCTTGTTCCTAAGGTGAGATTCTTGTGCCTAAGGTAAGATTATTGTTTCTGAGGTGAGACTTCTTGTTTCTTTGATAAGATTCTTGTTTCTTAGATAAGATTCTTGTTTCTTTGATAAGATTCTTGTTTCTGAAGTGAGATTCTTGTTTCTGTGGTGAGATTCTTGTTTCTGTGTTAAGATTCTTGTTTCTTAGATAAGATTCTTGTTTCTGAAGTGAGATTCTTGTTTCTGAGGTAAGATTTTTGTTTCTGTGGTGAGATTCTTGTTTCTGAGGTGAGATTCTTGTTTCTGAGGTGAGATTCTTGCTTCTGAGGTGAGATTTTTGTTTCTGAGGTAACATTTTTGTTTCTGAAGTGAGATTCTTGTTTCTGTGTTAAGATTCTTGTTTCTTAGATAAAATTCTTGTTTCTTAGATAAAATTCTTGTTTCTTAGATAAGATTCTTGTTTCTTAGATAAGATTCTTGTTTCTTAGATAAGATTCTTGTTTCTTAGATAAGATTCTTGTTTCTGAAGTGAGATTCTTGTTTCTGTGGTGAGATACCTGTTTCTGAGGTGAGATTATTGTTTCTGAGGTGAGATTCTTGTTTTTGAGGTGATATTCTTGTTTCTGAGGTGATATTCTTGTGCCTAAGGTGAGATTCTTCACCCGAAAGGTGAGATTCTCGCTCCTAAAGTGAGATTCTTGTTCCTAAGGTGAGATTCTTTATCCGAAAAGTGAGATTCTCGATTCTAAAGATGAAATACTTCATCCGAAAAGTGGGATTCTCTATTCTAAAGGTGAGATTCTTGTTTCCATTGTAAGAGTCTCATCCCAAAGGTGAGAGTCTCATAGCAGAAGTGATATTTTAGGTATGAGATCCAAATTGCAGTTCGCTCTTTATCAGAAGCGGATGCTCCACATGTGTAGAGATAGCTGCAGCCGACTATAGCAGATGGGGCAGATTCAAGGAAGGACTCAAGAGGGATGCGGGGAGCTTAAACTGAGCAAAAATGGCTAACTGATAAAAGTCCAGTGAGTTGAGGGTTGAGTGGCAGACAGTGTGGGTGGGATGCTGTGGGGATCATTAGTTTGGAATGGGGAGTGAGCTGGGTTTATCGGGGCAAACTTTATAAATACACAGACTGATTGTGTGAGTGCTCGAATTTCATTCGGACAGCTCAGAGATTCTCAAGCTGCAGCGGAGCCGGCATGTACATCTCAGCCCCCAGTGCAAACAGCGGTCAGGGAAGGTGGGAGGAAATCGGTTGAAATCAACATTTCTATGGGGATTTAAAAGGCCATCCATGATGCAATTTCAATGCGGAAATTAAAGGACAAAGCTTTGTGAGAAGGGGGAGAGACGTTGATGGAATGGGGAGGGACAGAGAGGTGAGAGGGAGACAGAGAAAGAGACAGAGAGGGAGACAGAGGGCTGAGAGGGAGACAGAGAAAGAGACAGAGAGGGAGATAGAGGGGTGAGAGGGAGACAGAGGGGTGAGAGAGAGACAAAGAGGTGAGAGGGAGACAGAGGGGTGAGAGGGAGATAGAGGGGTGAGGAAGAGACAGAGAGGTGAGAGGGAGACAGAGGGTGAGAGGGAGACAGAAGGGTGAGAGGGAGACAGAGGGGTGAAAGAGAGACTGAGAGGGAGACAGAGGGGTGAGAGGGAGACAGAGGGGTGAGAGAGAGACAAAGAGGTGAGAGGGAGACAGAGGGGTGAGAGGGAGATAGAGGGGTGAGGAAGAGACAGAGAGGTGAGAGGGAGACAGAGGGTGAGAGGGAGACAGAAGGGTGAGAGGGAGACAGAGGGGTGAAAGAGAGACTGAGAGGGAGACAGAGGGGTGAGAGGGAGACAGAGGGGTGAGAGGGAGACAGAGGGGTGAGAGGGAGACAGAGGGGTGAGAGGGAGACAGAGGGGTGAGAGGGAGACAGAGAGGTGAGAGAGACAGAGAGGTGAGAGGGAGACAGAGGGGTGAGAGGGAGACAGAGGGGTGAGAGGGAGACAGAGAAAGAGACAGAGAGGGAGATAGAGGGGTGAGAGGGAGACAGAGGGGTGAGAGAGAGACAAAGAGGTGAGAGGGAGACAGAGGGGTGAGAGGGAGATAGAGGGGTGAGGAAGAGACAGAGAGGTGAGAGGGAGACAGAGGGTGAGAGGGAGACAGAAGGGTGAGAGGGAGACAGAGGGGTGAAAGAGAGACTGAGAGGTGAGAGGGAGACAGAGGGTGAGAGGGAGACAGAAGGGTGAGAGGGAGACAGAGGGAGACAGAGGGGTGAGAGGGAGACAGAGGGGTGAGAGGGAGACAGAGGGGTGAGAGGGAGACAGAGGGGTGAGAGGGAGACAGAGGGGTGAGAGGGAGACAGAGGGGTGAGAGGGAGACAGAGGGGTGAGAGGGAGACAGAGAGGTGAGAGAGACAGAGAGGTGAGAGGGAGACAGAGGGGTGAGAGGGAGACAGAGGGGTGAGAGGGAGACAGAGGGAGACAGAGTGAGACAGGGGTGAGAGGGAGACAGAGGGCTGAGAGGGAGACAGGGGTGAGAGGGAGACAGGGTTGAGAGGGAGCCAGAGGGCTGAGAGGGAGACAGAGAGCTGAGAGGGAGACAGGGGTGAGAGGGAGACAGAGGGCTGAGAGGGAGACAGAGAGCTGAGAGGGAGACAGGGGTGAGAGGGAGATAGGGGTGAGAGGGAGACAGAGATACCCCAAAGATAGAAGCGGTAGAGCCGGACTCAAAAGTAGACACGAGAAGGGGAAGCTGAGTCAGTTACTGAGGCCAGTCAAATTTCCCGAACGCGAGCTCATCGAGCCTGCAAAAAAGCCAGGAGCCCCGAGCGAAGCCGCGTGAGCTGGAAGGCTCTGAGCAAACTCGCTTCGTGTCCAATTGGCGGCACAAATCCTGCTACCAGACCTCCTGCTGTTTGCCTTTTTAACGCTTTTTAGCGCCTCCCCACCCAGCTCAGTGTGATGAAAAAAATTGACTGATGCGAACTGCCGGGCACCTGGGTGGCAGCGAAATGCCCCCGGTCTGTTTGCCAGCGCTGACCCTTCATTTGACCGAAAGCGGCCATGGAGCTCTGGGTGTAAAATTCCCCCTGTTTACTCTCTCTCTGTCTGTCTCCGGATGCTAACTGGTACATCCCAGAGGAAGATTCTGTTTTTTCTGGTCCGAGAGCTGGACAGAAAATGCGCTACAGCCGACTGCGAAGTTGCAAAACTGCCTGGGCTTCCTGTCTTGTTTAATTCTGAGAAAGCTGCACGCCTCGGCCTCATAAATTGATGGAGCAACAGTCGGAATTATTCAAACAGCTTTTCTCTCCTTTCTGGCGTTCTGAAATTCAGGGACGGCTTGGATAGTAGAGGGGGGGTGCTGCTGGATGCGTGCGACAAACGATGTCGGTGCTAAACATATATTTTCCCATGAATATGAATAAGCACTGTCTCGGTGCTTGGGGAGAGAGGCGTCAAATGCTTTTCTGAACTTTTTTAAAGCAAGACTTTGCACGTTGGTCTTGTTTAAATAAAATCTACACTTATTTTTTAAATGAATCAAATTTAGCTAGGATTGCTGAGTTACAAAAGCGATACAGAACCTATATTTAGCCAACCAGATATAATTAGCGCCATGTGAAAATCGTAGGTCGATTGGAAGGTCTTTGGCTTTGTTGCATAAGTTTAGCGGAATGTCATGTTGTGGATTTCACTGATATTCTACTGACCTAAAAAATCGTGCCTTAGAAATAGATTATTGATTCTTGGAAATTAGATTTAGATTCTTAGAAATCCATTTACTAAAAACGGTCTCTAGATCTAGATTCTTAGAAATCAGGTCTTGATTCTTAGAAATAAGATCTAGATTCTTAGAAATAAGATCTAGATTCTTAGAAATCAGATCTAGATTCTTAGAAATAAGATCTAGATTCTTAGAAATCAGATCTAGATTCTTAGAAATCAGATCTAGATTCTTAGAAATCAGGTCCTGATTCCTAGAAATCAGATTTAGATTCTTAGAAATCAGGCATTGATTCTTAGAAATTAGATCTAGATTATTAGAAATACAATCTAGGTTTTTAAAAATAAGATCTAGATTCTTAGAAATCAGATCTAGCTTCACAGAAAGCAGAACTACATTCTTAGAAATCAGGTCTTGATTCTTAGAAATCAGGCATTTGTTCTTAATAATCACAACTGGATATCCCAGAAAGCTAAGGTTTGGATTCGTAGAAATCAGTTGGAATTTTTGTCACGCGTGGCTACTTTTTGGCATCTCAATTCATTTCCAGCATCCTGAGCCCTCCTCCCAACTTGTCCATCGTGCAGGTTCTGCAAGTCCGAGCAGTCGATAAAGATGTCGGACAGAATGGCCGGGTGACCTACTCGATTTCGGCCTTTGAGGCGGCCCGGGTTCGCTCCCTATTCGTCATGGACCCGGCTAGCGGTAGCCTCCGTGTGGCCGCCCCGCTGGACTTTGAGCAGTCGAGGGAGCACCGGTTCACGGTGGTGGCTCAGGACCAGAACCGGGTGGCACCGCGGCAAAGCACTGCCCAGGTGATTGTCACCGTTATTGACGTGAACGACGAGCCGCCAAGGATCGGGCTGAGCTCCCGGCCGGCCGGCGGCGGACCGTTCCAGATTGTGGAGAATGAGAAACCGCGAACAGTTACCATAGTAACAGTACGCGATGCCGACTCTGGCGACAACGGAAAAGTGAGTGCTGCGACCAGTGCCACATCAGTGCCACATCAGTGCCACATCAGTGCCACATCAGTGCCAAAAAATTCATTCTCCTGGCTAACTGCACGCCGCATTGTCTGTCACACCCAACCGTCTGTCACACCCAACCGTCTGTCACACCCAACCGTCTGTCACACCCAACCGTCTGTCACACCCAACCGTCTGTCACATCCAACCGTCTGTCACACCCAACCGTCTGTCACACCCAACCGTCTGTCACACCCAACCGTCTGTCACACCCAACCGTCTGTCACACCCAACCGTCTGTCACACCCAACCGTCTGTCACACCCAACCGTCTGTCACACCCAACCGTCTGTCACACCCAACCGTCTGTCACACCCAACCGTCTGTCACACCCAACCGTCTCAATGATGTCGCAACGTCTCTGCAGGTCAGCTGCAGCCTCTCCGGCTCGCACAAAGACCTGTTCAAGCTGGTGCAGCTGCCGCTGCGCGAGTCGGGCGCCACCCTCTACCGCTTGATGACCGCCAGGCCGCTGGATCGCGAGACGGACGGCCCGGCCGGCAGGTCGCTGAGCCTCCGACTCAGCTGCTCGGACAGCGGCCAGCCGGCCAACACGGCCGTTGAGACCGTCAACTTGGAGATCGTCGACTTGAACGATAATCCGCCGGCATTCCGACCAGCGTCTTCTACTTCACCATCAACGAGGCAACCCGTCAAGGCCAGGTGGCCTTCTCCGTGGCCGCCGAGGACCCGGACGCCGGTGACAATGCCCGGCTGGCCTACGCCATCAATGCCACCGGACCCGGCGCCGAAGCGGCCGCTGACGTCTTCAAAATCGGCGCCGACGGTCGGGCGACTCTGACGCGCCGTCTGGACCGGGAGACGGTGCCGAGGTACGCCTTCGACGTGGTGGCTTTCGACCACGGTGAGCCGTCGCTGTCTGCCACGGCCAGCGTAGTCGTCATGGTGGAGGATGACAACGACAATGCGCCGGCGGTGGCGCCGTTCTTCGCCTTCCTGGTGGCTGAGAATGCCAGCATCGGTGAGGGCTGCGAGCGGGGGGACACCTGCTGAGATGCACACGGGAAGGGAGATTGTTGCTGGGAGGCTAAACTGTTGATAGCTAAGCTTAAATTATTTATTTCACTCGTATGATGAGAGGGGTTGTAGCCTAGTGGTTAGAGCGTCGGACTCACGACTTGAAGGTCGTGGGTTCGATTCCCGATCCCACTGGAACAATTTGTGTCCTTGAGCAAGACGCTTAACTCTGCATTGCTTCAGTTCACCCAGCTGTAAAATGGGTGCAGCATTAGCTGGGGTAATTGAGGGTTGTGGGACGGTTGCGCCAGGGTCAGCCCTCCCTCAAATATTATTATTAAGTTATTCGGTTCATTTCCGCCGTAACTTGACAGAGATTCGTGTTTTTTTTATTTCAGCAAGAGCAAGTCCAGATGTTGAACTGTAAGCAGAACATGTCAAATTTTGAAAGTACTTAAAAAGCCAGAAACTCAGTTTATTTTGCAGAGCCACCGCCCCCACTTGGAGGCTTGGACGCCTCTCCAACCTGATTGCATTACCTTCTCCCGTCCTCTAGAGAGTCCAGACAAGATTTCCGCTCCTTACCAACTGCTCAGCAGCTCAGAGCTGTTGCTGGGAGTCCTATAAGTCCTGCCGGCCGGGTCAGGTCAGCTGGCACTAATTGCTGGGGACCCCGGAATACACTGGCTGGGCTGGGAGATACGTGCATTTGCCAAAAAAAGCAGAAGTATTACAAGCCTACAGAAAGCTTCTTCATTAGCGCGAGTGCTACCGCGGTTGGCACTAATCAACTGGGCCGGCCTCTCGTGGCGGATCTTCCATCAAAATTACATCTCTGCAGCAGTGGCACTGGTAGCTTTGGTAGTCAAGACAGACAGGCGCAGATGGAGAGAGGCAGTGACAGATCTTCTTCTGCAGCATCAGTTTGGCAGCTGTAGGCGCTGGGCAAGTGAAACCCAGGATTGGCGGCTCATTTATTATAGTACTGGTTCCACTTTACCTGTATGTGTCAGCCGTAACTTTTTCCATTGAGCTGCTATGATAACTTTGCAAGGTGCATTCAAACTGCTTCTTAAGATAGTGAAAGAGCGCCTGTATGCCACTGCGTTCAAATGCACTCCTTCTGGTAGTGCGCGCTTTGGATTCTAAATGAAAAAAAAACAAATTTAATTCATTGCTCGCAGCCCATCTAAACTTTATTACGTTGATGAGACTTAATCTAAATCTTCTTATTTAGCAAGCTTACTCTTCCCATTCGTAGTTTGCTGTTCTCCAGTTTCTAGCAATTTTGCTGCTGGCTACATCGGGTGATAATCAGCTTAGAGAATTAGCTCCATTATCAAATAGGTCTCCGGCTCAAGTCTCTATTAGAAATCCATTGCTGCGCGGGTGCTGAGTAAGAGACTAGAAAAGTCTTGGGCTTGCAAGGACAAATTCATCCAAACAAAGCTGCACGACACTTGACACCCTGCATTTACGATGGCGACGTGTCCTCTCAGGTGCCACAATTTGGTCAAGTTTGTGTTCTCTCAGGTGCCACAATTTAGTCAAGTTTGTGTCCTCAGAAGTGCCACAATTTAGTCAAGTTTGTGTCCTCAGATGTGCCACAATTTAGTCAAGTTTGTGTCCTCAGATGTGCCACAATTTAGTCAAGTTTGTGTCATCAGAAGTGCCACAATTTAGTCAAGTTTGTGTCCTCAGAAGTGCCACAATTTAGTCAAGTTTGTGTCCTCAGATGTGCCACAATTTAGTCAAGTTTGTGTCCTCAGATGTGCCACAATTTAGTCAAGTTTGTGTCCTCAGATGTGCCACAATTTAGTCAAGTTTGTGTCCTCAGATGTGCCACAATTTAGTCAAGTTTGTGTCATCAGAAGTGCCACAATTTAGTCAAGTTTGTGTCCTCAGAAGTGCCACAATTTAGTCAAGTTTGTGTCCTCAGATGTGCCACAATTTAGTCAAGTTTGTGTCCTCAGATGTGCCACAATTTAGTCAAGTTTGTGTCATCAGAAGTGCCACAATTTAGTCAAGTTTGTGTCATCAGAAGTGCCACAATTTAGTCAAGTTTGTGTCCTCAGAAGGGACACAATTTAGTCAAGTTCAAGTTTGTGTCCTCAGAAGTGCCACAATTTAGTCAAGTTTGTGTCCTCAGAAGTGCCACAATTTAGTCAAGTTTGCGTCTTCACAGGTGCCCATATTGTCAGCTGATGGCCTCTCATTTCCTCTCCACCTCCCAAGGCCACCACGTGGGTCAGCTGAACGCCACTGACCCGGACGAAGGCGAGAACGCCAGAGTTGTCTTCCGAATGTCGCCATCTGCGTCAGCGCCATCCAGCCCGTTTCACGTCAGCACGCAGGGCCTCATCGTGCTGATCTCGCCGCTGGACCGGGAGCACACCTCTCGCTACGAGTTCGCCGTCCTGGCGCAGGACTCCAGCCCGACAGTGCCTCGCACCTCCACCGCAACGGTCGTCATCGACGTCGAGGACGTCAACGACTGCGCGCCAAGGTTTCTGTTCCCGTCACCTGGCAACCGGACACTTCGAATATCGGCCAAAACTTCGGTAGCTACCATGGTTGTTAGGCTGGTTGCCAAAGACGCCGATTCGGGCGCCAACGGCCGGGTGGCATATTTCATCCGACGCCCACTGGCCGGCCCGTTCCACGTGGACGTGGAGACCGGCGAGTTGACCCTGGTCCGGCCAGTGGCGGCCGAGGACCTGGCGGCCGGCGGCCTGAACCTCACAGTGGTGGCGCGCGACTCCGGCTACCCGGCGCTGGAGACCGAGCAGACTCTCGCCGTGCTGTTCAGCGCGAGCACCGCCGACCGCATCGGCGGAGCCGGCGGCCCTGGGGGAGGCGGCAGCGGCGGCCGAGTCTCAGAGTCATCATCAGACAGCTTGCTGGTTGTGGCCGGGCTGGTGGCCGTCACCGCCGCCTTCGTTCTGGTGCTGCTGTTAGGCATCATCTTGCTGACCTGCCGGCAGCGCTGTGCTGGTGAGGCTGTGTCTGGCTTTGTGTCTGACTATGTGTCTGGCTGTGTGTCTGGCTGTGTGTCTGGCTGTGTCTGGCTGTGTGTCTATGTTTGTGTCTGGCTGTGTGTCTGGCTGTGTGTCTATGTTTGTGTCTGGCTGTGTGTCTATGTTTGTGTCTGGCTGTGTGTCTGGCTGTGTGTCTGGCTGTGTCTGGCTGTGTCTGGCTGTGTGTCTGGCTTTGTGTCTGGCTGTGTGTCTGGATGTGTGTCTGGCTGTGTGTCTGGCTGTGTCTGGTTGTGTGTCTGGCTGTGTGTCTGGCTGTGTGTCTGGCTGTGTCTGGCTGTGTCTGGCTGTGTGTCTGGCTGTGTGTCTGGCTGTGTGTCTGGCTGTGTGTCTGGCTGTGTGTCTGGCTGTGTGTCTGGCTGTGTGTCCGGCTGTGTGTCTGGATGTGTGTCTGGATGTGTGTCTGTCTGTCTGTCTGTCTGTCTGTCTGTCTGTCTGTCTGTCTGTCTGTCTGTCTGTCTGTCTGTCTGTCTGTCTGTCTGTCTGTCTGTCTGTCTGTCTGTCTGTCTGTCTGTCTGTCTGTCTGTCTGTCTGTCTGTCTGTCTGTCTGGCTGTGAAGTCCGCCACTTCGCAGTAAGCAGAAACTTTTTATTACGAGAGTCTGTTTCGAAAATTTGATCTCATTGATTAAATGTTTATCAGTTGAGGGAAAATTTGCTTCTCTTGAGCATTCTTTGGGATTTTAAAAGCAAGAAGAAAAACGACTTCCAATGATGTTCAGTTTTTCAGTCCCGCATTCCGGGTCCTGAGCTGCCCGCTCCCGTGAAAGTTGGAAATATGTGCGTTTTGCCCACTGAGCCAAGAAGGACAGCGGGGATTTAATGAGATCGAATTCCCGACTAGGGATTAGAGCGCCGCTTCATATTTTCCTTTTCGTGCTAATCTCCATGCCTTCCCCTGTGACTTCTGCTCTGCGCCCAGCAACTGCAATTGGGATTTTTGCGCGACCGGGGAAATCCCTTCCTGATGCAGTCAGAATCGGGATCTGCCAAGATGGGGATCGGGGAGCCAGTGGGGCCTGAATAGATAGATAGATAGATAGATAGATAGATAGATAGATAGATAGATAGATAGATAGATAGATAGATAGATAGATAGATAGATAGATAGATAGATAGATAGATAGATAAATAGATAGATAGATAGATAGATAGATAGATAGATAGATAGATAGATAGATAGATAGATAGATAGATAGATAGATAGATAGATAGATAGATAGATAGATAAATAGATAGATAGATAGATAGATAGATAGATAGATAGATAGATAGATAGATAGATAGATAGATAGATAGATAGATAGATAGATAGATAGATAGATAGATAGATAGATAGATAGATAGATAGATAGATAGATAGATAGATAGATAGATAGATAGATAGAGATATATAGATAGATAGATAGATAGATAGATAGATAGATAGATAGATAGATAGATAGATAGATAGATAGATAGATAGATAGATAGATAGATAGATAGATAGATAGATAGATAGATAGATAGATAGATAGATAGATAGATAGATAGATAGATAGATAGATAGATAGATAGATAGATAGATAGATAGATAGATAGATAGATAGATAGATAGATAGATAGATAGATAGATAGATAGATAGATAGATAGATAGATAGATAGATAGATAGATAGATAGATAGATAGATAGATAGATAGATAGATAGATAGATAGATAGATAGATAGATAGATAGATAGATAGATAGATAGATAGATAGATAGATAGATAGATAGATAGATAGATAGATAGATAGATAGATAGATAGATAGATAGATAGATAGATAGATAGATAGATAGATAGATAGATAGATAGATAGATAGATAGATAGATAGATAGATAGATAGATAGATAGATAGATAGATAGATAGATAGATAGATAGATAGATCTAGATAGATAGATAGATAGATAGATAGATAGATAGATAGATAGATAGATAGATAGATAGATAGATAGATAGATAGATAGATAGATAGATAGATAGATAGATAGATAGATAGATAGATAGATAGATAGATAGATAGATAGATAGATAGATAGATAGATAGATAGATAGATAGATAGATAGATAGATAGATAGATAGATAGATAGATAGATAGATAGATAGATAGATAGATAGATAGATAGATAGATAGATAGATAGATAGATAGATAGATAGATAGATAGATAGATAGATAGATAGATAGATAGATAGATAGATAGATAGATAGATAGATAGATAGATAGATAGATAGATAGATAGATAGATAGATAGATAGATAGATAGATAGATAGATTGCCACAAAAGAAAGTTTTTCAGGTGAATTGAGTGAAGTCAGATGGGATAAAATTCACGAACTTATAAACAGTTTATTTCATATTTTTCATTAAACTTTTGCCGAAATAAACACTTGCACTCGGATAATTGATTTCCCAAATTTTTCGATCGAAATAATCCCAATTACTGAGGGATTTCCGGAGGCCAGCCTCCTCTCAGTCTGCAGCCCCGGCAGCACGGGCGCCCCACCGAAACTCGAAACTCGAAACAGAATCATCGAATAGCCGCAGAAATGAGAAACAAATGCCACCTTCGCCTGCCCCCAGTCTCTCACTTTCTCCATCTGTCAGTCATCCGCGCCTCTCTCTCTTAATATTTTTTTCTGCATCGCAGCCTCCACTGCCGGCATCAGCTTTCTGTTGCAGCGCTTGCCTTCTTCCCAGCCCCGAGCTCCCACTTTCATTCAATTCTTTCGCTCTCCGCCCCCCCCCCCCAAGGGGTCACCGAGGGAGCCTGCCAGCCACCGAATGTTCGGCCTTCACCCCACCAGCACCGTTGGCTTTTTGACTTTGACTTTCCAGGGGGACCTTCGATGTCAGCTGTTATTGTCGGGTTCACGTCTATTGCCTCACTCCCATTGTCGCACTCAATTTTTCAATCATTGTGGTCACTTTTATAATATTTTGAATTTGGGTTAGGGTTAATGCTTTAAGGGTTAGAGGTCTCACTAAGATTCACACTCATCGACACACACAATTTCATGTTTATTTTCACTCTGTGTTTACATCTTAATGTCACACCTGCCACACCCGCTGTCACATCCGCTGTCACACCCGCTGTCACACTCGCTGTCACACCCGCTGTCACACTCGCTGTCACACCCGCTGTCACACTCGCTGTCACACCCGCTGTCACATCCGCTGTCACACCCGCTGTCAAACCCGCTCTCATACTCGCTGTCACACCCGCTGTCACACTGCTGTCACACCCGCTGTCACACTCGCTGTCACACCCGCTGTCACACCCGCTCTCACACTCGCTGTCACACCCGCTGTCACACCCGCTGTCACATCCGCTGTCACATCCGCTGTCACATCCGCTGTCACAATGCTGTCACATTCGCGCCATCCCACCTTCTCCCACCTCAGCGGTTCTCATGGCCGCCAGGGACCCGCGGCCGCAGCGCAGAGAGGCAGTCTCGGCCTCAGCTGGCGGTCAACAACGGCGCTCCGGTGGATCCGGGCGCGGGGTCAAGTTCGCGCCGGCATCCCGGATGTCTGGAGGCGGCGGCGGCTTCCTTAGCGACAGCCCGGTCGAGGAAGTGAAACCAATGGCATCCTGCATCTCATCCACTGTGCAGCAGTTCCGGGTTCGTTAGTGCTGATGCCTCATCTCTGCTGTGACATTGTGAATGCTGATGCCTCATCTCTGCTGTGACATTGTGAATGCTGATGCCTCATCTCTGCTGTGACATTGTGAATGCTGATGCCTCATCTCTGCTGTGACATTGTGAATGCTGATGCCTCATCTCGCATGACTTACAATGGCAGGCAGGTTACGCGCTAAAATCATCCAACTGCTTCAGTTCTCCCCAACCAACCTCCGGTGTCTTAATTGCTGCCGCAGAAGTCCGCTTAGCAGGGGGCACAGTAATTGCCCATCCAAGTCTTTTTAAAAAACCACCAAAGCGAAATTCCATCGTTCCCTCCTGTTCTGCGCCGCTTTTTTAAACTTGACATCATGGTCGAATTTTTTCTGAGAAAAAAATACCGAGACAAGGCCGCCCTCCTATCGAACTGCTGTTGGTCCAGCAAAGAGTTAATTCGGTAGCCTCCACCTTTACTTCTTTGCTGTTTGCTTCCTGGGTTTGCTTGCCTGGGAATTGCGCCTGTTCCGTCTGCTGCCCCTCCCGCCTTCCTCAGTGACTTAAGTGCTAAAGGGAGTAAAACTGCAGGGAGCTGGGGAGGGGCTGCCCAGACACGCGCGCAGTTCAAAAGCCATTGGCGCGGCCCTAATTACCCCAACTATTCCGCGTCGCAGTCGGATGAGAGGCCGGCCCGTCCACCGACAATTTCCCCTTCCATACATTCGAGCGTCGTCTCTAAAAAAGCAGCACGAAGAATGGAGGAGAGAGAAGAGGGAATTAAGTGCGCCCGGGGGTCTTTCAGACTTGCCCTCCGCCACCCACCTACCATCCTGCAATATCAGCGGCGGAAAGATGCAGAAGAGATGCTTGGCCTTCAGATTGGCAACTTTGGGAGATGATTTTTTTGCAGCTGGAAAGCAAGCCAGTCTGAAACTGACTGAAGGCAGCCTTATATTAAAGATAAACAAATCAATGGGAATGCATTTTTAGCCAAATTCTGTCATAAACTTTTGTTTTCCTTTCGCTTTCAAATTTTTGACAGCTATTTGCGTTGACTTCTACTTTGAGTAATAGAATTTGCGCATTTCGTCTAAATTTGATTTTCAACAAAAAACAGGGTGGCGCCGCCCAGGGCTACATGTCCTATCAGCAGGACGGCCTGGCACCGGCCGACCTGTCCAGCCTGCAGTCTCTGGAGGGCTC
The DNA here is from genome assembly GCA_002269645.1 of Macrostomum lignano. NCBI lineage: Eukaryota > Metazoa > Platyhelminthes > Macrostomidae > Macrostomum > Macrostomum lignano. Next base: position 124,694 of record NIVC01001676.1, on the reverse strand, counting down.
CAACGATGACAGCGGCAAGGGCACCGGGAGCCTGGCTGATCAGGGAGGCACCAGCGGCAGCGATCACGGACCTGCCGGATATCAGGGTGAGACTGGGTGCTTCACGGCTGCTGTTAAGAGTGAGACAGAGTGGGTGAGAGTGAGATAGGCTGAGTGAGAGTGGGACAGTGAGACAGAGTGAGTGAGAGTGAGACAGAGTGAGTGAGAGTGAGACAGAGTAGGTGAGAGTGAGACATGGTGGGTGAGAGTGAGACAGAGTGGGTGAGAGTGAGACAGAGTGGGAGAGGGTGAGGCAGAGTGGGTGAGAGTGAGACAGAGTGGGTGAGAGTTAGACATGGTGGGTGAGAGTGAGACAGAGTGGGTGAGAGTGAGACAGAGTGGGTGAGAGTGGGACAGAGTGGGTGAGAGTGAGACAGAGTGAGTGAGAGTGAGACAGAGTGGGTGAGAGTGAGACAGGCTGAGTGAGAGTGGGACAGTGAGACAGAGTGAGTGAGAGTGAGACAGAGTGAGTGAGAGTGAGACAGAGTAGGTGAGAGTGAGACATGGTGGGTGAGAGTGGGACAGAGTGGGTGAGAGTGAGACAGAGTGAGTGAGAGTGAGACAGAGTGGGTGAGAGTTAGACATGGTGGGTGAGAGTGAGACAGAGTGGGAGAGAGTGGGACAGAGTGGGTGAGAGTGAGACAGAGTGGGAGAGAGTGGGACAGAGTGGGTGAGAGTGAGACAGAGTAGGTGAGAGTGAGACAGAGTGGGTGAGAGTTAGACAGAGTGGGAGAGAGTGGGAGGAGATGGAACGAGCCCAGTTAGAATGATGTTAATAGCATTTTCAACGCTTTTAATCTTTATAAGGCGGTAAAATTCCAGTCACACTACTTACTGCAAGTTACTAAGTAGCAAGCCAATAAAAATGCAGAACAATCCAATCACTTCTGGCTTCAGCCCTGGCGCTAACTCGAGCAACCGGGGCGCCGGGCCGGTGTCCCAGACACGGCGCAGCGGGGGGCGGCGGCGGCGGCGGAGGTCGCGGCAACGCCTACGAGCCGCTGCTTCAAGGCGCCTGCGGCTGCTGCGGCGCGCCGCGCCCCGTTCAGCAGCGGCTGTCCTCAGATCTCGCCTCGTCTGCGGCATCAGCTGGGGACGGCGGCGGCGGCCTGCACTATACCACCATCCAGCATCTGCTGCTGCCACCGAGAAACTCCGCTGCGGCCGCCGATGCTGGCGAGGATGAGGAGGACAGCGAGGACCGGCTGGCCAGGGCGCTGGGGGCGAGCTACGTGTGATACGGCTGCGGAGAGGCTGGAACCCGCTCGCGTTTGTGCAGCCGGATCCAAGCTGGCCTCCACTGCTCTCTCCCACTCTCTCCCACTCTCTCCCACTCTCTTCCGCTCTCTCCCACTCTCTCCCGCTCTCTTCCGCTCTCTCCCACTCTCTCCCGCTCTCTCCCGCTCTCTTCCGCTCTCTCCCACTCTCTCCCACTCTCTTTCGCTCTCACCCGCTCTCTCCCATTCTCTCCCACTCTCTCCCGCTCTCTTCCGCTCTCTCCCGCTCTCTCCCACTCTCTCCCGCTCTCTCCCGCTCTCTTCCACTCTCTCCCGCTCTCTCTCACTCTCTCCCACTCTCTCCCACTCTCTCCCACTCTCTCCCACTCTCTCCCACTCTCTCCCACTCTCTCCCACTCTCTCCCACTCTCTCCCGCTCTCTCCCACTCTCTCTCACTCTCTCCCACTCTCTCCCACTCTCTCCCACTCTCTCCCACTCTCTCCCACTCTCTCCCACTCTCTCCCACTCTCTCCCACTCTCTCCCACTCTCTCCCGCTCTCTCCCACTCTCTCTCACTCTCTCCCACTCTCTCCCACTCTCTCCCACTCTCTCCCACTCTCTCCCACTCTCTCCCGCTCTCTTCCGCTCTCTCCCGCTCTCTCCCACTCTCTCCCGCTCTCTCCCGCTCTCTTCCGCTCTCTCCCGCTCTCTCTCACTGTCTCCCGCTCTCTTCCGCTCTCTCCCGCTCTCTCTCACTGTCTCCCACTCTCTCCCACTCTCTCCCACTCTCCCCCATTCTCCCCCATTCGCCCCCATTCGCCCCCACTCTTTCCTCTTCACCATCTGAATTTTTCGGCCAGCAGAACATTTTAATCCAATAAGTATAGTATCGAAGAAGTTCGAAAATTTTTTATGGTAGGGATTAGCAGTCGAATTAGGCAGTCCTGCCCGGCAGACTGGTGACTGGCAGCTCCGCCCGCCGATTGCATAAAATTGCAGACACTAATTAGCCAGCTGAAAATAAAGACAGACTGCGCAGATTTCAACATTCCACGTGAAATGTAATCAGAGTAGCACTGTGAACCGCTGCAGTGCTTCACTAACGAATTTTGTCACCCAGGCTTGCCCCTGACTTCAGCCTCCCTCTGTAAACCCTTTGCGTTATAAATTTGTTATGTGAATATTTTTCAATACTTTAATTATCCGATGTTGCTATTCTTGATGCGAGAGAAAATCTTAAATTTAACAGTATTTTATTGTTTCGGAATTCGGATTGGCTTGTACAGACTGTAACTTTCTGATATGAAATACACGCCTCACCATCATTAACCCTGACTTGATGCGCTTACATGCCCTAGAGTCTGTCTGTGTGTCTGTGTGTCTGTCTGTCTGTCTGTCTGTCTGTCTGTCTGTCTGTCTGTCTGTCTGTCTGTCTGTCTGTCTGTCTGTCTGTCTGTCTGTCTGTCTGTCTGTCTGTCTGTCTGTCTGTCTGTCTGTCTGTCTGTCTGTCTGTCTGTCTGTCTGTCTGTCTGTCTGTCTGTCTGTCTGTCTGTCTGTCTGTCTGTCTGTCTGTCTGTCTGTCTGTCTGTCTGTCTGTCTGTCTGTCTGTCTGTCTGTCTGTCTGTCTGTCTGTCTGTGTGTCTGTCTGTCTGTCTGTCTGTCTGTCTGTCTGTCTGTCTGTCTGTCTGTCTGTGTGTCTGTCTGTCTGTCTGTCTGTCTGTCTGTCTGTCTGTCTGTCTGTCTGTCTGTCTGTCTGTCTGTCTGTGTGTCTGTCTGTCTGTCTGTCTGTCTGTCTGTCTGTCTTAGTGTCTGTCTGTCTGTGTGTGTGTGTGTGTGTCTGTCTGTCTGTCTGTCTGTCTGTCTGTCTGTCTGTCTGTCTGTCTGTCTGTCTGTCTGTCTCAAACTCAGCAGGCAATCAGCCTGAGTCACTCACTGAGCTTGAGTCGGTCTGCATGCGGAGTCATGAACGGGCGTAGCATCCGAGGCCATCTCCCAGAACTCAACTACAATTAAGCGCAGCGCATGAAGGTCAAGCCAAGTTTTCAGCAAAGCTCGTCGCAGAGCAACTCCCTGACTACCGGGAGATAAAGAAATTCCAGTCCTATACGGGCCAAAATTTTTCGATTTTCCTGCTCTGAAAGAAGAGGAAACGCTTTGTGAGGAAAAAAATTAACCTCGCAGTTGGAGGGAGACAGAGAAGAGGGAGAAGGGGAGGGAAAGAGAGCCAGTGGCCTTTGGCAATCTTGAATAAGTCCAGCTCAAACTCATTACCCATATTCTGAGCCCTAATACGCATTTTACTCCGGGAATAAGGATCTCTGAGACCTCTTGGCTAATCCTTCAGACCTTCGGTGCGGAATTTCTTGAGAAGCCAAATCGTCTTGTGCTGCTAAGCTGCTCTGAGATTGTTGAAATTCCGAACTGCAAACCTTAGCTGGCAAGTGCACTGGATTTGCAGAGCAGTTTTACTGTAGAAATCTCTGAACTCTAGCAAACATTTTTGTATCGAAAACTTTCCGGTCTGAATTGGGTTGGAGTGAGTTTATGAGTTCATGAGTGAGTTTATGAGTTCATGAGTGAGTTTATGAGTTCATGAGTGAGTTTATGAGTTCATGAGTGAGTTTATGAGTTCATGAGTGAGTTTATTGAGTTCATGAGTGAGTTTATGAGTTCATGAGTGAGTTTATTGAGTTCATGAGTGAGTTTATGAGTTCATGAGTGAGTTTATGAGTTCATGAGTGAGTTCAGGAGTTCATGAGTGAGTTTATGAGTTCATGAGTGAGTTTATGAGTTCATGAGTGAGTTTATGAGTTCATGAGTGAGTTCAGGAGTTCATGAGTGAGTTTATGAGTTCATGAGTGAGTTCAGGAGTTCATGAGTGAGTTTATGAGTTCATGAGTGAGTTTATGAGTTCATGAGTGAGTTTATGAGTTCATGAGTGAGTTTATGAGTTCATGAGTGAGTTTATGAGTTCATGAGTGAGTTTATTGAGTTCATGAGTGAGTTTATGAGTTCATGAGTGAGTTTATTGAGTTCATGAGTGAGTTTATGAGTTCATGAGTGAGTTTATGAGTTCATGAGTGAGTTCAGGAGTTCATGAGTGAGTTTATGAGTTCATGAGTGAGTTTATGAGTTCATGAGTGAGTTTATGAGTTCATGAGTGAGTTCAGGAGTTCATGAGTGAGTTTATGAGTTCATGAGTGAGTTCAGGAGTTCATGAGTGAGTTTATGAGTTCATGAGTGAGTTCAGGAGTTCATGAGTGAGTTTATGAGTTCATGAGTGAGTTCAGGAGTTCATGAGTGAGTTTATGAGTTCATGAGTGAGTTCATGAATAAGTTTATTGAGTTCATGAATAAGTTTATTGAGTTCATGAATAAGTTTATTGAGTTCATGAATAAGTTTATTGAGTTCATGAATAAGTTTATTGAGTTCATGAATAAGTTTATTGAGTTCATGAATAAGTTTATTGAATTCATGAATAAGTTAGAGTTCATGAGTGAGTTATGGCTGACAGTTTTATGACTGACTGACTGACTGACTGACTGACTGACTGACTGACTGACTGACTGACTGACTGACTGACTGACTGACTGACTGACTGACTGACTGACTGACTGACTGACTGACTGGCTGACTGACTGACTGACTGGCTGACTGACTGACTGACTGGCTGACTGACTGACTGACTGACTGACTGACTGCTGCGCTGTGATTGGCCAAATTCTTGACCAGTAAAAGCTGGCTTGGATTTTACAGCAGGGGGGATATTAGTGTCCCGGGTTAGAAAGAATTTCCCAAATCGGTTCAACAATCCCCAGACTCCCAGATCCTCAGCTCCCAACCAGGATGTCGGGCAACAGGTTGCGCATCCTGTGCGAAGGCTCCTCCATCAGAGGCGTCCAGAAGATCGCGAAGTCCAAGGCGCCGTTCACTCGGATTCTGTGGACTCTGTTCGTCATCGGCATGACCCTGGTGCTGCTGGTCACCTCCGGCTTTCTCGTCAGCGACTACCTGGCCTTCAACACCGGCTGGCACACCACCACAGCTTTTGACTACAAGCCGGCGTTTCCCTCCTTCACCCTGTGCTCGCATCAGCCGTTCGGCGGCGCGGCCGAAGCCGCCTGGCGCAGCGGCGCGGTGCTGTCGCCCTCGGAGTTTCAGCGGCTGTTGAGAAACATCAGCGCCGCTGCCCTCACCGGCCGCCTCGCCGAGCAAATGGCTGGCCTGTTCGCCTACGACAATGTGAACACCTACTACCAGCAGCTCAACCACAGCGACACGGTGGCCATCGGGCACAGAATGGACTCTCTGTTCCTCTGCATGGTCAGCGTGGACGGCATGCAGGTGCTGGCCGAGAACTGCCAGGCTGATGACGAGTTCGCCAAGATCAGCGTCAGGCTGTTCCAGCACAGCGAGTTCTTCAACTGCTTCACCGTGGACGCCAGCGCGGCCCGAGGCATCGAGTCGGTGGTGGTTGTCGTCTCGCTCACTCCGGCCAAGGAGCTGCCGTCGCTGAGGCACAGCTTCGTGTACGATGTGCTCAGCAGAGGCGAGGGCGTCAAGGTAAGCTCGGGTGGGGAATCCTTGTTGCTAGGGCGTTGTCAAGGGGATGTTGAAGCAAAAGTTGCTAGGGCGTTGTCAAGGGGATGTTGAAGCATAGGTTGCTAGGGCGTTGTCAAGGGGATGTTGAAGCATAGGTTTTGTCAAGGGGATGTTGAAGCATAGGTTGCTAGGGCGTTGTCAAGGAGATGTTGGTATTAGGTTATTAGGACGTTGTCAAGGCGGTTTTGGAATATAGGTTGCTAGGGAGTTGCCAATGTTGGAGCATAGGTTTCTGGATGTAATGGAAATCAATGTGAATCAGCAGTTCGATCAGACTCAGGGAGGCAACAGCTCAGAGAAGAGAAGCTCAGATTTAGTGACTTAATCCATTTACTCGATTTAATGTAATCGAATCTGCTAATCTGGGCGACTCTCCGAAATCCGTCGCATTCGCGAATTAGCGAAATAAAATCCGTGAGTCGTGTCGAAAAAAGAATGATAAAATCTGATTTGTGTCAGTTGTGTCATTGAACCTCGGATATTGAATAAAGCATGACCTGAGAATAAAATGCCGCCGCGTCGACCATTTCATCTGGGAATCTGGGATCAGAACCTGCATACTGTGTTTCCTGGGCTCACTGACCGGTGTGAAGAGCTCCTGTCCATCCCTAACCGGTGTGAATAACCCCTGTTCATCTGTAACCGGTGTGAAGAACCCCTGTTCATCTGTAACCGGTGTGAAGAACCCCTGTTCATCTGTAACCGGTGCGAAGAACCCCTGTTCATCTGTAACCGGTGTGAAGAACCCCTGTTCATCTGTAACCGGTGTGAATAACCCCTGTTCATCTGTAACCGGTGTGAAGAACCCCTGTTCATCTGTAACCGGTGTGAAGAACCCCTGCTTATCTGTAACCGGTGTGAAGAACCCCTGCTAATCTGTAACCGGTGTGAAGAACCCCTGTTCATCTGTAACCGGTGTGAAGAACCCCTGTTCATCTGTAACCGGTGTGAAGAACCTCTGCTTATCTGTAACCGGTGTGAAGAACCCCTGCTAATCTGTAACCGGTGTGAAGAACCCCTGTTCATCTGTAACCGGTGTGAAGAACCCCTGCTTATCTGTAACCGGTGTGAATAACCCCTGTTCATCTGTAACCAGTGTGAAGAACCCCTGTTCATCTATAACCGGTGTGAAGAACCCCTGCTTATCTGTAACCGGTGTGAATAACCCCTGTTCATCTGTAACCGGTGTGAATAACCCCTGTTCATCTGTAACCGGTGTGAAGAACCCCTGCTTATCTGTAACCGGTGTGAATAACCCCTGTTCATCTGTAACCGGTGTGAATAACCCCTGTTCATCTGTAACCGGTGTGAAGGACCCCTGTTCATCTGTAACCGGTGTGAAAAAACCCTGTCCCTCGCCCGGCATCCCAGGTAGTCCTGCACGAGGCGGGCACGGCCCCGGACCTGGCCCAGAGCGGCTTCAACGCCGAGCCGGGCCGCCTGAACGAGGTGAACTACGGCACCACCGGTTGGCGGAAGCTGCGCACCCCGCGCCACAACTGCCGGGACGACCGGCCACCGGTGCGACACCTGGGCACTGACTACGCCGCAGACTATCACCAGTGCGTCAACGAGCAGCTCCAGCGGCACATGCTGCAGCGCTGCGGCTGCTTGAACTCGCTGTGGCCGGTGCCGCTGGCTCCGAGCGAGACCGGGCAAGCCGGGCCTTCGGCGCCCTACTGCATCGACTTGAAATGGCCGCGACTCACTGAGCGATTGGTCTGCGCGGAGAAGGTGCTCAGCCAGACTGAGCAGCTGAGGAAAAACTTCTCCGTTGATTGCCATCCTCGGTGAGTTCCTGTCAGTGATTGGCCGGATCAACTAGGTCAGTGTCTACTGGGTCAGCGTCTACTGGGTCAGTGTCTACTGGGTCAGTGTCTACTGGGTCAGTGTCTACTGGATCAGTGTCTACTGGGTCAGTGTCTACTGGGTCAGTGTCTACTGGGTCAGTGTCTACTGGGTCAGTGTCTACTGGGTCAGTGTCTACTGGGTCAGCGTCTACTGAGTCAGTGTCTACTGAATCAAGATCTAGTGGGTCAGTGTCTACTGGGTCAGTGTCTACAGGGTCAAGATATAATGGGTCAGTGTCTACTGGGTCAAGATCTAATGGATCAGTGTCTACAGGGTCAAGATCTAATGGATCAGTGTCTATTGGGTCAAGATCTAATGGATCAGTGTCTACAGGGTCAAGATCTAATGGTTCAGTGTCTACTGGGTCAGTGTCTACTGGGTCAGTGTCTACTGGGTCAGTGTCTACTGGGTCAGTGTCTACTGGGTCAGTGTCTACTGGGACAGTGTCTACTGGGTCAGTGTCTGTTGGGTCAAGATCTAATGGTTCAGTTGTCTACTGGGTCAGTGTCTACTGGGTCAGTGTCTACTGGGTCAGTGTCTACTGGGACAGTGTCTACTGGGTCAGTGTCTTTTGGGTCAAGATCTAATGGTTCAGTTGTCTACTGGGTCAGTGTCTACTGGGTCAGTGTCTACTGGGTCAGTGTCTACTGGGTCAGTGTCTACTGGGTCAGTGTCTACTGGGTCAGTGTCTACTGGGACAGTGTCTACTGGGTCAGTGTCTTTTGGGTCAAGATCTAATGGTTCAGTTGTCTACTGGGTCAGTGTCTACTGGGTCAGTGTCTACTGGGTCAGTGTCTACTGGGACAGTGTCTACTGGGTCAGTGTCTTTTGGGTCAAGATCTAATGGTTCAGTGTCTACTGGGTCAGTGTCTACTGGGTCAGTGTCTACTGGGTCAGTGTCTTTTGGGTCAAGATTTAATGGTTCAGTGTCTACTGGGTCAGTGTCTACTGGGTCAGTGTCTACTGGGTCAGTGTCTACTGGGTCAGTGTCTACTGGGTCAGTGTCTACTGGGACAGTGTCTACTGGGTCAGTGTCTTTTGGGTCAAGATCTAATGGTTCAGTGTCTACTGGGTCAGTGTCTACTGGGTCAGTGTCTACTGGGACAGTGTCTACTGGGTCAGTGTCTACTGGGTCAGTGTCTACTGGATTAAGATGTAATGGGTCAAGATCTGCTGGGTAAAGATTTAATTGGTCAAGATCTTACTAGGCCAAGATTGTTCTGGATCAGTGTCTGCTGGGTCAGAAGATCTGGATCGATATCTACAACTCCGCCTCCCCAGGTGCACCTACTTTACCTACGAGCCAACCCTGTCGGCCACTCACTGGGCTCCGCTGCCCAGCAAGATGGCAGCGCTGGCGGACCAGTACAAGGCCCATCTGGCCAGGGAAAAAGATCCGGCAGTGTCGCCAGACCGCCTGCTGTATGCGCTGTCCCGGGAAGTCAGCGAGTACCAGGATGGCCAGTTCGACTCCCGACTGGCCGGGAAGGCCAGCTACGCCTGCGTGAAGATCCGTAGGAAGAACTGGGACATTAGCTGGAAGCTGGAGAAGCTCACCCTAGATTTCAACATCTTGTTGAGCAGAATTGGCGGCCTGTGCTCGCTGTGCATCGGCCTCACGGCGGCCTTCATTGTTGAGCTGGTCGAGTTTGTCTACCTCAGTCTGGTCGGAGAGCCTCCGGCATCCCAGCAGCAGCAGCCGCAGCCGCTCCCTGCGCCTTCTTCCTCCCGGGACAAGCCAGGAGAAGGTGGGGAGGTCCAGGACTCGCTCTTTGAGCACCCTGATCCCTGGGAGAAAGAGCGATGCTGTAGTGAGTTTGGGAATAGCAGATCTGCTGATAGAGTCTGCTGACAGAGTCTGCTGACAGAGTCTGCTGACACAGTCTCCTGACACAGTCTCCTGACAGTCTCCTGACAGAGTCTGCTGACAGAGTCTGCTGACAGAGTCTGCTGACACAGTCTCCTGACACAGTCTCCTGACAGTCTCCTGACAGAGTCTGCTGACAGAGTCTGCTGACAGAGTCTGCTGACAGAGTCTGCTGACAGAGTCTGCTGACAGAGTCTGCTGACAGTCTCCTGACACAGTCTGCTGACAGAGTCTGCTGACAGTCTGCTGACAGAGTCTCCTGACAGAGTCTGCTGACACAGTCTCCTGACACAGTCTCGTGACAGAGTCTGCTGACAGAGTCTGCTGACAGAGTCTGCTGACAGAGTCTGCTGACAGAGTCTGCTGACAGATTTTACTGACAGATTCTGCTGACAGATTCTGCTGACAGAGTCTGCTGACAGAGTCTGCTGACAGATTTTACTGACAGATTCTGCTGACAGATTCTGCTGACAGAGTCTGCTGACAGAGTCTGCTGACAGAGTCTGCTGACAGAGTCTGCTGACAGAGTCTGCTGACAGAGTCTGCTGACAGAGTCTGCTGACAGAGTCTGCTGACAGAGTCTGCTGACAGAGTCTGCTGACAGAGTCTGCTGACAGAGTCTGCTGACAGATTTTACTGACAGAGTCTCCTGACAGATTTTACTGACAGAGTCTCCTGACAGATTTTACTGACAGAGTCTCCTGACAGATTTTACTGACAGAGTCTCCTGACAGATTTTACTGACAGAGTCTCCTGACAGAGTCTGCTAACAGAGATGCAAATATTTTTTAAACCGACTAAATCTATTTGAAGAGTATATTGTGCAAGAACTATGAATAAATTTCATCTACAATGTCATATTTCAAATATATCGATATACCGTGGTACAAACTTCTTATGCAAGTTGCAGATGTTATGAGATATTAAAGTCATTTTAAACATTTTTCAATATTTCAATATTCTTTTAATATCATGGTGAGAGTGAGAGTGAGAGTGAGGGTGAGAGTGCAAGTGCAAGTGAGTGAGAGTGAGAGTGAGAGTGAGGGTGAGAGTGAGAGTGAGAGTGTGAGTGAGGGTGAGAGTGAGAGTGAGAGTGAGGGTGAGAGTGAGAGTGCAAGTGAGAGTGAGAGTGAGAGTGAGAGTGCAAGTGAGAGTGCAAGTGAGAGTGAGAGTGAGGGTGAGAGTGAGAGTGCAAGTGAGAGTGAGAGTGAGAGTGGGAGTGAGAGTGAGAGTGCAAGTGAGAGTGAGAGTGAGAGTGAGGGTGAGAGTGAGAGTGCAAGTGAGAGTGAGAGTGAGAGTGAGGGTGAGAGTGAGAGTGCAAGTGAGAGTGAGAGTGAGAGTGAGGGTGAGAGTGAGAGTGCAAGTGAGAGACCCTAAACGACTTTTTCCCCAGCTGGCACCAGACGGAGGACTTAAACAGGTCGGTGACAGACCAGGGCAGGGAGAAGTGCAGATGCTCCATAGAGACAGACATTTGATTCTGTGATGATGGAGAGCTGAACGTGTAGTTTCTATGAAATCGATGTCTGTGGTATTTCGCTATTTCGCTGAAAAAAGGCATCGTCAGCAGCATTAGCGCGGGCGCCCGGGATTTTCCATCGCAGATTTCCGCCAGACCCCCCCCCCCATAAACCAGGATCCCCGGGGCGGAGATGAATGGGGCGCTCAAATTTCGCCTAGAAACTACTTGCTCGATTCTCTGCCTCCCTCTGTTTCATTTGACTTGCAGCGCCTGTGTTTGCTCTGTTGGGAACAGATCCCCACTTTGCACTTTGTAGCTCGGAGGCGTTGGGGGGGGGGGTCTGGTTCAACTTCTGCGCCCTGGAATGAAGGGAGTCCCTGTGGTGCGAGAGTTTGTCCTCTGTCTTCCTTTTTCGGATCAATGAGTGGCCGATTCTCGAAAAGACAGCTCTGACTGCAGGCACTGATGCTGCGCTGTCACTGCACAGCAACAGGAAGCTGTGGGAGTCGCCAGAATGAATTTCTTGAGTAGCCTTGGGTTACACTGGCAAAAATCAGCCTAAGAATCGCCAGAATTATCCATGAGTCACTGTCAAGAATCGCCAGAATTATCCATGAGTCACTGTCAAGAATCACCAGATTTATCCATGAGTCACTGTCAAGAATCACCAGATTTATCCATGAGTCACTGTCAAGAATCACCAGATTTATCCATGAGTCACTGTCAAGAATCGCCAGAATTATCCATGAGTCACTGTCAAGAATCGCCAGAATTATCCATGAGTCTCACTCTCAAGAATCGCCAGAATTATCCATGAGTCACTGTCAAGAATCGCCAGAATTATCCATGAGTCTCACTCTCAAGAATCGCCAGAATTATCCATGAGTCACTGTCAAGAATCGCCAGAATTATCCATGAGTCACTGTCAAGAATCGCCAGAATTATCCATGAGTCACTGTCAAGAATCGCCAGAATTATCCATGAGTCACTCTCAAGAATCGCCAGAATTATCCATGAGTCTCACTCTCAAGAATCGCCAGAATTATCCATGAGTCTCACTCTCAAGAATCGCCAGAATTATCCATGAGTCTCACTCTCAAGAATCGCCAGAATTATCCATGAGTCACTGTCAAGAATCCCAGAATTATCCATGAGTCACTGTCAAGAATAAATTATCCATAAATTATTGCATCAATTTTGCGTTCCCCTGAGATCTACTTTGCATCGGAATCGTTTTTTTAATTAGATCGTCCTGTTGTCGTGTCACATGGACCAATCCATTTCACCTATGAGACAGGCAGGCAGTGTGACAGGCACGTCTTGCCTTCTCATTTTTAGGCTCGAAAGTAGCTGAATTTTTTCGAAGAGCTTGGAGAGGGGAGTTTAATAAAATGAGAACTATTTTAAAAGACTGTCTTCACTGATTAAACTTTTAGCAGATTGAACCGATAAGAGCTTTTTCTAATTTTAAATACTCGATAAATTATATTTGGCTAAAAAATTGGTATGCCGTGGAGAGGAGAAAGAGGGAGAAGAACGAAGCAGAAAAGCCAAGGAGAGGAGAGAAAGAGAGGCAAAGGAAAAGAGAAAAGAAAGGGAGAGGAGAGGAGAAAGGAGAGAGGAGAGAGGAAGTAGAGAGAGGAAACACGGAGAGGAGAGAAAGGCGGGAGGGAGTGGGAAGATAGAGAGAAGAGAGGAGAAAGAAGAAGAGAGGTGGGGAGAGAAGGAGAGGAGAGAGAGGGAGGAGAGAGGGAGAGGAGAGAGGGAGAGGAGAGAGGGAGAGGAGAGAGGGAGAGGAGAGAGGGAGAGGAGAGAGGGAGAGGAGAGAGGAAGAGGAGAGAGGAAGTGGAGAGAGGGAGAGGAGAGAGGAAGAGGAGAGAGGAAGTGGAGAGAGGGAGAGGAGAGAGGAAGAGGAGAGAGGAAGTGGAGAGAGGGAGAGGAGAGAGGAAGAGGAGAGAGGAAGTGGAGAGAGGGAGAGGAGAGAGGAAGAGGAGAGAGGGAGAGGAGAGAGGGAGAGGAGAGAGGGAGAGGAGAGAGGGAGAGGAGAGAGGAAGAGGAGAGAGGAAGTGGAGAGAGGGAGAGGAGAGAGGAAGAGGAGAGAGGAAGTGGAGAGAGGGAGAGGAGAGAGGAAGAGGAGAGAGGAAGTGGAGAGAGGGAGAGGAGAGAGGAAGTGGAGAGAGGGAGAGGAGAGAGGAAGAGAAGAGAGGAAGTGGAGAGAGGGAGAGAGGAAGAGGAGAGGAGAGAGGGAGAGGAGAGAGGAAGAGAAGAGAGGGAGAGAAGAGAGGGAGGGAGAGGAGAGAGGGAGAGAAGAGAGGGAGAGAAGAGAGGGAGGGAGAGGAGAGAGGGAGAGAAGAGAGGGAGAGAAGAGAGGGAGGGAGAGGAGAGAGGGAGAGGAGAGAGGGAGAGAAGAGAGGGAGGGAGAGGAGAGAGGGAGAGGAGAGAGGGAGAGGAGAGAGGGAGAGGAGAGAGGGAGAGGAGAGAGGGAGAGAAGAGAGGGAGAGAGGAGAGAAGAGAGAGAGGAGATAAGAAGGGAGTGGCAGAGAATCGAAGGAGTGAGATGTAGAATAAAAGAGAGGGAGAAGAAGGAGGGACAGTGAAATCTTAAATCCAAAAGCATTTTTTAATTTGTGAAGTTTTCACTATACTACTAACAAAATTGTCTATTCAGTAGAGTATGAGACAGCAAGAACGAGCGCGGAAAACCAAGATGACAAGGTGGGAATCGTGTGATGAAGGGATGATTGGAATCGAGTCCAGGCCATCCTTTCTTTAAGTTCGAAATTTCGAATCACGCCATAAACCGTTTGAGATGGAGCTCGCTCGCTCCAGTGCGTCGAAATCCTTTTAGCAAGCGCAGAGTGCAAGTCGGCTGAGAGAATTTGGGAGGATATTTCTGCTACAAGTCCCAGCAAAGGCATTTGCTCGGTAGGAAAGTCGCTCTACCAGCCTTAACGGTGTCCCCTGACATCTCTTTGACTCGCCGCCCATCAAACAGCCCGGTCCGTCAGATGCAGCAGGTGCAGCCTCCCGCATTGCCTCATCATTTTCGGCGGCCAATTGCGTCACGCTGAGTGACTTGGGATTTTTAAACAACGGCTGTAGGATCGGCGATTAAAATCCTCAGCTCCGCCTACTGACTGGGCATCAAAATTTCCCTGCCATCTTGGTCTGGGAATTTGGGCCTCTTTCAGCTCCTGTCAACTTCTATTTGCTGTAAACCCGCTGGACTGGGGCGCCTCCGCGTCTGTCTGACTGCCTGTCTGTCTGTCTATCTATCTATCTATCTATCTATCTATCTATCTATCTATCTATCTATCTATCTATCTATCTATCTATCTATCTATCTATCTATCTATCTATCTATCTATCTATCTATCTATCTATCTATCTATCTATCTATCTATCTATCTATCTATCTATCTATCTATCTATCTATCTATCTATCTATCTATCTATCTATCTATCTATCTATCTATCTATCTATCTATCTATCTATCTATCTATCTATCTATCTATCTATCTATCTATCTATCTATCTATCTATCTATCTATCTATCTATCTATCTATCTATCTATCTATCTATCTATCTATCTATCTATCTATCTATCTATCTATCTATCTATCTATCTATCTATCTATCTATCTATCTATCTATCTATCTATCTATCTATCTATCTATCTATCTATCTATCTATCTATCTATCTATCTATCTATCTATCTATCTATCTATCTATCTATCTATCTATCTATCTATCTATCTATCTATCTATCTATCTATCTATCTATCTATCTATCTATCTATCTATCTATCTATCTATCTATCTATCTATCTATCTATCTATCTATCTATCTATCTATCTATCTATCTATCTATCTATCTATCTATCTATCTATCTATCTATCTATCTATCTATCTATCTATCTATCTATCTATCTATCTATCTATCTATCTATCTATCTATCTATCTATCTATCTATCTATCTATCTATCTATCTATCTATCTATCTATCTATCTATCTATCTATCTATCTATCTATCTATCTATCTATCTATCTATCTATCTATCTATCTATCTATCTATCTATCTATCTATCTATCTATCTATCTATCTATCTATCTATCTATCTATCTATCTATCTATCTATCTATCTATCTATCTATCTATCTATCTATCTATCTATCCATCTGCCAAAGCAAACAGTGAGTCGTTCGTTGCCACAGCAAACAACCCCTATTGTGTAAGTGTGCTTCGTAGTTGCCAAAAGTCGTGCAAAACGAGGAGACACCGAAAGCTCTCCAGCTCGGGCTGTGCGGCCATTATGAGCCTGGAGACCGCGGTGGGTGACGCAGCGCCACCTCTCTGGGTGCGGACTGATCACGCCTTAATCTCCCATGTCTCTGGCGCAACGCCCTCAATATTCCCATTTATTTAGGTTTCGGGAAATGTTTTCGCTGAATGTTTGGCCAATAGATTGCACTTAAAAGCTTCAAACGTGTTGAGTAACTTTCTTCTCCCCTGATATGCTTGAGCTCTGCTCTCAATGTTGACTTCCACAGCATTGCGCCACGCAGCTCCACATTTTCTCAACAACCGTGCCACAAAGCTAAACAATATTCTCTCACTTGTTGCTACGCGGCTGGGTCAGCGAGTCCTGGCGCGAATTTTTATCGCAATTCGACTTTTCCCCGAATTCAGTTTCTTAGAATTCTAGCTGATCTTCGAAGTAAAACTTTCGTGGCTTTGATGTTGCTTGGTGCGATGTTAGCTTGATCGTTCTTGGCCGCACTGCATCGCCGCGTCACTCGAATACATTAGCACGCCTGTTCGTAAGCGCGCAGTGTCATCAACACGCCTGTTTCATAAGCGCGCAGTTTCATAAGCGCGCAGTGTCATAAGCGCGCAGTGTCATAACCGCGCAGTTTCATAAGCGCGCAGTGTCATAAGCGCGCAGTGTCATAACCGCGCAGTGTCATAAGTGCGCAGTGTCATAATCGCGCAGTGTCATAATCGCGCTGTGTCATAAGCGCGCAGTGTCATAAGCGCGCAGTGTCATAAGCGCGAAGTGTCATAAGTGCGCAGTGTCATAATCGCGCAGTGTCATAAGCGCGCAGTGTCATAAGCGCGCAGTGTTATAAGCGCGCAGTATCATAAGCGCGCACTTCATTCTCCCCCCCCCCTCAGTCAGGTGGTTTCACAATTGCTGACTTAAGTGCTGACACTTGACTACAAACTAAAAAAAGGAAAAAAAAGCCTTGATATTTTTTCTAAACACCTGCTGTTGGGTCATCACCAACTTGTGCTTGACAATGCCTCTTTTGCTTCAAGTCAGCCTCATGAATAAATCAGTGAAGCAAATACATCCACCAGAAGTTGGTGTTGCTAAGCCGGCCTGAACCAGCGTTGGTCGGCAGCTCCTGACACAGTAGGCAGAGTTGGCTTTGATAAGACTCGGTCAGTCGTCCATTGCCACCCAACCCCCCCCCCTCCCCAACTCCGGAGATAAGCAGGCGATAAAACTGCCTGTAGGGGTCGCCGGGACAGTCGTGATGCAATTTGGGAACCCCTGACGTGCACATTGCAACCCGCAGGAGATGTCACTTCAGATTAGAACCTCGGGGGTGGGGGATTGTAACCAAGACGGATGTGTCGCTTTCAATATCCTTCTTGTGTCACCAACCCACCTCAACGAAATATCAAAGGTATTAGCGCTTTCCTCACTTTGACCTGCTGTTTATCTTTCAATAATAGCAATAATAATAAATGATATGACTCCGAACAATAGGGGCCATGCCCAGAGGTGCAAGGTGAGACTTCACGCCTCAATTCAATTTTGATAATCGCAGTTAATCGGGCTATTATCAGGAGTCAGAGCTGATTCAATGCAGCCAACGTGTGGTTGTTCATTGTTGGTTTTAGATAAAAGTTTGTTCTTGGTTTGCTCCAGTGCCAATTTTGTAACAATTATTCATTTCATACTTGGCTATTATCGCGGCCAAGGATACACAATGGAATACTCACAAGCTGACTGAATGCGACTGGATGTTATTGAAGGTGAACCTGAGTGAGAATGACTGTTTGATAAAATGAGAGTGCCTGGGTCACTGAGAGTGACTGAGAGTGAGTGTGGGTGGCTGAGAGTGACTAAAAATGGCTGAGAGTGACTGAAATGATTGAGAATGACTGAAAGTGACTGAGAGTGAGTGAGAGTGGCTGACAAAGCCTAGGAGTGACTGAGAGAGACTTAAAATGACTTAGAGTGACTGAGAGTGACTGAAAGTGACTGAGAGTGACTAAGAGTGACTGAGAGTGACTGGGAGGGACTGAAAGTGACTGAGAGTGAGAGAGTGAGTGAGATTGGCTGCCAAAGCCTAGGAGTGACTGAGAGAGACTGAAAGTGACTGAGAGTGACTGAGAGTGATTGAGAGTGACTGAAAGTGACTGAGAGTGACTGAGAGTGACTGAGAGTGACTAAGAGTGACTGAGAGTGATTGAGAGTGACTGAAAGTGACTGAGAGTGACTGAGAGTGAGTGAGAGTGGCTGCCAAAGCCTAGGAGTGAGTGAGAGTGGCTGCCAAAGGAGTGAGCCTAGGAGTGACTGAGAGAGACTGAAAGTGACTGAGAGTGACTGAGAGAGACTTAAAGTGACTGAGAGTGACTGAAAGTGACTAAGAGTGACTGAGGGTGACTGAGAGTGACTTAGAGTGAGTGAAAGTGGCTGAGAGCAACCGAATGGACTAAACCGACTGTAATAGCTCATCCACTTCCGCAGGCGGTGACTCAGAGTTAAATCCAGTCCACAATGCCAACAATAAGACGAATCGAAAAGGAGAGACAAGCCAGGCGCTTCAGTGGGCTGGAATAGCCGAAAGTTTAAACTTTGAATGGGGAAAAGGGGAACCCAGTGCGTCAAATTATACGGAATTAAATAAAAAAGCAAAGCCAGAGGGGGGCCGAAGGAGAAGAAGGGCAGGTTGCGCCACTGCGCTCTGACGCAATCAAACAACCAACAACCTTTTTCCCCCGAGCTTGACAGAAGGGAATTTTCGCCCTTCACCCCCCCCCTTTTCGCCCGTCACGCAACAAATCCCAAACTCGTGGGATCGGAAAGTTAAGAAAATTGTTGGGAAATGCCGATAGACCCGAAAACAGCCCCTCCTGTCAACTCTGTCCGCCCATCAACCTGTGCTGCTTGCACTAAAACAGATGGCGAGAGTAGGGGGCCGAAGTTCGAACCCCAGTGTTGCTTGTTGAGTCCAGATGCTCAGCCTGTGTGAAGAGCTGATGAGCATGTAGCAAAACTCGAGTGGCTCAGTTAGTTGAGAAGCTCTGCTCAGAAATCAGTGCCCATGGTGAAGTGGCGCCACTTGAACCTCACCCGCTCATTGGGCTCCTCCCTCTTACCTAGATGGGAGCTGTCCAGCTGCTTCAATGGGATGCGCGACTGGAGTGGAGAGTGAGGGGTCACTCAAATCAAATAAAAGCTTCCACCGCCAACCTCTGCCTCTTCTTTCTGTTGGCTAAAAAGCAGACTTAAAAAGGTGTTTCACTGTTTTGCTTCAAAGTCTTTGTCTTTGGGTTTTTGTCCAATTCAAAACTAACAAATCCGTGTTTGCTTAAACAGTAAACAGGCTGCGGAGTCCAGGCACTTCAGTGCCTCACTGCTCAACCGGAACTGGCAACATTAGCTCGAATAGATGCCGAGTAGGGGACTGGGATCTGGAATTTAGATGTGGAAATGAGGATTTGAAGATCATGAATTGGGATTTCGAATGAGGGATTTAGGATAGAACTTAGAAACTGGGATCAGGGACTGAAGGATCAGGGACTGAAGGATCAGGGACTGAAGGATCAGGGACTGAAGGATCAGGGACTGAAGGATCAGGGACTGAAGGATCAGGGACTGAAGGATCAGGGACTGAAGGATCAGGGACTGAAGGATCAGGGACTGAAGGATCAGGGACTGAAGGATCAGGGACTGAAGGATCAGGGACTGAAGGATCAGGGACTGAAGGATCAGGGACTGAAGGATCAGGGACTGAAGGATCAGGGACTGAAGGATCAGGGACTGAAGGATCAGGGACTGAAGGATCAGGGACTGAAGGATCAGGGACTGAAGGATCAGGGACTGAAGGATCAGGGACTGAAGGATCAGGGACTGAAGGATCAGGGACTGAAGGATCAGGGACTGAAGGATCAGGGACTGAAGGATCAGGGACTGAAGGATCAGGGACTGAAGGATCAGGGACTGAAGGATCAGGGACTGAAGGATCAGGGACTGAAGGATCAGGGACTGAAGGATAAGGGAATGAAGGATCAGGGACTGAAGGATCAGGGACTGAAGGATCAGGGACTGAAGGATCAGGGACTGAAGGATCAGGGACTGAAGGATCAGGGACTGAAGGATCAGGGACTGAAGGATCAGGGACTGAAGGATCAGGGACTGAAGGATCAGGGACTGAAGGATCAGGGACTGAAGGATCAGGGACTGAAGGATCAGGGACTGAAGGATCAGGGATTGAAGGATCAGGGACTGAAGGATCAGGGACTGAATGATCAGGGACTGAAGGATCAGGGACTGAAGGATCAGGGACTGAAGGATCAGGGACTGAAGGATCAGGGACTGAAGGATCAGGGACTGAAGGATCAGGGACTGAATGATCAGGGACTGAAGGATTAGGGATTGAAGGATCAGGGACTGAAGGATCAGGGACTGAAGGATCAGGGACTGAAGGATCAGGGATTGAAGGATCAGGAACTGGGATCAGCCTGTCTGCCATTTTGGTCAGAAATAACTTGACTCTGAACAGTTCGGTGTAATTAAATTATAATTTTCATTGAAACAAAACTAAACAAAGAAAAGCATTTTGTATTTTATATTTGTTCACTGTAACAAAGATTTCAATAAAGTGCATGCTTAAAAGTACAGGCGTTAAGCAGCTTCAGTGCAGATCGGACATGGAATATGCGGTCTTAATTAACTGTTAATTCAATTGTAGATTGATACAAAAATATGATACAATTTTCTTCTTCTAGCAGCGGAAATTGAACTGGAAAAAACTGTTAAAAAAATAAAATTTAAAATTATTTGCGGATAAAATTTTGGCCTCTCCGGTTGCGTCAGTAGGCGGCGGCGGCGGAGGCTGGGCTGTACTTGTGCTGTCGCTGCTGCTGCTGCTCACCCGACAGCATCTGGGAGTTGACGCTGAAGTAGGCGGATGTCTGGTGCTGCTGCTGCTGCTGCTGCTGGGAGCTCAGCTGCTCCAACGGCGCAGCTTCATCGGCCGCCTGTCCCGCAGCAGCCGCTGATGCTCGCCAACGAAGGCGATGAACCGCCGGTCAGTCCATGCGTTGAGGTCCTCGCAGGCCTGTCGCCAGGGCA
>NIVC01001676.1:0-100000 GCA_002269645.1 Macrostomum lignano | reverse complement strand
AGCGGAAAGAAAAGCGGAGAGGGGAGCGGAGAGGGGAGCGGAGAGGGGAGCGGAGACGGAAGCGAAAAAAAGCGGGAGAGGAGAGCGGAGAGGGAAGCGGAGAGGGGAGCGGAGAGGGGAGCGGAGAGGGGAGCGGAAAGAAAAGCGGAGAGGGGAGCGGAAAGAAAAGCGAAGAGGGAGCGGAAAGGGAAGCGGAGAGGGGAGCGGAAAGAAAAGCGGAGAGGGGAGCGGAAAGAAAAGCGGAGAGGGGAGCCGAGAGGGAAGCGAAAAGAAAAGCGGAGAGGGAAGCGGAGAGGGGAGCGGAGAGGGGAGCGGAAAGAAAAGCGGAGAGGGGAGCGGAAAGAAAAGCCGAGAGGGGAGCGGAAAGGGGAGCGGAAAGAAAAGCGGAGAGGGGAGCGGAGAGGGGAGCGGAGAGGGGAGCGGAGAGGAGAGCGGAGAGGGAAGCGAAAAGAAAAGCGGAGAGGGAAGCGGAGAGGGGAGCGGAGAGGGGAGCGGAGAGGGAAGCGGAGAGGGGAGCGGAAAGAAAAGCGGAGAGGGGAGCGGAGAGGGGAGCGGAAAGAAAAGCGGAGAGGGGAGCGGAGAGGGGAGCGGAGAGGGGAGCGGAGACGGAAGCGAAAAAAAAGCGGAGAGGAGAGCGGAGAGGGAAGCGGAGAGGGGAGCGGAGAGGGGAGCGGAGAGGGGAGCGGAAAGAAAAGCGGAGAGGGGAGCGGAAAGAAAAGCGAAGAGGGAGCGGAAAGGGAAGCGGAGAGGGGAGCGGAGAGGGGAGCGGAGAGGGGAGCGGAGAGGGGAGCGGAGAGGGGAGCGGAGAGGGGAGCAGAAAGAAAAGCGGAGAGGGAAGCGGAAAGAAAAGCGGAGAGGGGAGCGGAGAGGGGAGCGGAAAGAAAAGCGGAGAGGGGAGCGGAAAGAAAAGCCGAGAGGGGAGCGGAAAGGGGAGCGGAAGAAAAGCGGAGAGGGAGCGGAGAGGGAGCGGAGAGGGGAGCGGAGAGGGGAGCGGAGAGGAGCGGAAAGAAAGCAGAGAGGGAGCGGAGAGGGGAGCGGAGAGGGAAGCGGAGAGGGGAGCGGAGAGGGGAGCGGAAAGAAAAGCGGAGAGGGGAGCGGAAAGAAAAGCCGAGAGGGGAGCGGAAAGGGGAGCGGAAAGAAAAGCGGAGAGGGAAGCGGAGAGGGGAGCGGAAAGAAGAGCGGAGAGGGGGCGGAAAGGGAAGCGGAGAGGGGAGCGGAAAGAAAAGTGTCGAGGGGAGCGGAGAGGGGAGCGGAAAGAAAAGCGGAGAGGGGAGCGGAGAGGGGAGCGGTGAGGGGAGCGGAGAGGGGAGTGGAGAGGGGAGCGGAGAGGGGAGCGGAGTAGGAAACCAAGAGAACAAAGAACAACGTTAAAACAATAGAGCGAAAAGTTGATTATATGAAGATAAATACTTTGGATGGAATGCCTTCAAATGTGCATGAAAGTGAATACCGAACAGATTTTACATGTCTGTCTGTTTACTAAGCTATTTTTTTCGCCATCTATATTTGAGTCAGTCTTTGTTTAAGTAGGCCGAATGGCCAACTGTGAGATAAGCGGCACGGCGGGGTCCGCAACCGTCAGTTTAATTGAGGAACCAGTCCGGGCCAGCAGGGAAGATGTCCAGCTAAAAAAACTAATTTCTTAGCCGGCTCGAGCTCCAACTCGAGGTTGCATCACCTGGCCAGGCCAGGGCAGAATCTCTCATCGCTTGTGACAGGCCTCAATCAGAGCGATTGAGGTGCGAATTCGAGCTTAGGAGGCCAGCTGGGCCCGGCCGCGGTTTAGTAAATTGGCAATCTTCTTTTTGAGCGCTGCTGCTTGCGCAACTTTACCCCCCCCCCCCCCCCCGACTGTCCGCTGAGGTTGCCCCGAGGTGTCAGTGTAATTGGATTCGAAGTTTCCGAGACAGACAATCATTGATTTATTAGACCACTGCTTTTTATACTAATGATGTTTGATGCAGCTGTGCTACTTGTTCGAGTAGTGGATAAAGCGCTATGCTTTCACTGTCTGTCTATCTGTTTGTCTGTCTGTCTGTCTGTCTGTCTGTCTATATATCTGTCTTTCTGTCGGGTGTCCACGACAGGCGCCTGAGTTTTTTGAAAAAAATAATCAGGATTTTTTGACTCACTGAAACCTCCCGAGGATGAAATGTACGTTGGGGACCATGAGGTGATTGGCTTTAAAGTGACAAGTTGTATGGTTCGGGTTGCTATAGTAACCGGAGCAGCTAATAACAACCAGTCCCGGTGCATTTGATCAAGCAACCCTGAACCCAAAAATAAGGCTGTTGGAATAACTTGGGATCACCTGGTGTTCTATTTAAACATGCGACCTGCTGCGCCATTGTCAGCTACGAGTATTTCTATGTGTCTTACAATCACAATTACTCAAGTAGTGCATGTTACTCGATCTCTGAGCGAACCCTTAGCTCTCAAGTATATAAATCGCATTCGATGCCCTACTAGTGGGGGTATAGCTAGTAGCTTCTTATTCACCGAATATCCTGGCCTCGCGTCGATTACTAAACATGGATAACCTGGATCAGTATAACCAGGAATTACTTTTTGGGATGGCTTGGCAGCATTTTCTACAATGCGGAAAATGAGAGCTTTTGGACGTTTTGAGGGCTTTGTCGCAAAAACGCAAATTTTACTGCTCACAAAAAACAGTAAAATTAAATACCACTAAATTCTTTGCTGACTAGGTAACAGAATGTGAAACTGCGCATGATCGAATGATAAAATAGATTCATTTAAATAATGAGTGGAGCTGTGCCATTTTTTATTTTATGCACAAGTCATGTACGTGGGGTTACACAATTAAAAAGTATCCTAATTTTCTATACGAAAAGCTTTATGAATCAATAGAGCCATTGGAATGATGAGACATGCATATAAAAAATTATCATTTTTTGTCCGTCTCTACAATGCATTTTGTGCTGAAAAAAACATGACAGCGTCCACTCCGTAATGTATGTTTTCGTAAACCTGCTTTAAGAATTTTCAAGAAACACAGTTTCCTACCCTTTAACTTAAGCAGTCCTTGACGCAATGCACACACACATAAGTTATTAACGCAATCCCGCCGTTTGTGTGAGACACAAACCACTGACTAATGTTACAAGGTAAAACCCTTATATAAGCATTGTGTTTGAGGACTGAGTTATTAATAGATCGGCCTCCAATTTTTTTTATTTTTCTATCCCTATTACTTAATAGTCCCTGACTCCCTGTGCATGGGGTACTAGCTAAAAAATTGGTTCCTCTCAACATTACGAAATCCAATATCTACTTCCGGATGTCATATAGATAAATTACAAGACTATATAAATAAATAGATGCAAAATAAACAATGAATAAGAATAAACATAAGCGTTTTTAAAAAAACAGACGATTTTACTTCATCAAATCAAAGTTATTAAAATTCAAATTAAAGTCTGTGTTATACCATATTTGTTGCTCAGAACGCCAGCCAATCAGACGATGCCATTTTGCCGCTATATTTGAATACGGTTCTTACGCGTGTTACAAATCGCAGTCTATATTTTGACACATTTTTTCTAAATTATTTAACCTTAATTAAGTTATCAGGAGTTGCGAACAAAATTGTTCTAAAGTTGAGAAAATTACGAAAGTAAAATGGTTCGATCTTTTTCAATTTTGATTTTTGTAGCCCTAGCTTCTACCACTTTGGCTTCAGATGTTCTGGAGTTCACAGATGCTAATTTTGATTCCCGAATTAAGGACCTTGAAATTGCTCTTGTGGAATTTTATGCTCCATGGTAAGTTTTCTAGAAAGCATAACACAGGTGCACATCTCTAAAGTCTCATTGGAATTAAATAAGAAGTAGTAGTATCTTATTTTGTTATTTTGTTTTATGATAATATTTTTTACTTTTAATGTTTTGTAATATGAAACTATTGTTTGATAACATTAGCCATAGATGTCAAAAAAGGGTACTATGTGTGCAGTGTGCTAGAACTTCTAGAAGAAATGCCCCCTGTTTTTTCCTCATGCATATGCACCATGCATCAAAAATGTACTCTTTGCATTATACACTTGCACTTAGAGTTGCCATATCCTAAAAACAGTTGAAAGAATAGTTTATTAACTTTATAATTAAAAAATGATTTATTTGTATATTAATAATAATAGGTCCTAGCTTCTAGTGAATAGCAAATAGCAAACAGAGAATTGAATTCAAAGTCTAAGCAATCTTTTAAATTCATAGGGCCTATTAAAATTAATGATTGTCTTAAAGGTAATATAACTATAACAAAAAGATTTCTAAAAATATAAAGATAAGAATTTGTAATAAAATTAGTAAAATTCTTATATTATTGCAAATTAATATATATATCTAACTACATAGTTTTTATACCAATTGCACTAAGTTGCAGGCCCTCATTTTTCTTTTATGTCAAGTGCATATACTAGAAAAATAACTAATTTATACTGTGAGCATTCTATGCACCTAAATATTCTAATGTTATTCGTAGTCCTATTTGTACATGCTTGCGTATGGGGGGTAGTTGTTTGCAACATGCGGTTGTACCCATGTGTGTGCAATACCCAAACCCCACCTCAATCTTTGGCTTATAAAATATATGGATTGTTAGGCCTAAGCGCCAAGTTGGTTTTCCTTGCAATCTCAAACTTCACTTGTTTTACAATACTAAAATAATTGGTGAAATCTACCTTTTGAGTATAAAGCATCAATAGTAGAATCTAAGATTTTTCTTAATTAGGAAAGGCCAAAGGCCAAAAGTCCTTATTGTAATTCAATTTTAAATCTTATAGAGGTATTGCTATAAGTATTATGCAACAGACATATATTGCTAAATTGTGGCACTAGAAAAACTTTGGCAAAGGCAAACTTTTAGTTTTAAATTGTGTTACACTAAAATAACAATGTCAAGATGCTATAAAAAGAGAAAATTGAAATATCTAAATGTAAAATGCACTTGCTAATTTCTAAACAACTTTTTAAAGCTCTATAAAGACTTAAAGGCTTATATTACTATTAAGCTTCTAATCTTCTAGTCTAGTATTCTATGAAATGAAAATCTTGTATATTTGTATGCAATCAATTATCTCCCAAATGGCTCAACCAATTTTCACAGTTTTTTGCCAAAAGATGTCAAATGTGCCTGGGATGGTACATGTATTTTTATTAAGCTGTAGCTCATTTCTAAATAGATTAAATATTTGAAAAACTATTTTAAATAGGTTTTTCACTGTATTTTTTTATTAGCCTGTGTGCAGCAAGAAACTTCACACCAATTTTAATGATTGTGCCAAAGCCAACTGATAAGAAAACTCACTGGGCCCCACTGCCAAGATAATTACTCTATTTAAACTTCGTAACCCTACCTGGGGGAAATAAAAAAAATTCTGGATACTGGCAAACACCTACCCTAGCTAGTATATAGTACTAAACATAAAAAATAAAGGCCAAAAAAACAACTTCAAACCTGAATTTTTATTACCAATTCATAGTGTGGCATGGCACTAGATATAATAAATTTTGCAATGGTGCAACATGGCACCAAAATGTAAGAAATTTTGTGGCAGATATTCATATGCTATCAGTATATAGTTATTCTTGTAAGAGAGGGGGAATTAGCCCAAAATTTTGTTTTGGACCAAAAAGTTAAATCTAAGCCAAGATCAAAATTATAATGCTTCCTTTATATGCTTGAAATTTTTAAAAACTAGCTAGCCATGGGGGTGTTATACATTTTATACATTTTAAGCCTTTAAAATTAAGTATAGCTCTGTAAGTTCCTAGGAATCGTTTTAACCTTTTGAGACATCATTAACCTTTTTGTAATGTGTTTAAAATTAAGCAAAATATATTGACTAAAACATTTTTCACACACAAATGCATGATGCTAACATGGGACGTAATCCTGAGCTCACAGTGATTACAATTATTAACCAACTTCTGAATAGTTTTTTCTGCATGCTATTTGGTGCCAAAATTGATAGTGACTGAAAGTGACTGAAATCTACATTGCTAATCTCCGGTCAGGTGCGGCCACTGCAAGCGCCTGGCGCCCCAGTACGAGGAGGCGGCCACCCGGTTGAAGTCGAGCGATCCGCCTGTACCGCTGGTGAAAGTTGACTGCACAGCCGAGACTGCCGTGTGCGGCAAATACGGAGTGAGCGGCTATCCCACGCTGAAAATCTTCAAGAACGGCGAGGTCTCCTCTGACTACAACGGGCCGCGCGAGGCGGACGGCATCGTGAAGTACATGAAGTCCAAGGCCGGGCCCTCCAGCCGGCTGCTGAAAGACGCCAGCGGCCTGGACAAGCTGATGGCCGGACAGGAGCCATTTGTGGTCGCCTTCTTCTCTAGCGAGTCGGCCAGCGGCCTGTCCGCCTTCAAGCAGGCTGCCGACTCTCTGAGCGAGGATTTCGCCTTTGCCCACAGCGTCTCGGCTGACATCAACTCGAAATTCGGCTTCAACGATCAGGTTGTGATTATGCGGCCAACTGTGCTGCAGAGTAAGTTTGAGGACAACAAACTGGCCTACAGTGGCGCCATGGACTCCGGAGCTCTGCGCGCCTGGATTGAGGCTAACATGTGAGCTTTTGGTTGCAAACAGCTGGACCTTATGAGTTCCAGCGTAAATTTTTTTAGCTTTGCAGAGAAGTTTTGAGCTTTGTGGGGAAGTTTTGAGCTTTGTTGGGAAGTTTTGAGCTTTGTTGGGAAGTTTTGAGCTTTGTTGGGAAGTTTTGAGCTTTGTTGGGAAGTTTTGAGCTTTGTTGGGAAGTTTTGAGCTTTGTTGGGAAGTTTTGAGCTTTGTTGGGAAGTTTTGAGCTTTGTTGGGAAGTTTTGAGCTTTGTTGGGAAGTTTTGAGCTTTGCGAGGAAGTTTGGAGCTCTGTGTGGCAGTTTTGAGGGGAAGTTTCGAGCTTTGTGGTGAAGTTTTGAGCTTTGTGGGGAAGTTTTGAGCTTTGTGGGGAAGTTTTGAGCTTTGTGGGGAAGTTTTGAGCTTTGTTGGGAAGTTTTGAGCTTTGTTGGGAAGTTTTGAGCTTTGCGAGGAAGTTTGGAGCTCTGTGTGGCAGTTTTGAGGGGAAGTTTTGAGCTTTGTGGGGAAGTTTCGAGCTTTGTGGGGAAGTTTTGAGCTTTGTGGGGAAGTTTTGAGCTTTGCGGGGAAGTTTTAAACTTTGTGGGAAAGTTTTAAGCTTTCAGGAAAATAGTTTGGCTGACCACAGCGTCCACCCCGTTCCCTCATCCAGCTACGGCATGGTGGGCCACCGCACCTCGGGCAACAGCAAGTACTTCAAGCAGCCCCTGGTCACGGCCTACTACGGTGTTGACTACGAGCGCAATCCCAAGGGCACGAACTACTGGCGCAATCGCATCATGAAGGTCGCTAAGAAGTACACCGGCACCGGCCTGCACTTCTCAGTTGCCAACAGCAAGGCCATGAGTTTCGAGCTGTCTGAGTTTGGCGTCGACTCGCCCGACGAGCAGAAAGTTTACGTGGCCGCCAAGAATGACAAGGGCCAGAAGTTTAAGATGGCCGAGGATTTCACGTGAGTGCCTTTGAGTCACCCTGCCTCCTTGCCCCATCGCCCAGGCTCCTTCCCTATCGCCCAGCCTCCTTGCCCCATCGCCCAGGCTCCTTCCCTATCGCCCAGCCTCCTTGCTCCATCGCCCAGCCTCCTTGCCCCATCGCCCAGGCTCCTTGCCCTATTGCCTCGCCTCCTTGCCCGATCGCTTGCTTCTTTGTGTTATTTCACCAACAAAACAAACAACTCTACCGGTAACTGTGATCGCCATGCCAATTATTTTATTTCTTAAACAGCCAGGGTCGCGCGTCAAAGTTGTAAGACTTTTCTCTTAGTTTTATTCATTGTATTTTTTGGAGAATTTTCTTAATCTAGTGGTGATCCGGGTTGCCTTCATAACCAGAATTATTAAATGCTTCATGCCTGTATATTTTCACAAAGGGAAAAATTGTGTGTCGGCGGAACCATTTCGTACAAAGGAAGTTATGCGTTCTTAATGCATTTTCGCACAGGTGAATTTTTGCTCATTGGAACGTGCAATTTCTGCCGGTTTGCCTCTAACTGCCCCCCTCTCCCGGCATGCATTTTTGCTGACTAATAAAATTCAAGAAATAGACATTGCTGACCCCATTCTTAATCCTGTGCCACGCGTCGCAAACGAATTTGCAACAGCTGGTAGTCCGCCGCCCGCCCCCACGGTAGTCCTGGGGAGGCTTTTGTCTCCTTGCTCTTTAATACAGTTTACCTGGCTATGTTTATCATGACTCAGCCTTTGGGTATTGATTCATAAATATTGAATTAAAACTCCATACTTTCTACTCACCCTGCCGCGGCAGTAGTCTGATTGGAGCATTTAAAAAAAACTAAAAAATGACAAATTTCAATTCCCGCAGCATGGACGCGTTCGACGCTTTCCTGACCGACATGCAGGCCGGACGGCTCACGCCCTACCTGAAGTCGGAGCCGGAGCCCGAGTCCCAGTCTGCCCCGGTGAAGATTGCCGTAGCCAAGAACTTCGACAAGCTGGTCAACGACCCCACCAAGGACGTGCTGATCGAGTTCTACGCGCCCTGGTGCGGCCACTGCAAATCCCTGGCCCCGAAATACGACGAGCTGGCCGAGAAACTGTCCGGCGAGACCGACCTGGTCATCGCCAAGATGGACGCCACCGCCAACGACGTGCCGCCGCCTTACGATGTGCGCGGCTTCCCGACGATCTACTTCGCGCCGAAGGGCGGCAAGTCGCAGCCGAAGCAGTACCAGGGCGGCCGCGAGGTGAACGACTTCATCACCTACCTGGCCAAGGAGGCCACCGATGAGCTGCGCGGCTACGACCGGGCTGGCAACAGGAAAAAGCAGGACCTGTAAGGCCTGTCTGATTGATTGACATCTCTATTAGCTGTGCTGTCATTCACTACTGGCAACCACTGGCTTCCATCGCCGCGCTACTCAAACCACTGCTCACTGTTATTTGAAAACAAAGACAAATTTATGCTAATCAATCCATTCTGTTGCCTACCAGTGCTTAGTAACATAATTCACGATATCCTTTTAGACTGTTAATACAGATCCAAGATAATCTGCCAAACTGGATGCCTATGTTTATCGCTTACATTAATCACCGCGACAGCAGCAACTTCCTGTTCACTCACTTATCCCCGGGTCTGCGAGCCAATTTCAATCAAAAATATCAACCATTTTTCTGTCTTTGTTTTTCTAGCTCTTTGTTGTACCTTTTCTCTCTATATAACTGTCTGCCTGTCCGTGTTTGGTTGAAGCTGTAGCTGCATAGCTGGTTATATAATTAGCATAAATTATTCTTAACCCACTGTTAATCCCCGGTTTCTGGTAAGCATAGCAGCACGCAGTTTATGACTATAGAAATTTTTCTACTATCTAATTGCTATTTTACATCTCTGCAATGGTTGTCGATTCTGTTTATTTGCCAGCGTGTTGTGTGCCTAAAGCGAGTTATTGTTTATTATTTATCATATTTATTGTTACTAAAGTTACAAGCTAGTACAAAATCACAATTGCGTCAAATTTATAAATAAAATCGAACCGAATCGGCGAACCGATGCCTCACCTTAAATTTCTATCAGCGCAAACAACAAGTACAACAATTGATCCGCCCTGGATTCTGATTGATGCGCTGCATTTAAAACCTGGACGGTCGTTTTTCCGTTTCTTAAATATAGTTTTGAAGGCCTAGATACTATTTTATTGAGGGCGACCCAAGCTGAATCGATGCAGTCATCTTAAAATCGATTTCGTTTGACTACAACTGTTTATAAGATAAAAAAAATCAAAGCAGTCAATGCGATTCTCCGGAGTGGATTGAACGATTCTCCGGTGTGGATTTGGGCGATTCTCCGGTGTGGATTGGGGCGATTCTCCGGTGTGGATTTGGGCGATTCTCCGGTGTGCAAAAGTGGATTGCACATTTATCGGCAATGGAGTGGATCGCCCAAAAGTGGATTGGGGCGATTTATCAGTGTGGATTGGGGCGATTCTCCGGTGGATTGGAGCGATTTATCAGTGTGAATTGGGGCGATTCTCCAGTGTGGATTGGGGCGATTCTCCGTGTGGATTGGGGCGATTTATCAGTGTGAATTGGGGCGATTCTCCAGTGTGGATTGGGGCGATTCTCCGTGTGGATTGGGGCGATTTATCAGTGTGGATTGGGGCGATTTATCAGTGTGGATTGGGGCGATTTATCAGTGTGGATTGGGGCGACTCTCCAGTGTGGATTGGGGCGATTTATCAGTGTGGATTGGGGCGATTTATCAGTGTGAATTGGGGCGATTCTCCTGTGTGGATTGGGGCGATTCTCCGGTGTGGATTGGGGCGATTCTCCGGTGTGGTTTGGGGCGATTCTCCGGTGTATATTGGGGATTCTCCGGTGTGGATTGAAGCGATCCTCCGGGGCGGATAGGGCGATTTTTTCAAAAGATGCCTTTTAGTTTCACAATGTTGCGATTAAATAAATGGTAGTCAAAAGTATCAAAAAACGCAATTCTATAATAACCGCGTGCGAGCATACCGCAGCAATGACGCGTTAAAAAATTAAGCAACTTAACTCATCTTCTATTGATAGCGTTTATTAGTTTTTTGAAAATAGACAAAACAGATAACGGAAAGCAGATTGCAGTATATTCAGAAGGTAAATATTTGTTTTACTTAAATCTGAGTAATAACTTAAAACTGGTTCTTTTAGCTGGGCAGAGCCAGCGCTATCCAGAATATATAAATATGCATGCATATGATAAATGAGCAATATACAATCAATACAAACTTATGTTATACAGGTCATATTCATATTCATACACAGTCTTTTAGTAATTAAAATAAAACGAAATTATAATTAGGAGAACTGCGTCAACCGTAAAATCTGTTTTACGAATTCAATGACAAATTAATGAAACCGATTGGGTTGGTGCGAAAGTACACAGAGTTCTTCGCGTGGCCGAACCCCATTGGCCAATCAGTTCTGACGCAGTGCGGCCAAGCGCTGCGACAGCTCGTCCTGGAATTAGGGAATTCAGTGTTGCATCAGACCACTGCCGATGGGGGCCTTTCCTTAGGGTTAACTGACTGACTGACTGCCTGACTGACTGACTGACTGACTGCCTGACTGACTGACTGACTGACTGACTGACTGACTGCCTGACTGACTGATTGTCTGGCCTGACTGACTGACTGACTGACTAACTAACTGACTGACTACCTAACTAACTAACTAACTAACTGACTGACTAACTGACTAACTAACTGACTAACTAACTAACCAACTAACTGACTGACTAACTAACTGACTAACTAACTAACCAACTAACTGACTGACTAACTAACTGACTAACTAACTGACTAGCTAACTGACTAACTAACTGACTAACTAACTAACTAACTAACTAACTAACTGACTAACTGACTGACTAACTAACTGACTAACTAACTGACTAACTAACTGACAAACTAACTAACTGACTAACTAACTGACTAACTAACTAACTGACTAACTAGCTAGCTAACTAACTAACTGACTAACTAACTAACTAACTAACTAACTAACTAACTAGCTAGCTAACTAACTAACTGACTAACTAACTAACTAACTGACTAACTAACTAACTAACTAACTAACTAACTAACTAACTAGCTAGCTAACTAACTAACTGACTAACTAACTAACTAACTAACTAACTAGCTAGCTAACTAACTAACTAACTAACTGACTAACTAACTAACTGACTAACTAACTAACTAACTGACTAACAAACTAACTAACTAACTAACTGACTAACTAACTGACTAACTAACTAACTAACTAGCTAGCTAACTAACTAACTGACTAACTAACTGACTAATTAACTGACTAACTAACTAACTAACTAACTAACTAACTAACTAACTAACTAACTAACTAACTAACTGACTAAACTAACTAACTAACTAACTAACTAACTAACTAACTAACTAACTAACTGACTAAACTAACTAACTAACTGACTAACTAACTAACTAACTAACTAACTAACTAACTAACTAACTAACTAACTAACTAGCTAACTAACTGACTAACTAACTGACTAAACTAACTAACTAGACAAGCCAGGATGACCAACCTGTTCGCCGCTGGCGGTGGCGGTGCCAACGGTGGATTTGCCGCCATCGGGCAGCTGCATCTTGATCTCGATGCCGGCCTCGTCGGCGGCCTCCTGCATCAGCATGTTCACCTCGCCCTCGGGCGCAGTCAGGGTGGATGTGTTGCACATGGTGCCCTCCATCACCTGCGATTGGACGTCGAGATTTTCGAATTCGCGTTCGAATCTGTCCATCAGCTGGGAGATCTGCTCCAGGTTCATGCTCTTCATGGCCGCCTCCATGCCCTTCACCACGCCGGCCATGCTCTTGGTGACCTGTTGGGCCGGTTATGGATGTCCAGTTTAGATTCTTCTTTCAGTAGTGTTATTGCGTACTTCAGGGTAGTAGAGTAGATGGATACACTCTGCTCTACCCAACCTACCAATGTCTGTCTACCTAGCCTACCAATGTCTGTCTACCGAGCCTACCAATGTCTGTCTACCCAGCCTACCAATGTCTGTCTAACCAACCTACTTTTGCCTGTCTACCCAACCTGAAAATGCCTGTCTACCCAACCTACCGATGCCTGTCTACCCAACCTACCGATGCCTGTCTACCCAACCTACCAATACCTGTCTACCTAATCTACCAATGTCTGTCTACCCAACCTACTTATGCCGTCTACCCAACCTACCAATGCTTGTCTACCCAACCTAAAAATGCCTGTCTACCCAATTTACCGATAGCTGTCTACCTAATCTACCAATGTCTGTCTACAAAATATACTAATACCTGTATACTCATCTACTCAATCTACAAATGCCTGTCAACAGTTGTACAACCCGACCTCCACCTACTTAACCTACTCAAGCCAGCCCTCTCATCCACCAAGGCCCACCTGTTTGGTGGTGACGGCAGTCTGCACCCGAGCGGCCACGGCGTCAATTCTCGAGGCCATGCGGCGATAATTGAGCGCCTGATTTTTCTGCCGTATGGAATTCTCGGCGTGAATCTTCGCGCCTTCCATGTTGCCCTTCTGAATAGCCGTTTTCAGCTTGTTCTTCTCAACCTTTTCGTCTTTCTCGCATTTCTTAGCGTTTCGCTCCAAGTCTTTGGCGGCGAATTTCAAGTTAAACAGGTGCTTCTCCATGTTGTTACCGCTGCTGAACATCTTGGAGGCTGGAACATGCAATTACAGGCGGCATTGCGATACATGCTGTTAGATATCCACCCAACTATCAGTTCCTATCTGTATGAACCATATCTTTATGGTCTGTCTGACAGTGGCCTCTATGACCCTATGCCTTGCCTCTATGACCTTATGCATTGCCTCTATGACCCTATGCCTTGCCTCTATGACCCTATGCCTTGCCTCTATGACCTTATGCATTGCCTCTATGACCCTATGCCTTGCCTCTATGACCCTATGCCTTGCCTCTATGACCTTATGCATTGCCTCTATGACCCTATGCCTTGCCTCTATGACCTTATGCATTGCCTCAATGACGATATACATTGCGTCAATGACCCTATGCCCTGCCTCAATGACCCTATGCCCTGCCTCTATGACCCTATGCCTTGCCTTAATGACCCTATGCCCTGCCTCTATGACCATATGCATTGCCTCAATGACCATATACATTTCCTCTATGATCCTAAGCCTTGCCTTTATGATCCTATGCATTGCTTTTGACCCTATACATTGCCGCTATGACCCTATGCCTTGCCTCTATGACCCTATGCCCTGCCTCTATGACCCTATGCCTTGCCTCAATGACCCTATGCCCTGCCTCTATGAGCATATGCATTGCCTCAATGACGATATACATTGCGTCAATGACCCTATGCCCTGCCTCAATGACCCTATGCCCTGCCTCTATGACCCTATGCCCTGCCTCTATGACCTTATGCATTGCCTCTATGACCCTATGCCTTGCCTCTATGACCCTATGCCTTGCCTCTATGACCTTATGCATTGCCTCTATGACCCTATGCCTTGCCTCTATGACCCTATGCCTTGCCTCTATGACCTTATGCATTGCCTCTATGACCCTATGCATTGCCTCAATGACCATATACATTTCCTCTATGATCCTAAGCCTTGCCTTTATGATCCTATGCATTGCTTTTGACCCTATACATTGCCGCTATGACCCTATGCCTTGCCTCTATGACCCTATGCCCTGCCTCAATGACCCTATGCCCTGCCTCTATGACCCTATGCCTTGCCTTAATGACCCTATGCCCTGCCTCTATGACCATATGCATTGCCTCAATGACCATATACATTTCCTCTATGATCCTAAGCCTTGCCTTTATGATCCTATACATTGCTTTTGACCCTATACATTGCCTCTATGACCCTATGCATTGCCTCTATAACCATATGCATTGCCTCTATGACCCTATGCATTGCCTCTATAACCAAATGCATTGCCTCTATGACCCTGTGCATTGCCTCAATGACCCCATGTTCATGTCTTTATGACCCTCTATGATCTCATGTCTTTGTCTCCATGACCCAATGTCATCATCGTGTCTCAATTCGAGTTTAAGATATGCGAATGCACAAATAAATAAAAATAACCAGATTTTATTTGAAAGACGCTTTCAACTGGATCTACTAAATTCTTTTTTACTTGTGAAATTAAAATAAGAAACCTAGAATTTCAAAACTAGTAATATAGCAAGTATTTTTTGTACATCGGTAAATCAGAGAAGTTGTAAACAAGTTTAAAGATGGGCAACTAAAAAACGCTTATTAAATGATACCCATTTGAAGTGACAGCACCGAACACGGGTTGACTGACGCTGTTGTCTACTTGTCTTGTCTTAGAGTATACGCTCGTGTCTCAGTGGCTATATGACTGTGTGTGCCTGTCCGTCTGTCTGTCTTAGTGTCTGCTTGCCTGTCTGACTGTGTGTGCCTGTCCGTCTGCATGCCTGCCTGCCCGTCTGTCTGTCTTAGTGTCTGCTTGCCTGTCTGACTGTGTGTGCCTGTCCGTCTGCATGCCTGCCTGCCCGTCTGTCTGTCTTAGTGTCTGCTTGCCTGTCTGACTGCGTGTGTCTGCTGTCTGTCTGTTTGTCTGTCTGCCTGTGTCTGCCTGCGTGTGTCTGCTGTCTGTCTGTGGGTTTCTGTCTGCCTGTCTGACTGCGTGTGTCTGCTGTCTGTCTACCTGCCTGTGTCTGCCTGCGTGTGTCTGCTGTCTGTCTGTGTCTGTCTCCTGTCTGTCTGTCTGTCTGTCTGCGTGTGTCTGCTGTCTGTCTGTCTGTCTGTCTGTCTGTCTGTCTGTCTGTCTGTCTGTCTGCCTGTCTACCAGCGTGTGTCTGCTGTCTGTCTGTGTCTGTCTCCTGTCTGTCTGTCTGTCTGCGTGTG
Organism: Macrostomum lignano; assembly: GCA_002269645.1. Classification (NCBI taxonomy): domain Eukaryota; kingdom Metazoa; phylum Platyhelminthes; family Macrostomidae; genus Macrostomum; species Macrostomum lignano. The sequence goes on along the minus strand of NIVC01001676.1, from coordinate 84,514 downwards.
TCTGCTGTCTGTCTGTCTGTCTGTTTGTGTCTGACTGCGTGTGTCTGCCTGTCTGTCTGTCTGCCTGTCTGTCTTTGTCTGACTGCGTGTGTCTGCCTGCCTGTCTGTCTGTCTGTCTGCCTGTCTGTGTCTGACTGCGTGTGTCTGCCTGTCTGTCTGTCTGTCTGCCTGTCTGTCTGTGTCTGACTGCGTGTGTCTGCCTGTCTGTCTGTCTGCCTGCCTGTCTGTCTGTCTGTCTGCTGTCTGTCTGTCAGTCGATCAGCCCACACTAGCAGTAAGTCTTGAACGCGGGCATGGCCAGTCGCAGCCAGGCCGGTGCTCTCCTATCCGCCGCATTCAACGTTGCCATGGAGACGGGCTGGCCGTGCTGGAACAAGCCGTCCCGCTCCTCGGCCAGGCGGGCGGCCAACCGGTCGCAGTCGGTGGCCAGGCCGAACTGGACTTCCAAATCGCGCAGCCGCGTCCGGTAGCCGAAGTTGGACGAGCCGACGAGGGTCAGGCCGACCCGCTGGCCGGCGCGGTCGCCGAGCCACAGGCCCTTGGCGTGGAAGGTCCAGCCGGGCCGCGCGTACTCGGCCAGCAGACTGGGCTGCGCCGCTTCTGCTGCCGGTCTGCGCAGCTTCGCAGCGGCGGCAAGAAACTGCCGCTCCAGCTGACTGTAGGCGGCCGGGATGAAGTAGGAGGGCCCGGTCGACTTGTAGAAGCTGTTGGCCTGTGGGGGGAGGCGGAAAGAGTGCATATTAGTTTAGACAGGTTCAGAAGGTTGGTTAAGACACGACAGACAGACTCGATCAGATACAGGGGACAGACACTTAAACACAAAGGATACTGAAGACAGATTCGAAAGTCGAAAGACAGTCCGACAGGCTCAGGAGCAGAAGAGACGCACTTGGACAGACAGACAGGCATTAAGACAGAACTCAACAGACACAGAAGACACAGACGGACACACAGGACAGGTACTGAGACAGAGCACACAAAAGATAGACATTGAAACAGAGAACACAGGAGAGAAACACTCAGACAGGTACTGAGACACAGCACACAGAAGACAGACAGACAGACAGACACACAGACACAAAAAGACAGACACTCGGACAGGTACAGAGACACAGCACACAAAAGACACTCAGACAGGTACAGAGACACAGCACACAGAAGACAGGCACTCGGGCATGTACTGAGACAGAGCACAGAAGACGGACACTCAGACAGACTAAACAGCGGCAGACAGACACACAAACCGCAATGACCCGACACTCACAGCAGGCGATGCACACAGAACCCTCAGCTGCTGTGGCGCAGTCAACAGGGCCTCAGTGAAGTCGTCAGTCAGATTGAAATAGCCAGACGCCAGGTGCAGCTGATGCTGGCCAGTCTGCATCAGCTGAGGCAACTGGTGCAGCAGCCGCTGGGTGGCGTAGGCGTCATCGCACACTCCCATGGGCCCCATCTGCACCATGGCATAGACGGTGGAGTCCGCCTCTCCACTGCAGTCTTGGCTAGTGGCAAATTCGGCGATAAGCCGGTTAACCCGATCCCCCAGCCACTGGCCGGGCGGCCGGGCTGGCTGGGACAGGCAGCCGTCCGAGCCCAGCTGTTCCGACGCGTCGGACACGCAGTCGACCAGCTTTTCCAGGAAGTCGCAAAGGCGAGGCGCGTCGCGGATCAACAGGTAGCGATCCTGCCTGTCCGTGAAGTAGTCCCTGCTCAGGTTGGCTCTGTGGTGAGGGCGTGCGCTGGGGATTTAGATATCTTTCCAGCTCGTGGAGTTGGTTGCTAACCCAAACAAAAAACAAAGCCTGCTTCCGGTGCGAGCTCCGAGGTTCACCCAAACATCACATTGGAGGATATGCAAAATCCAGCCTGTCGCAGTCTGCAGGAGAAGGGGATGCAACTAACTAACTAACTGACTAACTAACTAACTAACTAACTGACTAACTAACTAACTAACTAAATAACTAACTAACTAACTGACTAACTAACTAACTAACTGACTAACTAACTGACTAACTAACTGACTAACTAACTAACTAACTAACTAACTGACTAACTAACTAACTGACTAACTAACTAACTAACTAACTGACTAACTAACTGACTAACTAACTGACTAACTAACTAACTAACTAACTAACTAACTGACTAACTAACTGACTAACTAACTAACTAACTAACTAACTAACTAAATAACTAACTAACTAACTGACTAACTAACTAACTAACTGACTAACTAACTGACTAACTAACTGACTAACTAACTAACTAACTAACTAACTGACTAACTAACTAACTGACTAACTAACTAACTAACTAACTGACTAACTAACTAACTAACTAACTGACTAACTAACTAACTAACTAACTAACTGACTAACTAACTAACTAACTGACTAACTAACTAACTAACTAACTAACTAACTGACTAACTAACTAACTAACTAACTAACTAACTGAACAACTAACTAACTAACTAACTGACTAACTAACTAACTAACTAACAAACTAACAAACTAACTAACTAACTAACTAACTGAACAACTAACTAACTAACTAAATAACTAACTAACTAACTGACTAACTAACTAACTAACTGACTAACTAACTGAACAACTAACTAACTAACTAACTAACTAACTAAATAACTAACTAACTAACTGACTAACTAACTGACTAACTAACTGACTAACTAACTAACTAACTAACTAACTGACTAACTAACTAACTGACTAACTAACTAACTAACTAACTGACTAACTAACTAACTAACTAACTGACTAACTAACTAACTAACTAACTAACTGACTAACTAACTAACTAACTGACTAACTAACTAACTAACTAACTAACTAACTAACTGACTAACTAACTGACTAACTAACTAACTAACTAACTAACTAACTGACTAACTAACTAACTAACTAACTGACTAACTAACTAACTGACTAACTAACTAACTAACTAACTGACTAACTAACTGACTAACTAACTGACTAACTAACTAACTAACTAACTAACTAACTGACTAACTAACTAACTAACTAACTGACTAACTAACTAACTAACTAAATAACTAACTAACTAACTGACTAACTAACTAACTAACTGACTAACTAACTGACTAACTAACTGACTAACTAACTAACTAACTAAATAACTAACTAACTAACTGACTAACTAACTAACTAACTGACTAACTAACTAACTAACTAACTAACTGACTAACTAACTAACTGACTAACTAACTAACTAACTAACTGACTAACTAACTAACTAACTGACTAACTAACTAACTAACTAACTAACTGACTAACTAACTAACTAACTAACTGACTAACTAACTAACTAACTAAATAACTAACTAACTAACTGACTAACTAACTAACTAACTGACTAACTAACTGACTAACTAACTGACTAACTAACTAACTAACTAACTAACTGACTAACTAACTAACTGACTAACTAACTAACTAACTAACTGACTAACTAACTAACTAACTAACTGACTAACTAACTAACTAACTAACTAACTGACTAACTAACTAACTAACTGACTAACTAACTAACTAACTAACTAACTAACTGACTAACTAACTAACTAACTAACTAACTAACTGAACAACTAACTAACTAACTAACTGACTAACTAACTAACTAACTAACAAACTAACAAACTAACTAACTAACTAACTAACTAACTGAACAACTAACTAACTAACTAAATAACTAACTAACTAACTGACTAACTAACTAACTAACTGACTAACTAACTGACTAACTAACTGAACAACTAACTAACTAACTAACTAACTAACTAAATAACTAACTAACTAACTGACTAACTAACTGACTAACTAACTGACTAACTAACTGACTAACTAACTAACTAACTAACTAACTGACTAACTAACTAACTGACTAACTAACTAACTAACTAACTGACTAACTAACTAACTAACTAACTGACTAACTAACTAACTAACTAACTAACTGACTAACTAACTAACTAACTGACTAACTAACTAACTAACTAACTAACTAACTGACTAACTAACTGACTAACTAACTAACTAACTAACTAACTAACTAACTAACTGACTAACTAACTAACTGACTAACTAACTAACTAACTAACTGACTAACTAACTAACTGACTAACTAACTAACTAACTAACTGACTAACTAACTGACTAACTAACTGACTAACTAACTAACTAACTAACTAACTAACTGACTAACTAACTAACTAACTAACTGACTAACTAACTGACTAACTAACTAACTGACTAACTAACTAACTAACTAACTGACTAACTAACTGACTAACTAACTAACTAACTAACTGACTAACTAACTGAAAAACTAACTAACTAACTAACTGACTAACTAACTGAACAACTAACTAACTAATTAACTAACTAACTAACTAACTGACTAACTAACTAACTAACTGACTAACTAACTAACTAACTAACTAACTAACTAACTGACTAACTAACTAACTGACTAACTAACTAACTAACTAACTAACTAACTAACTAACTAACTGACTAACTAACTAACTAACTAACTAACTAACTAACTAACTGACTAACTAACTAACTAACTAACTGACTAACTAACTAACTAACTAAATAACTAACTAACTAACTGACTAACTAACTAACTAACTGACTAACTAACTGACTAACTAACTGACTAACTAACTAACTAACTAACTAACTGACTAACTAACTAACTGACTAACTAACTAACTAACTAACTGACTAACTAACTAACTAACTAACTGACTAACTAACTAACTAACTAACTAACTAACTGACTAACTAACTAACTAACTGACTAACTAACTAACTAACTAACTAACTAACTGACTAACTAACTAACTAACTAACTAACTAACTGAACAACTAACTAACTAACTAACTGACTAACTAACTAACTAACTAACAAACTAACAAACTAACTAACTAACTAACTAACTAACTGAACAACTAACTAACTAACTAAATAACTAACTAACTAACTGACTAACTAACTAACTAACTGACTAACTAACTGACTAACTAACTGAACAACTAACTAACTAACTAACTAACTAACTAAATAACTAACTAACTAACTGACTAACTAACTGACTAACTAACTGACTAACTAACTGACTAACTAACTAACTAACTAACTAACTGACTAACTAACTAACTGACTAACTAACTAACTAACTAACTGACTAACTAACTAACTAACTAACTGACTAACTAACTAACTAACTAACTAACTGACTAACTAACTAACTAACTGACTAACTAACTAACTAACTAACTAACTAACTGACTAACTAACTGACTAACTAACTAACTAACTAACTAACTAACTGACTAACTAACTAACTGACTAACTAACTAACTAACTAACTGACTAACTAACTAACTGACTAACTAACTAACTAACTAACTGACTAACTAACTGACTAACTAACTGACTAACTAACTAACTAACTAACTAACTAACTGACTAACTAACTAACTAACTAACTGACTAACTAACTAACTAACTAAATAACTAACTAACTAACTGACTAACTAACTAACTAACTGACTAACTAACTGACTAACTAACTGACTAACTAACTAACTAACTAAATAACTAACTAACTAACTGACTAACTAACTAACTAACTGACTAACTAACTGACTAACTAACTGACTAACTAACTAACTAACTAACTAACTGACTAACTAACTAACTGACTAACTAACTAACTAACTAACTGACTAACTAACTAACTAACTAACTGACTAACTAACTAACTAACTAACTAACTGACTAACTAACTAACTAACTGACTAACTAACTAACTAACTAACTAACTAACTAACTAACTAACTAACTAACTAACTAACTAACTAACTGAACAACTAACTAACTAACTAACTGACTAACTAACTAACTAACTAACAAACTAACAAACTAACTAACTAACTAACTAACTAACTGACTAACTAACTGACTAACTAACTGAACAACTAACTAACTAACTAACTGAAAAACTAACTAACTAACTAACTGACTAACTAACTGAACAACTAACTAACTAACTAACTAACTAACTAACTAACTGACTAACTAACTAACTAACTAACTGACTAACTAACTAACTAACTAACTAACTAACTAACTGACTGCAGTGTTGCCACGCCACTTTGCCCATTTTTCTTCCGCAGCTTAAGAGAAATTCCGCAGGGTAGAACAATATGTCCTAACCAATGCAAGCCCTAAAAAATGAAGCTAGACACATAAATTTTTATTACTTTTTAGGTTCACAAACGCCCTACCCAAGGCTGTTTTGCGCTGGTTCAGATGACCCCCTAAGCCAGTTTTGAGCTAAAACTTCATCTCGCCGCAACTGATGCAGCTAGCTGTGAATGCATGCAAGCCGCAAGCGCGCAGGTAAATGGATAAGCAAATTCCATTCTGTATGCTCAGAAATCTTGGTACGGGGAAAGCACAGGGACAGGAAAGGAAGGGAGAGGGACAGCAAAGGAGAGGACAGGACAGGAAGGGAGAAGACAGGAAGGGCAGGGATACAATAAAGGTGGCGGTGATCAGATGACATCAGGTAGTCTGGATCGAGTATAGCAAATCAGAAAATCACAAGAACAGTGCAACAAAATCACAGCATAACAATTTCCACAAAGACATTAAACAACAAACCGATCCAGTAATCAGTATTGGGGTATTGGGGTATAACATGAGAGCAAATTCAGAAATGAAAAATTTCCGCAGAGTACGAAAATCCCCTTGATTTTCCGCAGGTCTACTTAAAATTTCCTCACTACGGAAATTCCGCAGCTAGTGGGAAGACTGACTGACTGACTAACTAACTAACTAACTAACTAACTAACTAACTGACTAACTAACTAACTAACTAACTAACTAACTGACTAACTAACTAACTGACTAACTAACTAACTAACTAACTGACTAACTAACTGACTAACTAACCGAACAACTAACTAACTAACTAACTGAAAAACTAACTAACTAACTAACTGACTAACTAACTGAACAACTAACTAACTAATTAACTAACTAACTAACTAACTGACTAACTAACTAACTAACTGACTAACTAACTAACTAACTAACTAACTAACTAACTGACTAACTAACTAACTGACTAACTAACTAACTAACTAACTAACTAACTAACTAACTAACTAACTGACTAACTAACTAACTAACTAACTGACTAACTAACTAACTGACTAACTAACTAACTAACTAACTAACTGACTAACTAACTAACTAACTAACTAACTAACTAACTAACTAACTAACTAACTAACTAACTAACTAACTAACTAACTAACTGACTAACTAACTGAACAACTAACTAACTAACTAACTAACTAACTAACTAACTAACTAACTAACTAAGTGACGAACTGACTAACTAACTAACTAACTGACTAACTAACCAATAGTTAACCAACCAAAAAAGCCAACTAATTAGCAAACTGACCCAGACAGAATCACCGAGTCATCAAACAAGTAGATCTTCATGTGCTGCAGGCCCACAACTTCATTGATTCGCTCCGGCAGCAGTGCGGCCAGCAGACTGGGCAGCGGTAGAAGCTGACGCGAACATCTGCGCGGTTGCTCCAGACGTTACCATGGCAACGACGCTCAGCCGCAGCGCACAGCGGACGGAGCATCGCCGTGGAGCTGTTCAACGGGCTGCCGCGGGTGCCGCGCGCCGCGTCCAGCAGAACTCGGACGCGAAGTGGCCGCTGACGGGTCGGTGACCCAGCGGCGTCCAGCGCCGACACCATCGACTGGACGAGGCGACGCTCGTGAGCGCCGCAGCCGAGGTAGAGGGACGCCAAGACGATTCGGCGCCTGGCGCCAGCGATGCCGCGCTGAGTGACGAGGGGAACAGAGAGGCTTGGTGTGACTCCAAAGCATTCCTGATAGTCAAAAAATCAAGCAAAACTTACAATCAAAGCATTGTAGAACTGCAAAGGCTCGTGTAAAATGCTGATATTTGCTGCTTTCACGCGAAATGCAGGCAGCAGATTGAAAACACTGGCTAGCGACTAGAAAAATATAAAAAATTGAATTGCATAATTGCCATAATGCCATGCCATGATGCTATCAAGGCAGTTTGAAAAAATGTTCACATACTCAGTTAGTATGTCCCAAAAATTGGAATTTAGTATAATACAAGCAAACATACAAACAAATGTTAGAGAATTAGTATATTTAGATAGTCAAAAATTGCAATCTCTAGAGCATTATGGACAAGCAATCAAGTAGGCCTATACAAACCTTAGAGATTTAGTATATTTAGATTAACTTAATATCTTAAAAACTTGAGTAGGCCTAGGCCTAGTACTATAGGCTGCTAGCATCTAGCTAATAATACTTTAGTAGTTTAAATATGGCTTCTAGTTGATTTGGCAACAATAAATTTAGCAAATTAGCAACAAGTCAGTTTGGCAACAACTGATTTGGCGATTGCTAAAGGTTAAAGGACACTCCTTGAAATTTAACATATTGACATTAGTCTTTGCCATTCAAATAAAGGAAAATTTTGTTTTAATCATACCAATAACACATTTTCAAAGATATAACTCCTTGAAGTTTTGGATTAGAGTAAAGTAAATACATGTTTAAGTCTGGATAATATAAGGACAACCATGTCAAAGGCAATCAACCATAAGTTGACATAGTTTACATGACATATTATTAGAGATGTATATATGCATATTTAATTTATGATTATTTTTTATTGCATTTACAATTTACTTTAGTCAACAATCAAACAATTAATAGACTAGGGCCTAGGCCTATGCAAATATAAAAGTTAGTTAAAAGTTAACAAGTTAACAAGTTATAACTAGGTGGAGTTAAAACACTGGGAAAAGCTAAAAGCATATATGTATGTATAATAGTGGGGCTATCACTTTTGGCTTATTTTGAAATCCAAGATTTCAAGTAAACATGCGAACTCAATGGATAACAAGACAAATCACCACTTTGATTTAACTGCCACCTCATAGCTCATATGTCACCAAACTGACTGATTCCCTTAAATATAGTATTATAGACATAAAATTTAGGCCTACTTAGACTTGACTAGTTTACTAATCTCAACAAGTCAAAGATTCAGAATATAGTCAGATACAGAAATGGATTGAAGCATGGTCATGGATGTTTTGAACTGTACAGAGAGTTCAGACAATAAATATTTACTAGAATTAAAAGTTAGACTACAATTAGTTCTGAAAATATCTTATGTTACTTATGTACAATGCAAACAGGTAAATATAGCCTAGGCCATGCCTGTGCCTGCCGGCTGCAGCTGCCGAGGCTGCCGCCTGCCTGCCCCTAGCCGACAATATAATCTGCCTAGTCTATAAGTATAAGTAGAAGTAGGTTGACATACAAGAGAGTAATGAGGTGAATGTGGTGAAAGCTAAGTAAATGAACTAGCCTACATTATAATGTGCCTAGTCTATAAGTATAAGTAGAAGTAGGTAGACATACAAGAGACCAATGACATGAGGTGAATGTGGTGAAAGCTAAGTAAATGAACTAAATTAAAAATAAAAGAGTGTCCGTAATTTTCATAGTGAACATACTTTTTTCGATAATTAATTTCTTCTTTTTTTCCAAATTAAAACTTGCGATGTAATGAGACACAACGTTTAAAACAAATGCCTTTGCTAGTATTGTGTCAGTAAAACTGTCCGTGTCAGCTAATAGAGCATTCTGTATAGGGGTTTTAATGTGGGTGCCAAAAGTTTAAGCTTAGGCCTATAACATAAAAATGAAATTTTTAAGGTTCATAGAAATTCAAAGAAACCTTAATTTTTTACTTCGCGAGAGATTATCAGGTCAGAGATATATAAGGGCAGCAGGGCCTAAACATTGTTACACAATACACAACACAACTCTCTGTGATGCTCAGCCTTTTGTCTCTGTTGGTTTGTTACTCATTGAATGTGTCTTAGTAGCCGAGAAATTTAAATTAGTGGCCATTGAACTTTATTAGAGGCTTTTCACAATATTACCAATTCCAGAATCAGAATCGGTTCGGTTCGGATCTTCCAAGAAAAACAGCAGTATAACTATTTAATTCTGTTGAATGTTTGACTGCCTTAACAACCTCACTTAGCACAATTTTTAACTTTTTTCTATACACATTAGTCACTTATTGGACATTAAAGCAAACACTAGAGGCACCTACTTGATGCTGTTCTCTTTGCACATGTAGCAATGAATTGAGTAGAGTTGTGTAAAGGGCTCATTGACTACATGAAAAGTATTATCCATGAACCATTGGGTACATTGTTTTAGCAGAGTCAGTTGATCACTCATTATAAACACATCTACTAGTCTGTTCTAGGTGAATGTCTTCAATAATAAAATCTGAAAGAATTTGTCTACAGTCCAGTTCAATATGCAGGTTCATTGGATCACAAGGCTGCTCTTTGGCACAACCATAGTTTGCATTCTTAGCAAGCTGTTTGAACAATGGCTTGTGGGGACACCCTCTAGGCCCCCACTATATTACAAATATACCTCTATCAATTGCCATGACAGGTCAAAAGCAGTTTCTTTTTTCTTCTATTGTGGTGGCTTGTTGCAACTTATGTTTGGTGGCAATTTTAATACCAGGGTTGCAGTCATGTGGCATTCCACTCTAGAAACCATCATTTGTTTATGTTGCCATTCCCAAACAAGTAGGCCCTATATTTTTTATCCAACAGTATATTTTACATATCTCCAATAGGTTACTCCAGCTTGAGTAGAATTGTGACCAAGGTAGTATTCAGATCCTTCAACAACCTAAAGTAAAATGTCCTTGCCTTTCTAGCTTGCTCCTTATAATATCTAAAAAAAAGCTATCTACATGTTGCTATTGAACTGGAAGCTATACTGGTGGTTCCAAAAGTGACTCTTCTGCAATTGTGATGGAACTTCAAAGGGGCAAACATCAGCATAAAGCTCCTAGGCATCAGCTACAAACTGGAGCTGATTAGGCTAAGCCTGAAGCTCTACAAAATATAATTTGTTTAGGAGCTGAGGCTGAGACAGAAGCAGTTCACCTAGGAGAAGCTAAGGCTAGGGCTGAACCACTTCACCTTAGGGCTGAGGCTGAGATTGAGGCAGCTTGTATACTAATATTAATAAATAAAAAATAGAGAAGCTAGTCTTGAATTTTGGCTAAGGCCTATGAATATTTAGTAATGGCAAAATCTAAAAAAACTGGGGGTAAGTTTTTTGAAAAAAAAACATTTTTAGCAATTTAAAAGCACCAATTTAAAAGCACCAATTATCCATGTATAGTCTTATTGACTCTTATCTTTGATAAAATGATTTCTTAAAATGTTGAATAAATTATAAATATGATATAAAAACTTTTTTAATATATGTATTCTAGCACATTATACCACTTTGACTCTGGCTTTATTTGTAATTTTTTACACCTGAAATAACTCATTATTATAGTTTACTATCCTATTAATGATGAGCATTTTATACTGCAATTATTTTCTCTTACTTTCAGATAATAATTGTGCTTAGTATACAAGAATATAAAATCTTATCAGCCTGGCTACCAGTGCAACTCTAGAAGAGTTAGGCATGTCTATGATTGTAAGGCGCATTCTTGGCAATATTGAGAGCTATTTTCACTCCACAACTACTGACCATGGCAAGACCAACCAGGCCAATACAAGTCAGCCAGGTAGAACTTTCATTTTAAATAAGTTGACTTAGTTTGTACAAATTCTATAATACTCAGATCTTTCTGTGGTCTTTTTTATGGACCAGTATATAGTACATTCCCAGTTCCCATGATACCCTCCCAGATCCCATGCTACCCTCCCAGATCCCATGCGACCCTCCCAGATCCCTTGCTACCCTCCCAGATCCCTTGCTACTCTCCCAGATCCCTTGCTACCCTCCCAGATCCCTTGCTACCCTTTCAGATCCCATGCTACCCTCCCAGATCCCATGCTACCCTCCCAGATCCCTTGCTACACTCCCAGATCTCATGCTACTCTCCCAGATCCCATGCGACCCTCGCAGATCCCTTGCTACCCTCCCAGATCCCTTGCTACCCTCCCAGATCCCTTGCTACCCTCCCAGATCCCATGCTACCCTCCCAGATCCCATGCTACCCTCTCAGATCCCATGCTACCCTCCCAGATCTCTTGCTACCCTCGCAGATCCCATGCTACCCTCTCAGATTCCATGCTACCCTCCCAGATCCCATGCTACCCTCCCAGATCTAGACGAATCCCCCATTCGATCCATCAGGCTCCGGTCGCGACACCCAAGGCGGTCACAAGTTCGAGCCTCGCAGCCTAGACAAACCGACCGCCTGCGACGCCTGCGGCCGGGCGGCCCTCGGCGACTCGCTGGTCAGCTGCCGACGCTGCAGCGCCACCTGCCACGCCGACTGCGCTGCTGCAGGCATCGGCGTCGCCTGCCACGAGGCCGACAGCTCGCCCGGTGTTGTAACTGACGAGAACACGGCCGCCGCCACCGACGACGACCTCTCCGCTGACTTCAACCCTGACGACGACTCGGCATTCGTCACCGCCAAGGAGCTGCTGCTGACAGCCGGCTTCCCCGCCGACCGGTCCTACACGCTGAGCAGCCTGGACTCGCGGCTCATCGATCGCACCGGCATCCGCCTGGTGACACCGACGAGGCCGTCAATGGAATCCGGTGGCGGCGGCGGCGGCAGCAAAGTTCGAAGCTTCTTCGCCGCTTGGACCCCGGAGAAGCTGGGCGCGCACCTGTTTCTGCTGTCCGAGCGCCTGCCTGGCCAGGAGTTTCGCGTCCAGTCCGCTGCGTCCTCGTCGCATCCGCACAGCCAGCACCACCTGCACCACCTGTCCCAGCAACAGCAGCAGCAGCAGTTGAGGTTTCGCGGCTCCCTTCGAGTCCACGTCAACCTGATGCGACCCGTGCACTCCGACAAGCCGGCGGCCACGTTTTTCCTACCGAGGGGCCACGCCTGCCTGCTGCACGGCCTGTCTAGCGACCTCGGCGCCGACGAAGTCGTCTGGCAGTTGCTGGCCAAGCTGCGCATCAAGGATCCGGCGCATAAGTTTGGCCTCTATTTGCACACTGTGCGAGGTGACTGTACCGGTGAGCATTGGTGACTTGTTAGATGGCGAGGCGTTATATTGTTTAAAACTGGTATATTTGCTCCAGCCGTTTACCTTAACTTTATATATATAAACTAATTAGATAACGAGGCATTCATTATGTTTTCAAGCGGTCCTAGTTGCTCCCGCCGATTACCTTTTTATAGTTTTATTAACTAGTATATAAACACATGACGGTTTATGTTAATACGTTCTTGATATTCTCTATTAGCGGGTGTGGTAGCTGTATACCCATCGGCTAAGTTGATGAATATTTTAATTAGTCCACGCATTTTATAGCTCTTTCACTTTTAATTTAATCTTGTGATTGTGTACGCAAGCTTTCACATGGTGAAATTAGTTGCCTTTTAGTGACAGCCTGCGGATCTTGTGGCTCAGTGAAAGATGTGGAAAGAGCTTTTAATATTAGTATATATATTTTTAAATCTTTTACATCACATACCTAGATATAAGCATTTAATTTTTTGTGTATTTGATTTTATTCCGAGCAGCTCGTATTTTTCACTGGGGGAATTCCGCATTTTTGGGGGTGGTTTCGAGTTTGGTAATTCCCTGTTGGGAAAATTTTCTCTTAGGGAATTCCTCGTTGAATAGTTTCTCTTGGGAATTCCGTACTGGAGGGGGGATTTTATAGCTGGGAAATCCCGCGTTTAGAGGATTTTAAACTTTCGGAATTCCGCGTCAAGGGAAGAGCTGGAGAATTCCGCGTCAAGGGAAGAGCTGGGGAATTCCGCGTCAAGGGAAGAGCTGGGGAATTCCGCGTCAAGGGAAGAGATGGGGAATTCCGCGTCAAGGGATGAGCTGGGGAATTCCGCGTCAAGGGAAGAGCTGGGGAATTCCGCGTCAAGGGAAGAGATGGGGAATTCCGCGTCAAGGGAAGAGCTGGGGAATTCCGCGTCAAGGGAAGAGATGGGGAATTCCGCTTTAAGGGAGGAGAATTTCGGGATGGGAATTCCACGTTGGGGGATTTTCAAGTTTGGGAATTCCGCTGTAGGGGGGTTTAAGATGTGAATCGCGTTGGAGGAATTTTAAAATAGGGGAATCCGCGTTAAGAGAAGATTTTATAGAGCTGAGGAATTCCTCGTTAGGAGGGATTTTACGAGATGGGAATTCGGAGTCGTGGGGGAGGGGGGCTAAGTTGCCATGAATTGACTGCTGACCCGAACCCGAACCCGAACCTAATTTGTCGGCAGTCGAAGTTCGCCGCCTGCATCCCCAGGAGAAGCCGCTGGAGATTCTGCTGTCCTGGACCACCCTGCCGCCAGCTGAGATGCGGACCGCATTCGATAGGCGGAGGTTTGTCCTGCAGGAAACTGACACGTCTAGTATTGATGTGAGTGCAGCGGCCCCGCCTTTGTTCTACTGCCCAGTAAGGGTTGCTCAAGGTGGCTTCCCGTGACTATTCAGAATAGTTTAGAAGCGGAAAGATAAGAGGGTAAAGAGGGGATAAGAGAGGGTAAAGAGGGTAAAGAGGGGATAAGAGAGGGTAAAGAGGGGCTAAGAGAGGGTAAAGAGGGGAGGGTAGGCGGAGGGTACAGAGGGGAGGAGGAGTGGGTGGAGGGTACAGAGGGGAGGAGTGGGTGGAGGGTACAGAGGGAGGGTAGGCGGAGGGTACAGAGGGGAGGGGAGGGTAGGCGAAGGGTCACAGAGGGGAGGGTAGGCGGAGGGTACAGAGGAGAGGGTAGGCGGAGGGTACAGAGGGGAGGGTAGGCGGAGGGTACAGAGGGGAGGGTAGGCGGAGGGTACAGAGGGGAGGGTAGGCGGAGGGTACAGATGCGAGGGTAGGGGGAGGGTACAGAGGGGAGGGTAGGCGGAGGGTACAGAGGGGAGGGTAGGCGGAGGGTACAGAGGAGAGGGTAGGCGGAGGGTACAGAGGGGAGGGTAGGCGGAGGGTACAGAGGGGAGGGTAGGCGGAGGGTACAGAGGGGAGGGTAGGCGGAGGGTACAGAGGGGAGGGTAGGCGGAGGGTACAGAGGGGAGGGTAGGCGGAGGGTACAGAGGAGAGGGTAGGCGGAGGGTACAGAGGCGAGGGTAGGGGGAGGGTACAGAGGGGAGGGTAGGCGGAGGGTACAGAGGAGAGGGTAGGCGGAGGGTACAGAGGCGAGGGTAGGGGGAGGGTACAGAGGGGAGGGTAGGCGGAGGGTACAGAGGGGAGGGTAGGCGGAGGGTACAGAGGCGAGGGTAGGGGGAGGGTACAGAGGGGAGGGTAGGCGGAGGGTACAGAGGGGAGGGTAGGCGGAGGGTACAGAGGCGAGGGTAGGGGGAGGGTACAGAGGGGAGGGTAGGCGGAGGGTACAGAGGGGAGGGTAGGCGGAGGGTACAGAGGGGAGGGTAGGCGGAGGGTACAGAGGGAAGGGTAGGCGGAGGGTAAGGTACATATGGAAGGGTACACTGATTAAATACGAGTATTACGTGCTTTTCGTTACTTCCCGGTAGAAAACAATTATCAGGAGCAAATCAGAAAATAAAATCTCCCTGGTAGTCTTTTAAGCCCACCGTTCTAGTACAGATTTCAAAAGTTTGCAAATCGCATCCCAATTTCCTCAGTGGGATCTGTTCAGCGTCCCGGAGCTGCTGAACTTCCTACAGATCCTCAGCCTGGAGCAGCAGCAGCACGAGCGGAATATTCGTAAAAAATTTCACGACTTGCGCTGCGCACTCGCCAGCAGGCAGCTCGAAATTGAGCAGGGCATGCTCAGAGAGGAGTCTGAAGCCTGACCTCATCTCCTTTGTCTCTCCTAAGTCAAAGCGTTTTTGTGCTATTTTTATTTAAAGTGCTATTGTATACTTTAATTTTTCATCTATCGAGGGGCATGGGTTTTTTACTTGATTGTTCAGAGATTGCCATAATATTTTTCTAGTAATATGCTTTGCAAATGAATTAATTTATTAACTGTGCATATCTAATTTTTATCTCCAATAAAAATGCAATGCAATTCATTGTCTGTATAAAGGCGGTGTTCCTGTCTTTTTGTTTAACCTCACTAACCTGGCTCTCTTCCCGTAAGTGCATATTGTACTTTCATGATTTTTGGAGCCGTTTTTCCTTTTCATGTCTGTCAAAGTTATACTTGCGCTTTTTAGTGAAGGAGTCACATCAAGCTTAATATTTTTTCAGGTACTGCTTGTTGGCTATTTTTGTATCCAATATTTTTACTTCCCAGCAGATCTAATTGGCTGTTCTATTCCTTCTTGTCGATTTTATAACCCATTTCCTCTCCACATGACGCTTGACGCTTTATCCAGAAAGCTCAATGCGTCTGTTTGCTAAGGTTTCATTAGTTCGATTATATGCTGCCAAATTGTTGTTCATATTCATAATTTTCGAATTATTTTGTTCATACTCGTTTGGGAGTTCACTATTGTATACGTTCTTTTTAATGATAACATAATTATAATTGATTACACCGGCCCCAATAGGGTCAGGTGTGCAACCAACAGCTCAGCCGCAGCTATTGCGCGGCGCATCTGAAGGCTGTTCAGTCCATGGACGGGGGGTCACAACACGCACCCATGTTAGAGCTGGGTGAACTGAAGCAATGCACAGAGTTAAGCGTCTTGCTCAAGGACACAAATAGTGTCCAGTGGGATCGGGAATCGAACCCCTGACCTTCAAGTCGTGAGTCCAACACTAACCACTAGGCTACAACCCTTATACTAGGGGGTGCTCCTATATTTTATTCCTTTTTAAGACGATCATTAACTAAAAATAGGCGTGCAATCTAAAAATAGCAACAGCATTTTCTCTCCCCAGTGTACATGTACACTAATCTAAAAATAGCAACAGCAACATCCTCTCCCAATGTACATGTTGCATTGTACACTTAATCTAAAACATGTCTTCCTATCCAGATGTACACCTAATCTAAAAATAGCCTCAGCATTATTTAAATGCTTCATGATTCGCCGCTTATAAATGCAATTACGAGTACAATAGTAAAAATATGGCTAATTGGCTTAGTTACGAGTATATAGATTTGTACTCCAGTAATATTTTAGTAACTATCGAGTATCAAATGACACAATCTGTAAATGATGTACTGTATTTTTAGTTACTTCTCCATTAACCTTCAGCTATTTCCTTAATCGAGAGTTAGTCTTTGTGCTCACTTAATTTTATTTTTCTTGGATTTTCATATTACCGTTAATTAAATAAATGAAACCTGCTTAAATAAAGGGTGCCTGCTTACCTGATTCTTTGACCCAGCAATTGTCACAAAAATTATTTTTGAAATATCAAGTCAATTGATTTGCTTCTTTGTTGATTTTTATTTCTGTTAAACTGAATGGAGTTTCATCGGGTTGCCTAATTTAGTTCAGGCTGTATCTGAGCTAGGTAGCAATGGAGTGCTTATTGTGTAGTAGAAGGCAGGTAGGGGGTGTTTACATTCGCTCAGAGCATCCTTCAATGCATTCTGTTTCAGCTTAGGACTCAGAGCATCGTTACATCAGCATTAGCTAAACTGCTCACTGTTGCTTCAGCTGGTCGTTGTGCACTTGCTTTGGATTTCGAAGGTAAGTGTGCACCTGCGTGCTTCAGCACCAGAGGAACCTGGGTTCTGGGTAGTGAATTCAGCACTGAACACTGACAGAACCTGTTACTGAACACAGGCAGAATCTGTCACTGAACACAGAATCTGTCACTGAACACAGGCAGAATCTATCACTGAACACAAAATCTGTCACTGAACACAGGCAGAATCTGTCACTGAACACAGAATCTGTCACTGAACACAGGCAGAATCTGTCACTGAACACAGAATCTGTCACTGAACACAGACAGAATCTGTCACTGAACACAGAATCTGTCACTGAACACAGAATCTGTCACTGAACACAGAATCTGTCACTGAACACAGGCAGAATCTGTCACTGAACACAGGCAGAATCTATCACTGAACACAATCTGTCACTGAGCACAGGCAGAATCTGTCACTGAACACACAATCTGTCACTGAACAGACAGGATCTGTCACTGAACACAGGCAGAATCTGTCACTGAACACAAACAGAATCTGTCACTGAACACACACTTCATTCCCTGCTCGGCTTACACAGCTCTGCACAGCATGGCTTCGGGGCCGCGGCCGCAGTACCGCTTCATCGACATCGGCGCGAACCTGACTGACCCGGTGTTCCGCGGCGTTTATCGCGGCCGCCAGCTTCACCAGGACGACTTCGACGCTGTATTGCGTCGGGCGAACGAAGTCGGCGTCGAGCGAATCATCGTCACCGGCGGCAGCTTGTCGGAGAGTAAAGCGGCGCTGCACCTCTGCCGCGACCAGCTGACAGCCGGCGGGGACCGTCAGGTGCGACTGACCTGCACAGTCGGCTGTCACCCCACCAGGTCCGTGTCGGGCCAAATGTTGCTTAGCAACTAGAGTGAGCCTTAGGTACAACTATAAAAGTCCCTTAGCAACTTCTTGAAATCGCCTTAGCAATGGCCACAGCCGTTGCTTAGCAACCCAAATAGGCAGTAGCTACGGTCGTAACCGTTGCTTAGCAACCCAAATTGGCAGTAGCTACGGTCGTAACCGTTGCTTAGCAACCCAAATTGGCAGTAGCTACGATCGTAACCGTTGCTTAGCAACCCAAAATGGCAGTAGCTACGGTTGTAACCGTTGCTTAGCAACCCAAACTGGCAGTAGCTACGGTCGTAACCGTGCCTTAGCAACCAAAAAATTACCTAGTTACGAAATTAAAAGGCGTTCATCGACGAAAAGTGACTTTCTCATACCTGTTGCTAAGTAACCAGCTGAAGTCATCCTGCTTGCTTAGCAACCTATAAATTAGCTTGACGATCTTGATTTTATCGTATCAACAAATTGTTAATTTCTTGTTGAATTTCCTGCAACGACAGGTCATCAGAGATGGAGTCGGACCCGGCCGGCTACCTGAACTCACTGCGGCAGCTGGTGGAGGCCAACAGGGATCTGGTGTCGGCCGTGGCAGAGACCGGGCTGGACTACGATAGGGAGCACTTTGCACCCAGGGAGGTGCAGATGCGACACTTCCGGTTGGTTTGGCCAGCTGGGTGATTTTGGTGTATTTAGAGACTGTTTAGTGGGCTCCCAGGTTGCCTTCCCTGGGCTACTCAGAGTCTTCAGGTTGAGCTGCTCAGAGTCTTCAGGTTGAGCTGCTCAGAGTCTTCAGGTTGGGCTGCTCAGAGTCTTCAGGTTGGGCTGCTCAGAGTCTTCAGGTTGGGCTGCTCAGAGTCTTCAGGTTGAGCTGCTCAGATTCTTCAGGTTGGGCTGCTCAGAGTCTTCAGGTTGAGCTGCTCAGAGTCTTCAGGTTGAGCTGCTCAGAGTCTTCAGGTTGGGCTGCTCAGAGTCTTCAGGTTGAGCTGCTCAGAGTCTTCAGGTTGAGCTGTTCAGAGTCTTCAGGTTGAGCTGCTCAGAGTCTTCAGGTTGAGCTGCTCAGAGTCTTCAGGTTAAGCTGCTCAGAGTCTTCAGGTTGGGCTGCTCAGAGTCTTCAGGTTGGGCTGCTCAGAGTCTTCAGGTTGAGCTGCTCAGAGTCTTCAGGTTGAGCTGCTCAGAGTCTTCAGGTTGGGCTGCTCAGAGTCTTCAGGTTGGGCTGCTCAGAGTCTTCAGGTTGGGCTGCTCAGAGTCTTCAGGTTGGGCTGCTCAGAGTCTTCAGGTTGAGCTGCTCAGAGTCTTCAGGTTGAGCTGCTCAGAGTCTTCAGGTTGGGCTGCTCAGAGTCTTCAGGTTGGGCTGCTCAGAGTCTTCAGGTTGGGCTGCTCAGAGTCTTCAGGTTGAGCTTCTCAGAGTCTTCAGGTTGGGCTGCTCAGAGTCTTCAGGTTGGGCTGCTCAGAGTCTTCAGGTTGAGCTGCTCAGAGTCTTCAGGTTGAGCTGCTCAGAGTCTTCAGGTTGGGCTGCTCAGAGTCTTCAGGTTGGGCTGCTCAGAGTCTTCAGGTTGGGCTGCTCAGAGTCTTCAGGTTGGGCTGCTCAGAGTCTTCAGGTTGAGCTGCTCAGAGTCTTCAGGTTGGGCTGCTCAGAGTCTTCAGGTTGGGCTGCTCAGAGTCTTCAGGTTGAGCTGCTCAGAGTCTTCAGGTTGAGCTGCTCAGAGTCTTCAGGTTGAGCTGCTCAGAGTCTTCAGGTTGAGCTGCTCAGAGTCTTCAGGTTGGGCTACTCAGGTTGTTCAGGTTGGGCTGCTCAGAGTCTTCAGGTTGGGCTGCTCAGAGTCTTCAGGTTGAGCTGCTCAGAGTCTTCAGGTTGGGCTGCTCAGAGTCTTCAGGTTGGGCTGCTCAGAGTCTTCAGGTTGAGCTGCTCAGAGTCTTCAGGTTGGGCTGCTCAGAGTCTTCAGGTTGAGCTGCTCAGAGTCTTCAGGTTGGGCTGCTCAGAGTCTTCAGGTTGGGCTGCTCAGAGTCTTCAGGTTGAGCTGCTCAGAGTCTTCAGGTTGGGCTGCTCAGAGTCTTCAGGTTGGGCTGCTCAGAGTCTTCAGGTTGGGCTGCTCAGAGTCTTCAGGTTGAGCTGCTCAGAGTCTTCAGGTTGGGCTGCTCAGAGTCTTCAGGTTGGGCTGCTCAGAGTCTTCAGGTTGGGCTGCTCAGAGTCTTCAGGTTGGGCTGCTCAGAGTCTTCAGGTTGGGCTGCTCAGAGTCTTCAGGTTGAGCTGCTCAGAGTCTTCAGGTTGGGCTGCTCAGAGTCTTCAGGTTGGGCTGCTCAGAGTCTTCAGGTTGAGCTGCTCAGAGTCTTCAGGTTGGGCTGCTCAGAGTCTTCAGGTTGGGCTGCTCAGAGTCTTCAGGTTGGGCTGCTCAGAGTCTTCAGGTTGGGCTGCTCAGAGTCTTCAGGTTGGGCTGCTCAGAGTCTTCAGGTTGGGCTGCTCAGAGTCTTCAGGTTGGGCTGCTCAGAGTCTTCAGGTTGAGCTGCTCAGAGTCTTCAGGTTGAGCTGCTCAGAGTCTTCAGGTTGGGCTGCTCAGAGTCTTCAGGTTGGGCTGCTCAGAGTCTTCAGGTTGGGCTGCTCAGAGTCTTCAGGTTGAGCTGCTCAGAGTCTTCAGGTTGGGCTGCTCAGAGTCTTCAGGTTGGGCTGCTCAGAGTCTTCAGGTTGGGCTGCTCAGAGTCTTCAGGTTGAGCTGCTCAGAGTCTTCAGGTTGGGCTGCTCAGAGTCTTCAGGTTGGGCTGCTCAGAGTCTTCAGGTTGAGCTGCTCAGAGTCTTCAGGTTGAGCTGCTCAGAGTCTTCAGGTTGGGCTGCTCAGAGTCTTCAGGTTGGGCTGCTCAGAGTCTTCAGGTTGGGCTGCTCAGAGTCTTCAGGTTGGGCTGCTCAGAGTCTTCAGGTTGGGCTGCTCAGAGTCTTCAGGTTGGGCTGCTCAGAGTCTTCAGGTTGAGCTGCTCAGAGTCTTCTGCTCAGAGTCTTCAGGTTGGGCTGCTCAGAGTCTTCAGGTTGGGCTGCTCAGAGTCTTCAGGTTGGGCTGCTCAGAGTCTTCAGGTTGGGCTGCTCAGAGTCTTCAGGTTGGGCTGCTCAGAGTCTTCAGGTTGGGCTGCTCAGAGTCTTCAGGTTGGCTGCTCAGAGTCTTCAGGTTGGCTGCTCAGAGTCTTCAGGTTGGGCTGCTCAGAGTCTTCAGGTTGGGCTGCTCAGAGTCTTCAGGTTGGGCTGCTCAGAGTCTTCAGGTTGGCTGCTCAGAGTCTTCAGGTTGGGCTGCTCAGAGTCTTCAGGTTGGGCTGCTCAGAGTCTTCAGGTTGGGCTGCTCAGAGTCTTCAGGTTGGGCTGCTCAGAGTCTTCAGGTTGAGCTGCTCAGAGTCTTCAGGTTGGCTGCTCAGAGTCTTCAGGTTGGGCTGCTCAGAGTCTTCAGGTTGGGCTGCTCAGAGTCTTCAGGTTGGGCTGCTCAGAGTCTTCAGGTTGGGCTGCTCAGAGTCTTCAGGTTGGGCTGCTCAGAGTCTTCAGGTTGGGCTGCTCAGAGTCTTCAGGTTGGCTGCTCAGAGTCTTCAGGTTGAGCTGCTCAGAGTCTTCAGGTTGGGCTGCTCAGAGTCTTCAGGTTGGGCTGCTCAGAGTCTTCAGGTTGGGCTGCTCAGAGTCTTCAGGTTGGCTGCTCAGAGTCTTCAGGTTGGGCTGCTCAGAGTCTTCAGGTTGGGCTGCTCAGAGTCTTCAGGTTGGCTGCTCAGAGTCTTCAGGTTGGCTGCTCAGAGTCTTCAGGTTGGCTGCTCAGAGTCTTCAGGTTGGGCTGCTCAGAGTCTTCAGGTTGGGCTGCTCAGAGTCTTCAGGTTGGCTGCTCAGAGTCTTCAGGTTGGGCTGCTCAGAGTCTTCAGGTTGGGCTGCTCAGAGTCTTCAGGTTGGCTGCTCAGAGTCTTCAGGTTGGGCTGCTCAGAGTCTTCAGGTTGGGCTGCTCAGAGTCTTCAGGTTGGGCTGCTCAGAGTCTTCAGGTTGGGCTGCTCAGAGTCTTCAGGTTGAGCTGCTCAGAGTCTTCAGGTTGAGCTGCTCAGAGTCTTCAGGTTGAGCTGCTCAGAGTCTTCAGGTTGGCTGCTCAGAGTCTTCAGGTTGAGCTGCTCAGAGTCTTCAGGTTGAGCTGCTCAGAGTCTTCAGGTTGAGCTGCTCAGAGTCTTCAGGTTGAGCTGCTCAGAGTCTTCAGGTTGAGCTGCTCAGAGTCTTCAGGTTGAGCTGCTCAGAGTCTTCAGGTTGAGCTGCTCAGAGTCTTCAGGTTGAGCTGCTCAGAGTCTTCAGGTTGGGCTGCTCAGAGTCTTCAGGTTGGCTGCTCAGAGTCTTCAGGTTGGCTGCTCAGAGTCTTCAGGTTGGCTGCTCAGAGTCTTCAGGTTGGGCTGCTCAGAGTCTTCAGGTTGGCTGCTCAGAGTCTTCAGGTTGGCTGCTCAGAGTCTTCAGGTTGGCTGCTCAGAGTCTTCAGGTTGGGCTGCTCAGAGTCTTCAGGTTGGGCTGCTCAGAGTCTTCAGGTTGGGCTGCTCAGAGTCTTCAGGTTGGGCTGCTCAGAGTCTTCAGGTTGGGCTGCTCAGAGTCTTCAGGTTGGGCTGCTCAGAGTCTTCAGGTTGGGCTGCTCAGAGTCTTCAGGTTGGGCTGCTCAGAGTCTTCAGGTTGGGCTGCTCAGAGTCTTCAGGTTGGGCTGCTCAGAGTCTTCAGGTTGGGCTGCTCAGAGTCTTCAGGTTGGCTGCTCAGAGTCTTCAGGTTGGGCTGCTCAGAGTCTTCAGGTTGGGCTGCTCAGAGTCTTCAGGTTGGGCTGCTCAGAGTCTTCAGGTTGGGCTGCTCAGAGTCTTCAGGTTGGCTGCTCAGAGTCTTCAGGTTGGCTGCTCAGAGTCTTCAGGTTGGCTGCTCAGAGTCTTCAGGTTGGCTGCTCAGAGTCTTCAGGTTGGGCTGCTCAGAGTCTTCAGGTTGGGCTGCTCAGAGTCTTCAGGTTGGGCTGCTCAGAGTCTTCAGGTTGGCTGCTCAGAGTCTTCAGGTTGGGCTGCTCAGAGTCTTCAGGTTGGGCTGCTCAGAGTCTTCAGGTTGGGCTGCTCAGAGTCTTCAGGTTGGGCTGCTCAGAGTCTTCAGGTTGGGCTGCTCAGAGTCTTCAGGTTGGCTGCTCAGAGTCTTCAGGTTGGGCTGCTCAGAGTCTTCAGGTTGGCTGCTCAGAGTCTTCAGGTTGGCTGCTCAGAGTCTTCAGGTTGGGCTGCTCAGAGTCTTCAGGTTGGCTGCTCAGAGTCTTCAGGTTGGCTGCTCAGAGTCTTCAGGTTGGGCTGCTCAGAGTCTTCAGGTTGGGCTGCTCAGAGTCTTCAGGTTGGGCTGCTCAGAGTCTTCAGGTTGGGCTGCTCAGAGTCTTCAGGTTGGGCTGCTCAGAGTCTTCAGGTTGGGCTGCTCAGAGTCTTCAGGTTGGCTGCTCAGAGTCTTCAGGTTGGCTGCTCAGAGTCTTCAGGTTGGCTGCTCAGAGTCTTCAGGTTGGGCTGCTCAGAGTCTTCAGGTTGGCTGCTCAGAGTCTTCAGGTTGGCTGCTCAGAGTCTTCAGGTTGGCTGCTCAGAGTCTTCAGGTTGGGCTGCTCAGAGTCTTCAGGTTGGCTGCTCAGAGTCTTCAGGTTGGCTGCTCAGAGTCTTCAGGTTGGGCTGCTCAGAGTCTTCAGGTTGGGCTGCTCAGAGTCTTCAGGTTGGCTGCTCAGAGTCTTCAGGTTGGCTGCTCAGAGTCTTCAGGTTGGCTGCTCAGAGTCTTCAGGTTGGCTGCTCAGAGTCTTCAGGTTGGGCTGCTCAGAGTCTTCAGGTTGGCTGCTCAGAGTCTTCAGGTTGGGCTGCTCAGAGTCTTCAGGTTGGCTGCTCAGAGTCTTCAGGTTGGCTGCTCAGAGTCTTCAGGTTGGGCTGCTCAGAGTCTTCAGGTTGGCTGCTCAGAGTCTTCAGGTTGGCTGCTCAGAGTCTTCAGGTTGGGCTGCTCAGAGTCTTCAGGTTGGGCTGCTCAGAGTCTTCAGGTTGGCTGCTCAGAGTCTTCAGGTTGGCTGCTCAGAGTCTTCAGGTTGGGCTGCTCAGAGTCTTCAGGTTGGGCTGCTCAGAGTCTT
This sequence comes from Macrostomum lignano, assembly GCA_002269645.1. Classification (NCBI taxonomy): domain Eukaryota; kingdom Metazoa; phylum Platyhelminthes; family Macrostomidae; genus Macrostomum; species Macrostomum lignano. The sequence continues at coordinate 59,866 of NIVC01001676.1, read as the reverse complement.
CAGGTTGGGCTGCTCAGAGTCTTCAGGTTGGGCTGCTCAGAGTCTTCAGGTTGGGCTGCTCAGAGTCTTCAGGTTGGCTGCTCAGAGTCTTCAGGTTGAGCTGCTCAGAGTCTTCAGGTTGGGCTGCTCAGAGTCTTCAGGTTGGGCTGCTCAGAGTCTTCAGGTTGGCTGCTCAGAGTCTTCAGGTTGGGCTGCTCAGAGTCTTCAGGTTGGCTGCTCAGAGTCTTCAGGTTGGGCTGCTCAGAGTCTTCAGGTTGGGCTGCTCAGAGTCTTCAGGTTGGCTGCTCAGAGTCTTCAGGTTGGGCTGCTCAGAGTCTTCAGGTTGGGCTGCTCAGAGTCTTCAGGTTGGGCTGCTCAGAGTCTTCAGGTTGGGCTGCTCAGAGTCTTCAGGTTGGGCTGCTCAGAGTCTTCAGGTTGGGCTGCTCAGAGTCTTCAGGTTGGCTGCTCAGAGTCTTCAGGTTGGGCTGCTCAGAGTCTTCAGGTTGGGCTGCTCAGAGTCTTCAGGTTGGCTGCTCAGAGTCTTCAGGTTGGGCTGCTCAGAGTCTTCAGGTTGGGCTGCTCAGAGTCTTCAGGTTGGCTGCTCAGAGTCTTCAGGTTGGGCTGCTCAGAGTCTTCAGGTTGGGCTGCTCAGAGTCTTCAGGTTGGGCTGCTCAGAGTCTTCAGGTTGGCTGCTCAGAGTCTTCAGGTTGGCTGCTCAGAGTCTTCAGGTTGGGCTGCTCAGAGTCTTCAGGTTGGGCTGCTCAGAGTCTTCAGGTTGGGCTGCTCAGAGTCTTCAGGTTGGCTGCTCAGAGTCTTCAGGTTGGCTGCTCAGAGTCTTCAGGTTGGGCTGCTCAGAGTCTTCAGGTTGGCTGCTCAGAGTCTTCAGGTTGGCTGCTCAGAGTCTTCAGGTTGGCTGCTCAGAGTCTTCAGGTTGGCTGCTCAGAGTCTTCAGGTTGGCTGCTCAGAGTCTTCAGGTTGGGCTGCTCAGAGTCTTCAGGTTGGGCTGCTCAGAGTCTTCAGGTTGGGCTGCTCAGAGTCTTCAGGTTGGGCTGCTCAGAGTCTTCAGGTTGGGCTGCTCAGAGTCTTCAGGTTGGGCTGCTCAGAGTCTTCAGGTTGGGCTGCTCAGAGTCTTCAGGTTGGCTGCTCAGAGTCTTCAGGTTGGGCTGCTCAGAGTCTTCAGGTTGGGCTGCTCAGAGTCTTCAGGTTGGGCTGCTCAGAGTCTTCAGGTTGGGCTGCTCAGAGTCTTCAGGTTGGCTGCTCAGAGTCTTCAGGTTGGGCTGCTCAGAGTCTTCAGGTTGGGCTGCTCAGAGTCTTCAGGTTGGCTGCTCAGAGTCTTCAGGTTGGGCTGCTCAGAGTCTTCAGGTTGGGCTGCTCAGAGTCTTCAGGTTGGGCTGCTCAGAGTCTTCAGGTTGGGCTGCTCAGAGTCTTCAGGTTGGGCTGCTCAGAGTCTTCAGGTTGGGCTGCTCAGAGTCTTCAGGTTGGGCTGCTCAGAGTCTTCAGGTTGGGCTGCTCAGAGTCTTCAGGTTGGGCTGCTCAGAGTCTTCAGGTTGGGCTGCTCAGAGTCTTCAGGTTGGGCTGCTCAGAGTCTTCAGGTTGGCTGCTCAGAGTCTTCAGGTTGGGCTGCTCAGAGTCTTCAGGTTGGGCTGCTCAGAGTCTTCAGGTTGGCTGCTCAGAGTCTTCAGGTTGGGCTGCTCAGAGTCTTCAGGTTGGGCTGCTCAGAGTCTTCAGGTTGGGCTGCTCAGAGTCTTCAGGTTGGGCTGCTCAGAGTCTTCAGGTTGGGCTGCTCAGAGTCTTCAGGTTGGCTGCTCAGAGTCTTCAGGTTGGGCTGCTCAGAGTCTTCAGGTTGGGCTGCTCAGAGTCTTCAGGTTGGCTGCTCAGAGTCTTCAGGTTGGGCTGCTCAGAGTCTTCAGGTTGGGCTGCTCAGAGTCTTCAGGTTGGGCTGCTCAGAGTCTTCAGGTTGGCTGCTCAGAGTCTTCAGGTTGGGCTGCTCAGAGTCTTCAGGTTGGGCTGCTCAGAGTCTTCAGGTTGGGCTGCTCAGAGTCTTCAGGTTGGGCTGCTCAGAGTCTTCAGGTTGGGCTGCTCAGAGTCTTCAGGTTGGGCTGCTCAGAGTCTTCAGGTTGGGCTGCTCAGAGTCTTCAGGTTGGGCTGCTCAGAGTCTTCAGGTTGGGCTGCTCAGAGTCTTCAGGTTGGGCTGCTCAGAGTCTTCAGGTTGGGCTGCTCAGAGTCTTCAGGTTGGGCTGCTCAGAGTCTTCAGGTTGGGCTGCTCAGAGTCTTCAGGTTGGGCTGCTCAGAGTCTTCAGGTTGGGCTGCTCAGAGTCTTCAGGTTGGGCTGCTCAGAGTCTTCAGGTTGGGCTGCTCAGAGTCTTCAGGTTGGGCTGCTCAGAGTCTTCAGGTTGGCTGCTCAGAGTCTTCAGGTTGGGCTGCTCAGAGTCTTCAGGTTGGGCTGCTCAGAGTCTTCAGGTTGGGCTGCTCAGAGTCTTCAGGTTGGCTGCTCAGAGTCTTCAGGTTGGCTGCTCAGAGTCTTCAGGTTGGCTGCTCAGAGTCTTCAGGTTGGCTGCTCAGAGTCTTCAGGTTGGGCTGCTCAGAGTCTTCAGGTTGGCTGCTCAGAGTCTTCAGGTTGGGCTGCTCAGAGTCTTCAGGTTGGCTGCTCAGAGTCTTCAGGTTGGCTGCTCAGAGTCTTCAGGTTGGGCTGCTCAGAGTCTTCAGGTTGGGCTGCTCAGAGTCTTCAGGTTGGCTGCTCAGAGTCTTCAGGTTGGGCTGCTCAGAGTCTTCAGGTTGGGCTGCTCAGAGTCTTCAGGTTGGCTGCTCAGAGTCTTCAGGTTGGCTGCTCAGAGTCTTCAGGTTGGCTGCTCAGAGTCTTCAGGTTGGCTGCTCAGAGTCTTCAGGTTGGGCTGCTCAGAGTCTTCAGGTTGGCTGCTCAGAGTCTTCAGGTTGGCTGCTCAGAGTCTTCAGGTTGGGCTGCTCAGAGTCTTCAGGTTGGGCTGCTCAGAGTCTTCAGGTTGGCTGCTCAGAGTCTTCAGGTTGGGCTGCTCAGAGTCTTCAGGTTGGCTGCTCAGAGTCTTCAGGTTGGCTGCTCAGAGTCTTCAGGTTGGGCTGCTCAGAGTCTTCAGGTTGGGCTGCTCAGAGTCTTCAGGTTGGCTGCTCAGAGTCTTCAGGTTGGGCTGCTCAGAGTCTTCAGGTTGGGCTGCTCAGAGTCTTCAGGTTGGGCTGCTCAGAGTCTTCAGGTTGGGCTGCTCAGAGTCTTCAGGTTGGGCTGCTCAGAGTCTTCAGGTTGGGCTGCTCAGAGTCTTCAGGTTGGGCTGCTCAGAGTCTTCAGGTTGGCTGCTCAGAGTCTTCAGGTTGGGCTGCTCAGAGTCTTCAGGTTGGGCTGCTCAGAGTCTTCAGGTTGGCTGCTCAGAGTCTTCAGGTTGGGCTGCTCAGAGTCTTCAGGTTGGGCTGCTCAGAGTCTTCAGGTTGGCTGCTCAGAGTCTTCAGGTTGGCTGCTCAGAGTCTTCAGGTTGGGCTGCTCAGAGTCTTCAGGTTGGGCTGCTCAGAGTCTTCAGGTTGGCTGCTCAGAGTCTTCAGGTTGGGCTGCTCAGAGTCTTCAGGTTGGCTGCTCAGAGTCTTCAGGTTGGGCTGCTCAGAGTCTTCAGGTTGGCTGCTCAGAGTCTTCAGGTTGGCTGCTCAGAGTCTTCAGGTTGGGCTGCTCAGAGTCTTCAGGTTGGGCTGCTCAGAGTCTTCAGGTTGGGCTGCTCAGAGTCTTCAGGTTGGCTGCTCAGAGTCTTCAGGTTGGCTGCTCAGAGTCTTCAGGTTGGCTGCTCAGAGTCTTCAGGTTGGCTGCTCAGAGTCTTCAGGTTGGGCTGCTCAGAGTCTTCAGGTTGGCTGCTCAGAGTCTTCAGGTTGGGCTGCTCAGAGTCTTCAGGTTGGGCTGCTCAGAGTCTTCAGGTTGGCTGCTCAGAGTCTTCAGGTTGGCTGCTCAGAGTCTTCAGGTTGGGCTGCTCAGAGTCTTCAGGTTGGGCTGCTCAGAGTCTTCAGGTTGGCTGCTCAGAGTCTTCAGGTTGGCTGCTCAGAGTCTTCAGGTTGGGCTGCTCAGAGTCTTCAGGTTGGGCTGCTCAGAGTCTTCAGGTTGGGCTGCTCAGAGTCTTCAGGTTGGGCTGCTCAGAGTCTTCAGGTTGGCTGCTCAGAGTCTTCAGGTTGGGCTGCTCAGAGTCTTCAGGTTGGGCTGCTCAGAGTCTTCAGGTTGGCTGCTCAGAGTCTTCAGGTTGGGCTGCTCAGAGTCTTCAGGTTGGCTGCTCAGAGTCTTCAGGTTGGCTGCTCAGAGTCTTCAGGTTGGCTGCTCAGAGTCTTCAGGTTGGGCTGCTCAGAGTCTTCAGGTTGGGCTGCTCAGAGTCTTCAGGTTGGCTGCTCAGAGTCTTCAGGTTGGGCTGCTCAGAGTCTTCAGGTTGGCTGCTCAGAGTCTTCAGGTTGGCTGCTCAGAGTCTTCAGGTTGGGCTGCTCAGAGTCTTCAGGTTGGCTGCTCAGAGTCTTCAGGTTGGCTGCTCAGAGTCTTCAGGTTGGGCTGCTCAGAGTCTTCAGGTTGGCTGCTCAGAGTCTTCAGGTTGGCTGCTCAGAGTCTTCAGGTTGGCTGCTCAGAGTCTTCAGGTTGGCTGCTCAGAGTCTTCAGGTTGGGCTGCTCAGAGTCTTCAGGTTGGCTGCTCAGAGTCTTCAGGTTGGCTGCTCAGAGTCTTCAGGTTGGGCTGCTCAGAGTCTTCAGGTTGGGCTGCTCAGAGTCTTCAGGTTGGCTGCTCAGAGTCTTCAGGTTGGCTGCTCAGAGTCTTCAGGTTGGCTGCTCAGAGTCTTCAGGTTGGGCTGCTCAGAGTCTTCAGGTTGGGCTGCTCAGAGTCTTCAGGTTGGCTGCTCAGAGTCTTCAGGTTGGCTGCTCAGAGTCTTCAGGTTGGGCTGCTCAGAGTCTTCAGGTTGGGCTGCTCAGAGTCTTCAGGTTGGCTGCTCAGAGTCTTCAGGTTGGGCTGCTCAGAGTCTTCAGGTTGGCTGCTCAGAGTCTTCAGGTTGGGCTGCTCAGAGTCTTCAGGTTGGGCTGCTCAGAGTCTTCAGGTTGGGCTGCTCAGAGTCTTCAGGTTGGCTGCTCAGAGTCTTCAGGTTGGCTGCTCAGAGTCTTCAGGTTGGCTGCTCAGAGTCTTCAGGTTGGCTGCTCAGAGTCTTCAGGTTGGGCTGCTCAGAGTCTTCAGGTTGGGCTGCTCAGAGTCTTCAGGTTGGCTGCTCAGAGTCTTCAGGTTGGGCTGCTCAGAGTCTTCAGGTTGGCTGCTCAGAGTCTTCAGGTTGGGCTGCTCAGAGTCTTCAGGTTGGCTGCTCAGAGTCTTCAGGTTGGGCTGCTCAGAGTCTTCAGGTTGGGCTGCTCAGAGTCTTCAGGTTGGCTGCTCAGAGTCTTCAGGTTGGCTGCTCAGAGTCTTCAGGTTGGCTGCTCAGAGTCTTCAGGTTGGCTGCTCAGAGTCTTCAGGTTGGCTGCTCAGAGTCTTCAGGTTGGCTGCTCAGAGTCTTCAGGTTGGCTGCTCAGAGTCTTCAGGTTGGGCTGCTCAGAGTCTTCAGGTTGGCTGCTCAGAGTCTTCAGGTTGGCTGCTCAGAGTCTTCAGGTTGGCTGCTCAGAGTCTTCAGGTTGGCTGCTCAGAGTCTTCAGGTTGGCTGCTCAGAGTCTTCAGGTTGGGCTGCTCAGAGTCTTCAGGTTGGCTGCTCAGAGTCTTCAGGTTGGCTGCTCAGAGTCTTCAGGTTGGCTGCTCAGAGTCTTCAGGTTGGCTGCTCAGAGTCTTCAGGTTGGCTGCTCAGAGTCTTCAGGTTGGCTGCTCAGAGTCTTCAGGTTGGGCTGCTCAGAGTCTTCAGGTTGGGCTGCTCAGAGTCTTCAGGTTGGCTGCTCAGAGTCTTCAGGTTGGCTGCTCAGAGTCTTCAGGTTGGCTGCTCAGAGTCTTCAGGTTGGCTGCTCAGAGTCTTCAGGTTGGCTGCTCAGAGTCTTCAGGTTGGCTGCTCAGAGTCTTCAGGTTGGCTGCTCAGAGTCTTCAGGTTGGGCTGCTCAGAGTCTTCAGGTTGGCTGCTCAGAGTCTTCAGGTTGGGCTGCTCAGAGTCTTCAGGTTGGGCTGCTCAGAGTCTTCAGGTTGGGCTGCTCAGAGTCTTCAGGTTGGGCTGCTCAGAGTCTTCAGGTTGGGCTGCTCAGAGTCTTCAGGTTGGCTGCTCAGAGTCTTCAGGTTGGCTGCTCAGAGTCTTCAGGTTGGGCTGCTCAGAGTCTTCAGGTTGGCTGCTCAGAGTCTTCAGGTTGGGCTGCTCAGAGTCTTCAGGTTGGCTGCTCAGAGTCTTCAGGTTGGGCTGCTCAGAGTCTTCAGGTTGGGCTGCTCAGAGTCTTCAGGTTGGGCTGCTCAGAGTCTTCAGGTTGGGCTGCTCAGAGTCTTCAGGTTGGCTGCTCAGAGTCTTCAGGTTGGGCTGCTCAGAGTCTTCAGGTTGGGCTGCTCAGAGTCTTCAGGTTGGCTGCTCAGAGTCTTCAGGTTGGCTGCTCAGAGTCTTCAGGTTGGCTGCTCAGAGTCTTCAGGTTGGGCTGCTCAGAGTCTTCAGGTTGGGCTGCTCAGAGTCTTCAGGTTGGCTGCTCAGAGTCTTCAGGTTGGCTGCTCAGAGTCTTCAGGTTGGGCTGCTCAGAGTCTTCAGGTTGGCTGCTCAGAGTCTTCAGGTTGGGCTGCTCAGAGTCTTCAGGTTGGGCTGCTCAGAGTCTTCAGGTTGGCTGCTCAGAGTCTTCAGGTTGGCTGCTCAGAGTCTTCAGGTTGGCTGCTCAGAGTCTTCAGGTTGGGCTGCTCAGAGTCTTCAGGTTGGGCTGCTCAGAGTCTTCAGGTTGGGCTGCTCAGAGTCTTCAGGTTGGGCTGCTCAGAGTCTTCAGGTTGGCTGCTCAGAGTCTTCAGGTTGGGCTGCTCAGAGTCTTCAGGTTGGCTGCTCAGAGTCTTCAGGTTGGCTGCTCAGAGTCTTCAGGTTGGCTGCTCAGAGTCTTCAGGTTGGCTGCTCAGAGTCTTCAGGTTGGGCTGCTCAGAGTCTTCAGGTTGGGCTGCTCAGAGTCTTCAGGTTGGGCTGCTCAGAGTCTTCAGGTTGGGCTGCTCAGAGTCTTCAGGTTGGGCTGCTCAGAGTCTTCAGGTTGGCTGCTCAGAGTCTTCAGGTTGGGCTGCTCAGAGTCTTCAGGTTGGGCTGCTCAGAGTCTTCAGGTTGGGCTGCTCAGAGTCTTCAGGTTGGCTGCTCAGAGTCTTCAGGTTGGGCTGCTCAGAGTCTTCAGGTTGGGCTGCTCAGAGTCTTCAGGTTGGGCTGCTCAGAGTCTTCAGGTTGGGCTGCTCAGAGTCTTCAGGTTGGGCTGCTCAGAGTCTTCAGGTTGGCTGCTCAGAGTCTTCAGGTTGGCTGCTCAGAGTCTTCAGGTTGGCTGCTCAGAGTCTTCAGGTTGGGCTGCTCAGAGTCTTCAGGTTGGCTGCTCAGAGTCTTCAGGTTGGGCTGCTCAGAGTCTTCAGGTTGGGCTGCTCAGAGTCTTCAGGTTGGGCTGCTCAGAGTCTTCAGGTTGGCTGCTCAGAGTCTTCAGGTTGGCTGCTCAGAGTCTTCAGGTTGGGCTGCTCAGAGTCTTCAGGTTGGGCTGCTCAGAGTCTTCAGGTTGGGCTGCTCAGAGTCTTCAGGTTGCTGCTCAGAGTCTTCAGGTTGCTGCTCAGAGTCTTCAGGTTGGCTGCTCAGAGTCTTCAGGTTGGCTGCTCAGAGTCTTCAGGTTGGCTGCTCAGAGTCTTCAGGTTGGGCTGCTCAGAGTCTTCAGGTTGGCTGCTCAGAGTCTTCAGGTTGGGCTGCTCAGAGTCTTCAGGTTGGCTGCTCAGAGTCTTCAGGTTGGGCTGCTCAGAGTCTTCAGGTTGGGCTGCTCAGAGTCTTCAGGTTGGGCTGCTCAGAGTCTTCAGGTTGGCTGCTCAGAGTCTTCAGGTTGGGCTGCTCAGAGTCTTCAGGTTGGCTGCTCAGAGTCTTCAGGTTGGGCTGCTCAGAGTCTTCAGGTTGGGCTGCTCAGAGTCTTCAGGTTGGGCTGCTCAGAGTCTTCAGGTTGGGCTGCTCAGAGTCTTCAGGTTGGGCTGCTCAGAGTCTTCAGGTTGGGCTGCTCAGAGTCTTCAGGTTGGGCTGCTCAGAGTCTTCAGGTTGGGCTGCTCAGAGTCTTCAGGTTGGGCTGCTCAGAGTCTTCAGGTTGGGCTGCTCAGAGTCTTCAGGTTGGGCTGCTCAGAGTCTTCAGGTTGGGCTGCTCAGAGTCTTCAGGTTGGGCTGCTCAGAGTCTTCAGGTTGGGCTGCTCAGAGTCTTCAGGTTGGGCTGCTCAGAGTCTTCAGGTTGGGCTGCTCAGAGTCTTCAGGTTGGGCTGCTCAGAGTCTTCAGGTTGGGCTGCTCAGAGTCTTCAGGTTGGGCTGCTCAGAGTCTTCAGGTTGGCTGCTCAGAGTCTTCAGGTTGGGCTGCTCAGAGTCTTCAGGTTGGGCTGCTCAGAGTCTTCAGGTTGGGCTGCTCAGAGTCTTCAGGTTGGGCTGCTCAGAGTCTTCAGGTTGGGCTGCTCAGAGTCTTCAGGTTGGGCTGCTCAGAGTCTTCAGGTTGGGCTGCTCAGAGTCTTCAGGTTGGGCTGCTCAGAGTCTTCAGGTTGGCTGCTCAGAGTCTTCAGGTTGGGCTGCTCAGAGTCTTCAGGTTGGGCTGCTCAGAGTCTTCAGGTTGGCTGCTCAGAGTCTTCAGGTTGGGCTGCTCAGAGTCTTCAGGTTGGGCTGCTCAGAGTCTTCAGGTTGGGCTGCTCAGAGTCTTCAGGTTGGCTGCTCAGAGTCTTCAGGTTGGGCTGCTCAGAGTCTTCAGGTTGGGCTGCTCAGAGTCTTCAGGTTGGCTGCTCAGAGTCTTCAGGTTGGCTGCTCAGAGTCTTCAGGTTGGCTGCTCAGAGTCTTCAGGTTGGGCTGCTCAGAGTCTTCAGGTTGGCTGCTCAGAGTCTTCAGGTTGGCTGCTCAGAGTCTTCAGGTTGGGCTGCTCAGAGTCTTCAGGTTGGGCTGCTCAGAGTCTTCAGGTTGGGCTGCTCAGAGTCTTCAGGTTGGGCTGCTCAGAGTCTTCAGGTTGGGCTGCTCAGAGTCTTCAGGTTGGGCTGCTCAGAGTCTTCAGGTTGGGCTGCTCAGAGTCTTCAGGTTGGGCTGCTCAGAGTCTTCAGGTTGGGCTGCTCAGAGTCTTCAGGTTGGGCTGCTCAGAGTCTTCAGGTTGGCTGCTCAGAGTCTTCAGGTTGGCTGCTCAGAGTCTTCAGGTTGGGCTGCTCAGAGTCTTCAGGTTGGGCTGCTCAGAGTCTTCAGGTTGGGCTGCTCAGAGTCTTCAGGTTGGCTGCTCAGAGTCTTCAGGTTGGGCTGCTCAGAGTCTTCAGGTTGGGCTGCTCAGAGTCTTCAGGTTGGGCTGCTCAGAGTCTTCAGGTTGGCTGCTCAGAGTCTTCAGGTTGGGCTGCTCAGAGTCTTCAGGTTGGGCTGCTCAGAGTCTTCAGGTTGGGCTGCTCAGAGTCTTCAGGTTGGGCTGCTCAGAGTCTTCAGGTTGGGCTGCTCAGAGTCTTCAGGTTGGGCTGCTCAGAGTCTTCAGGTTGGGCTGCTCAGAGTCTTCAGGTTGGCTGCTCAGAGTCTTCAGGTTGGGCTGCTCAGAGTCTTCAGGTTGGGCTGCTCAGAGTCTTCAGGTTGGGCTGCTCAGAGTCTTCAGGTTGGCTGCTCAGAGTCTTCAGGTTGGGCTGCTCAGAGTCTTCAGGTTGGGCTGCTCAGAGTCTTCAGGTTGGCTGCTCAGAGTCTTCAGGTTGGCTGCTCAGAGTCTTCAGGTTGGGCTGCTCAGAGTCTTCAGGTTGGCTGCTCAGAGTCTTCAGGTTGGCTGCTCAGAGTCTTCAGGTTGGCTGCTCAGAGTCTTCAGGTTGGGCTGCTCAGAGTCTTCAGGTTGGGCTGCTCAGAGTCTTCAGGTTGGCTGCTCAGAGTCTTCAGGTTGGGCTGCTCAGAGTCTTCAGGTTGGCTGCTCAGAGTCTTCAGGTTGGCTGCTCAGAGTCTTCAGGTTGGCTGCTCAGAGTCTTCAGGTTGGGCTGCTCAGAGTCTTCAGGTTGGGCTGCTCAGAGTCTTCAGGTTGGCTGCTCAGAGTCTTCAGGTTGGCTGCTCAGAGTCTTCAGGTTGGGCTGCTCAGAGTCTTCAGGTTGGCTGCTCAGAGTCTTCAGGTTGGCTGCTCAGAGTCTTCAGGTTGGGCTGCTCAGAGTCTTCAGGTTGGCTGCTCAGAGTCTTCAGGTTGGGCTGCTCAGAGTCTTCAGGTTGGGCTGCTCAGAGTCTTCAGGTTGGGCTGCTCAGAGTCTTCAGGTTGGCTGCTCAGAGTCTTCAGGTTGGGCTGCTCAGAGTCTTCAGGTTGGGCTGCTCAGAGTCTTCAGGTTGGGCTGCTCAGAGTCTTCAGGTTGGGCTGCTCAGAGTCTTCAGGTTGGGCTGCTCAGAGTCTTCAGGTTGGGCTGCTCAGAGTCTTCAGGTTGGCTGCTCAGAGTCTTCAGGTTGGGCTGCTCAGAGTCTTCAGGTTGGGCTGCTCAGAGTCTTCAGGTTGGGCTGCTCAGAGTCTTCAGGTTGGGCTGCTCAGAGTCTTCAGGTTGGGCTGCTCAGAGTCTTCAGGTTGGGCTGCTCAGAGTCTTCAGGTTGGCTGCTCAGAGTCTTCAGGTTGGCTGCTCAGAGTCTTCAGGTTGGGCTGCTCAGAGTCTTCAGGTTGGCTGCTCAGAGTCTTCAGGTTGGCTGCTCAGAGTCTTCAGGTTGGCTGCTCAGAGTCTTCAGGTTGGCTGCTCAGAGTCTTCAGGTTGGGCTGCTCAGAGTCTTCAGGTTGGGCTGCTCAGAGTCTTCAGGTTGGCTGCTCAGAGTCTTCAGGTTGGCTGCTCAGAGTCTTCAGGTTGGGCTGCTCAGAGTCTTCAGGTTGGGCTGCTCAGAGTCTTCAGGTTGGCTGCTCAGAGTCTTCAGGTTGGGCTGCTCAGAGTCTTCAGGTTGGGCTGCTCAGAGTCTTCAGGTTGGGCTGCTCAGAGTCTTCAGGTTGGGCTGCTCAGAGTCTTCAGGTTGGGCTGCTCAGAGTCTTCAGGTTGGGCTGCTCAGAGTCTTCAGGTTGGCTGCTCAGAGTCTTCAGGTTGGGCTGCTCAGAGTCTTCAGGTTGGCTGCTCAGAGTCTTCAGGTTGGGCTGCTCAGAGTCTTCAGGTTGGGCTGCTCAGAGTCTTCAGGTTGGCTGCTCAGAGTCTTCAGGTTGGCTGCTCAGAGTCTTCAGGTTGGGCTGCTCAGAGTCTTCAGGTTGGGCTGCTCAGAGTCTTCAGGTTGGGCTGCTCAGAGTCTTCAGGTTGGGCTGCTCAGAGTCTTCAGGTTGGGCTGCTCAGAGTCTTCAGGTTGGCTGCTCAGAGTCTTCAGGTTGGGCTGCTCAGAGTCTTCAGGTTGGGCTGCTCAGAGTCTTCAGGTTGGGCTGCTCAGAGTCTTCAGGTTGGGCTGCTCAGAGTCTTCAGGTTGGGCTGCTCAGAGTCTTCAGGTTGGCTGCTCAGAGTCTTCAGGTTGGGCTGCTCAGAGTCTTCAGGTTGGGCTGCTCAGAGTCTTCAGGTTGGCTGCTCAGAGTCTTCAGGTTGGCTGCTCAGAGTCTTCAGGTTGGGCTGCTCAGAGTCTTCAGGTTGGCTGCTCAGAGTCTTCAGGTTGGGCTGCTCAGAGTCTTCAGGTTGGGCTGCTCAGAGTCTTCAGGTTGGGCTGCTCAGAGTCTTCAGGTTGGCTGCTCAGAGTCTTCAGGTTGGGCTGCTCAGAGTCTTCAGGTTGGGCTGCTCAGAGTCTTCAGGTTGGGCTGCTCAGAGTCTTCAGGTTGGCTGCTCAGAGTCTTCAGGTTGGCTGCTCAGAGTCTTCAGGTTGGGCTGCTCAGAGTCTTCAGGTTGGGCTGCTCAGAGTCTTCAGGTTGGGCTGCTCAGAGTCTTCAGGTTGGGCTGCTCAGAGTCTTCAGGTTGGGCTGCTCAGAGTCTTCAGGTTGGCTGCTCAGAGTCTTCAGGTTGGGCTGCTCAGAGTCTTCAGGTTGGGCTGCTCAGAGTCTTCAGGTTGGGCTGCTCAGAGTCTTCAGGTTGGGCTGCTCAGAGTCTTCAGGTTGGGCTGCTCAGAGTCTTCAGGTTGGGCTGCTCAGAGTCTTCAGGTTGGCTGCTCAGAGTCTTCAGGTTGGGCTGCTCAGAGTCTTCAGGTTGGGCTGCTCAGAGTCTTCAGGTTGGGCTGCTCAGAGTCTTCAGGTTGGGCTGCTCAGAGTCTTCAGGTTGGCTGCTCAGAGTCTTCAGGTTGGCTGCTCAGAGTCTTCAGGTTGGGCTGCTCAGAGTCTTCAGGTTGGGCTGCTCAGAGTCTTCAGGTTGGGCTGCTCAGAGTCTTCAGGTTGGGCTGCTCAGAGTCTTCAGGTTGGCTGCTCAGAGTCTTCAGGTTGGCTGCTCAGAGTCTTCAGGTTGGGCTGCTCAGAGTCTTCAGGTTGGGCTGCTCAGAGTCTTCAGGTTGGCTGCTCAGAGTCTTCAGGTTGGCTGCTCAGAGTCTTCAGGTTGGGCTGCTCAGAGTCTTCAGGTTGGCTGCTCAGAGTCTTCAGGTTGGCTGCTCAGAGTCTTCAGGTTGGCTGCTCAGAGTCTTCAGGTTGGCTGCTCAGAGTCTTCAGGTTGGGCTGCTCAGAGTCTTCAGGTTGGCTGCTCAGAGTCTTCAGGTTGGGCTGCTCAGAGTCTTCAGGTTGGGCTGCTCAGAGTCTTCAGGTTGGGCTGCTCAGAGTCTTCAGGTTGGGCTGCTCAGAGTCTTCAGGTTGGCTGCTCAGAGTCTTCAGGTTGGGCTGCTCAGAGTCTTCAGGTTGGGCTGCTCAGAGTCTTCAGGTTGGGCTGCTCAGAGTCTTCAGGTTGGGCTGCTCAGAGTCTTCAGGTTGGGCTGCTCAGAGTCTTCAGGTTGGGCTGCTCAGAGTCTTCAGGTTGGGCTGCTCAGAGTCTTCAGGTTGGGCTGCTCAGAGTCTTCAGGTTGGCTGCTCAGAGTCTTCAGGTTGGCTGCTCAGAGTCTTCAGGTTGGGCTGCTCAGAGTCTTCAGGTTGGCTGCTCAGAGTCTTCAGGTTGGCTGCTCAGAGTCTTCAGGTTGGCTGCTCAGAGTCTTCAGGTTGGGCTGCTCAGAGTCTTCAGGTTGGGCTGCTCAGAGTCTTCAGGTTGGGCTGCTCAGAGTCTTCAGGTTGGCTGCTCAGAGTCTTCAGGTTGGGCTGCTCAGAGTCTTCAGGTTGAGCTGCTCAGAGTCTTCAGGTTGGCTGCTCAGAGTCTTCAGGTTGGGCTGCTCAGAGTCTTCAGGTTGGGCTGCTCAGAGTCTTCAGGTTGGGCTGCTCAGAGTCTTCAGGTTGGCTGCTCAGAGTCTTCAGGTTGGGCTGCTCAGAGTCTTCAGGTTGGGCTGCTCAGAGTCTTCAGGTTGGCTGCTCAGAGTCTTCAGGTTGGGCTGCTCAGAGTCTTCAGGTTGGCTGCTCAGAGTCTTCAGGTTGGGCTGCTCAGAGTCTTCAGGTTGGGCTGCTCAGAGTCTTCAGGTTGAGCTGCTCAGAGTCTTCAGGTTGGGCTGCTCAGAGTCTTCAGGTTGGGCTGCTCAGAGTCTTCAGGTTGGGCTGCTCAGAGTCTTCAGGTTGGGCTGCTCAGAGTCTTCAGGTTGGGCTGCTCAGAGTCTTCAGGTTGGGCTGCTCAGAGTCTTCAGGTTGGGCTGCTCAGAGTCTTCAGGTTGGGCTGCTCAGAGTCTTCAGGTTGGCTGCTCAGAGTCTTCAGGTTGGGCTGCTCAGAGTCTTCAGGTTGGCTGCTCAGAGTCTTCAGGTTGGGCTGCTCAGAGTCTTCAGGTTGGGCTGCTCAGAGTCTTCAGGTTGGGCTGCTCAGAGTCTTCAGGTTGGGCTGCTCAGAGTCTTCAGGTTGGGCTGCTCAGAGTCTTCAGGTTGGGCTGCTCAGAGTCTTCAGGTTGAGCTGCTCAGAGTCTTCAGGTTGGCTGCTCAGAGTCTTCAGGTTGGGCTGCTCAGAGTCTTCAGGTTGGGCTGCTCAGAGTCTTCAGGTTGGGCTGCTCAGAGTCTTCAGGTTGGCTGCTCAGAGTCTTCAGGTTGGGCTGCTCAGAGTCTTCAGGTTGGGCTGCTCAGAGTCTTCAGGTTGGGCTGCTCAGAGTCTTCAGGTTGGGCTGCTCAGAGTCTTCAGGTTGGCTGCTCAGAGTCTTCAGGTTGGGCTGCTCAGAGTCTTCAGGTTGGGCTGCTCAGAGTCTTCAGGTTGAGCTGCTCAGAGTCTTCAGGTTGGGCTGCTCAGAGTCTTCAGGTTGGGCTGCTCAGAGTCTTCAGGTTGGGCTGCTCAGAGTCTTCAGGTTGAGCTGCTCAGAGTCTTCAGGTTGGGCTGCTCAGAGTCTTCAGGTTGGGCTGCTCAGAGTCTTCAGGTTGGCTGCTCAGAGTCTTCAGGTTGAGCTGCTCAGAGTCTTCAGGTTGAGCTGCTCAGAGTCTTCAGGTTGGGCTGCTCAGAGTCTTCAGGTTGGGCTGCTCAGAGTCTTCAGGTTGGCTGCTCAGAGTCTTCAGGTTGGGCTGCTCAGAGTCTTCAGGTTGGGCTGCTCAGAGTCTTCAGGTTGAGCTGCTCAGAGTCTTCAGGTTGAGCTGCTCAGAGTCTTCAGGTTGGGCTGCTCAGAGTCTTCAGGTTGAGCTGCTCAGAGTCTTCAGGTTGGGCTGCTCAGAGTCTTCAGGTTGGCTGCTCAGAGTCTTCAGGTTGAGCTGCTCAGAGTCTTCAGGTTGGGCTGCTCAGAGTCTTCAGGTTGGGCTGCTCAGAGTCTTCAGGTTGGGCTGCTCAGAGTCTTCAGGTTGGGCTGCTCAGAGTCTTCAGGTTGGGCTGCTCAGAGTCTTCAGGTTGGGCTGCTCAGAGTCTTCAGGTTGAGCTGCTCAGAGTCTTCAGGTTGGGCTGCTCAGAGTCTTCAGGTTGGGCTGCTCAGAGTCTTCAGGTTGCTGCTCAGAGTCTTCAGGTTGGGCTGCTCAGAGTCTTCAGGTTGGGCTGCTCAGAGTCTTCAGGTTGAGCTGCTCAGAGTCTTCAGGTTGGGCTGCTCAGAGTCTTCAGGTTGGGCTGCTCAGAGTCTTCAGGTTGAGCTGCTCAGAGTCTTCAGGTTGGCTGCTCAGAGTCTTCAGGTTGGGCTGCTCAGAGTCTTCAGGTTGGCTGCTCAGAGTCTTCAGGTTGAGCTGCTCAGAGTCTTCAGGTTGAGCTGCTCAGAGTCTTCAGGTTGGGCTGCTCAGAGTCTTCAGGTTGGGCTGCTCAGAGTCTTCAGGTTGGGCTGCTCAGAGTCTTCAGGTTGGGCTGCTCAGAGTCTTCAGGTTGGGCTGCTCAGAGTCTTCAGGTTGAGCTGCTCAGAGTCTTCAGGTTGAGCTGCTCAGAGTCTTCAGGTTGGGCTGCTCAGAGTCTTCAGGTTGGGCTGCTCAGAGTCTTCAGGTTGGGCTGCTCAGAGTCTTCAGGTTGAGCTGCTCAGAGTCTTCAGGTTGGGCTGCTCAGAGTCTTCAGGTTGGGCTGCTCAGAGTCTTCAGGTTGGCTGCTCAGAGTCTTCAGGTTGGGCTGCTCAGAGTCTTCAGGTTGAGCTGCTCAGAGTCTTCAGGTTGGGCTGCTCAGAGTCTTCAGGTTGGGCTGCTCAGAGTCTTCAGGTTGAGCTGCTCAGAGTCTTCAGGTTGGGCTGCTCAGAGTCTTCAGGTTGGGCTGCTCAGAGTCTTCAGGTTGGCTGCTCAGAGTCTTCAGGTTGGGCTGCTCAGAGTCTTCAGGTTGGGCTGCTCAGAGTCTTCAGGTTGGGCTGCTCAGAGTCTTCAGGTTGGGCTGCTCAGAGTCTTCAGGTTGGGCTGCTCAGAGTCTTCAGGTTGAGCTGCTCAGAGTCTTCAGGTTGGCTGCTCAGAGTCTTCAGGTTGGGCTGCTCAGAGTCTTCAGGTTGGGCTGCTCAGAGTCTTCAGGTTGGGCTGCTCAGAGTCTTCAGGTTGGGCTGCTCAGAGTCTTCAGGTTGGGCTGCTCAGAGTCTTCAGGTTGGGCTGCTCAGAGTCTTCAGGTTGGGCTGCTCAGAGTCTTCAGGTTGAGCTGCTCAGAGTCTTCAGGTTGGCTGCTCAGAGTCTTCAGGTTGGGCTGCTCAGAGTCTTCAGGTTGGGCTGCTCAGAGTCTTCAGGTTGGGCTGCTCAGAGTCTTCAGGTTGAGCTGCTCAGAGTCTTCAGGTTGGGCTGCTCAGAGTCTTCAGGTTGGGCTGCTCAGAGTCTTCAGGTTGGGCTGCTCAGAGTCTTCAGGTTGAGCTGCTCAGAGTCTTCAGGTTGAGCTGCTCAGAGTCTTCAGGTTGGGCTGCTCAGAGTCTTCAGGTTGGGCTGCTCAGAGTCTTCAGGTTGAGCTGCTCAGAGTCTTCAGGTTGGGCTGCTCAGAGTCTTCAGGTTGGGCTGCTCAGAGTCTTCAGGTTGGGCTGCTCAGAGTCTTCAGGTTGAGCTGCTCAGAGTCTTCAGGTTGGGCTGCTCAGAGTCTTCAGGTTGGGCTGCTCAGAGTCTTCAGGTTGAGCTGCTCAGAGTCTTCAGGTTGAGCTGCTCAGAGTCTTCAGGTTGAGCTGCTCAGAGTCTTCAGGTTGAGCTGCTCAGAGTCTTCAGGTTGAGCTGCTCAGAGTCTTCAGGTTGAGCTGCTCAGAGTCTTCAGGTTGGGCTGCTCAGAGTCTTCAGGTTGGGCTGCTCAGAGTCTTCAGGTTGAGCTGCTCAGAGTCTTCAGGTTGAGCTGCTCAGAGTCTTCAGGTTGAGCTGCTCAGAGTCTTCAGGTTGAGCTGCTCAGAGTCTTCAGGTTGAGCTGCTCAGAGTCTTCAGGTTGAGCTGCTCAGAGTCTTCAGGTTGGGCTGCTCAGAGTCTTCAGGTTGAGCTGCTCAGAGTCTTCAGGTTGAGCTGCTCAGAGTCTTCAGGTTGGGCTGCTCAGAGTCTTCAGGTTGAGCTGCTCAGAGTCTTCAGGTTGAGCTGCTCAGAGTCTTCAGGTTGGGCTGCTCAGAGTCTTCAGGTTGGGCTGCTCAGAGTCTTCAGGTTGGGCTGCTCAGAGTCTTCAGGTTGGGCTGCTCAGAGTCTTCAGGTTGGGCTGCTCAGAGTCTTCAGGTTGGGCTGCTCAGAGTCTTCAGGTTGAGCTGCTCAGAGTCTTCAGGTTGGGCTGCTCAGAGTCTTCAGGTTGGGCTGCTCAGAGTCTTCAGGTTGGCTGCTCAGAGTCTTCAGGTTGGGCTGCTCAGAGTCTTCAGGTTGGGCTGCTCAGAGTCTTCAGGTTGAGCTGCTCAGAGTCTTCAGGTTGAGCTGCTCAGAGTCTTCAGGTTGGGCTGCTCAGAGTCTTCAGGTTGGGCTGCTCAGAGTCTTCAGGTTGGGCTGCTCAGAGTCTTCAGGTTGGGCTGCTCAGAGTCTTCAGGTTGGGCTGCTCAGAGTCTTCAGGTTGAGCTGCTCAGAGTCTTCAGGTTGAGCTGCTCAGAGTCTTCAGGTTGGGCTGCTCAGAGTCTTCAGGTTGGGCTGCTCAGAGTCTTCAGGTTGGGCTGCTCAGAGTCTTCAGGTTGGGCTGCTCAGAGTCTTCAGGTTGGGCTGCTCAGAGTCTTCAGGTTGGGCTGCTCAGAGTCTTCAGGTTGAGCTGCTCAGAGTCTTCAGGTTGAGCTGCTCAGAGTCTTCAGGTTGGGCTACTCAGGTCGTTCAGGTTGGGCTGCTCAGAGTCTTCAGGTTGAGCTGCTCAGAGTCTTCAGGTTGAGCTGCTCAGAGTCTTCAGGTTGGGCTGCTCAGAGTCTTCAGGTTGGGCTGCTCAGAGTCTTCAGGTTGGGCTGCTCAGAGTCTTCGGGTTGGGCTGCATAGAGTCTTCAGGTTGGGCTGCTCAGAGTCTTCAGGTTGAGCTGCTCAGAGTCTTCAGGTTGGGCTGCTCAGAGTCTTCAGGTTGGGCTGCTCAGAGTCTTCAGGTTGGGCTGCTCAGGTTGTTCAGGTTGCGCTGCTCAGAGTCTTCAGATTGGGCTACTCAGAATTTTCGGGTTGGGCTGCTCAGGGTCTTCAAGTTGGGCTGCTCAGGTTGTTCTGTTTGGGCTACTCAGGTTGTTCAGGTTGGGCTACTCAGGTTGTTCAGGTTGGGCTACTCAGGTTGTTCTGGTTGGGCTACTCAGGGTCTTTAAGTAGAAACCCCACGAGAGAAGCATCAGGCTCGCGTTTCTCACGTCGCAAGCCACTCCCCCGCCAGCTCCCAGGTGTCCCTGGCCTGCCAGCTGCGCCTGCCGCTGTTCCTGCACTGCCGCGCCAGCCACGCTGAATTCCGAGCTGTGCTGTCCGAATTCGCCAACCAGCTGCCCTCGCCGCCAGGCGTTGTGCACACCTTCGACGGCTCGGCGAAGGACGCGGCCGAGCTGCTGGCCATGGGGTTCTATCTCGGCCTGAACGGGTGCAGCCTGAAGACCGCCGACAATCTCCGCGTGGTGTCCGGCCTGCCGCTGGATCGTCTGCTACTGGAGACGGACGCGCCCTGGTGCGAGGTGAAGCCCAGCCACGCCGGTCATAGTCACGTGACCCCCAGTTCGAGGTTCGAGTCGCGCAAAGCGGAGCGCTGGTCGCCCGGCTGCATGGTGAAGGGCCGAAACGAGCCGGCTTGCATTCTGCAGGTGCTGCAGGTGGTGGCGGCCACCTTGGGCCAGCCAGCCGAGAAGGTGGCATCGGCGGCTTTTGCCAACACCTGCCGGCTGTTTGGCTTGGCAGAAGCTGCTGCTCCTTCAACTGTCGAAGGTGACAACTAGCGATAGTCATGAGGAAAGTCTTGATTGAAAATATTGTTTCCTTTCCTTCGGTTATTTCTTGGCACTGCGTTTGTCTACTATTGCACCATGGCTGTATAATTATTTTGACAATAAAAATCCTGCACAAACGATCATAGTTAAACGCACTATGTTTGTTATCTCTTTAAACCAAATTAACGTGCCCACCTTTGGTGCCTTTTATTGAGTTTTTATTTCTGAGTCAAACTTTTATCTCGCCTGTACATACTGTAGCTCGACAATCAGTAGAAAAAGAAACAAAAAATGAAAGATGAAAATTGAAAAGCAAACCTTATCACAACAATTTTTCCCGTTTTACGAAAAGAACCTACTAATATAAATGAATGGAAACGAAATTGACCATTAATTGTATGCGTTTAGTCAAAGGGCTTTTAACAGCTCGGCTTTTTGACACCTTTGATGGATATACATTAGTCTAAAAACTTTCTCGCTTTTATTTGCTTAGCACTTCTAAAGTCACATGATTCAAAGACTACTAGACTTTTGGTCCTTGGTTTGATTAAAAAAACAATCTTTTTGCCAGTATATATACTCTTATACAAAGCATCAAAGATCAGATGAAATTGAAGTCTTGGCTTTCTTTGTAACAAATATATATTAAATCGGTTACCATTCACGGAGTTAAACGAGCTTCAAGTGGACCCTGACTAATTACGGCTATTAAATGAGCTATTAATTTTAGCAGTACAGTTTTCCGGTGTTATGTTACAATAAAAGTATTCAAATTATAACAAGCTATATCTGTTTACTGACAAAAGCTTTCTTAAGTTGATATAAAGTTGCTGAATTGAATATAAAAATATACTTTTTGCGGCTTCAGTGTTTTGATCAGAAATATATTATGCAGTAAGACGAGTCAATAGTTCTTCGTAAATTTTAAATACATCTTTTCATGATATTATCTTTAGAAGTTTAACCCTAACAACGTTGTGAACTGGTATATTTAATTCAAGACGTGGGCCGTACTGGTACCAAAATAATAATATATTATAATACCACGTCTGTTACGAGGAAAACTAAAATATGAGTTCAGAAAAAGATAAAAAGGGGTATAGCGGCGCTCCTTTCGGTTTTCAGTCAACACGGTAAGTAAAAAAACTCATTCTAAAAATAACCAAAAACATAATTTTGCATTGTCTTCACGACTGCAGTCTGTTATCTTCGTATTTATAATGCTAAAAATTCCTTTTAAAAGGGAAATTAGGGAATGTTGTGTTATTACATTTTATGTTTTTAAGCCAGTTAATGAGTATTTTTATTCTCATGAATGTGTACTTTTACTAAATTTAAGTGCATCAAAATGTTACTTACAAGTTCGTAGATGTTTTTTTAATATGGTGAAGGTGAAAACAGAATTTTTTGTGAAAAATATTTTACTTCAAAGCACACTGCAATGTTTTTTTACATGTTTCAAAACAATTGTTTAAATATACTTTTTTGATTAAAATTATTCTGATTGGTTGCAGTTTTTCTCCTGTAAGTTCAGTGAATGCGAAAAATCTGTGAATAATTTGTTTATAATACGATAATCTGTCTCGTATCATACATAAGACAGATGTGAGATTTTTGTCTTAAGTAAAAACTTATTTTTAATGCTAATATCTGCACTTTTACTTTCAGGTGTCTGGAGTGTCTCTTTTTATCAATGCGAACACAAATGATAGTAGCTACATTTCTCATTACACCTTTCAAGCAAATATCTTTATTTCTTCAGTGAAAGACCCATGAGAAATAAAAAATTGGAATTAGTAGGTTAACTAATTCGATGGGTTTCTTGTTGAAATGAGAGTTTCGTGACATTCAATTCTATTTGAATTGATAAGGTGATATCATTTTAAAATTCCAGTCATACAGCCGCGCACTCTACACACATGAGTATAGTAAATCAGTCTGAAAAAAATCTGCTTTAGCTGATGAGCTCTATTATCATTTGATACTTGATTAACAATGCATGAGAATTAATAGGCTAGTACTAGTAATAAAAGTAGCAAAACACTTTTTAAATGCTGAAAGTTGCAACCGATTGATTTTTTGCACCCCTCCCTTAGAACTATAGCCATACTAGCTCGTACGTTTATATTACCACTGAATTAGCTACCGATTTTTAGTTATAGTTGCTATAATTCAATTTGTTTTTTATTATTTACTCGTCAAATAAATCCGGAATTACCGAATCGGTAAAATAAACAGATTCGACGTGTCCGGAATTCATCCCAAGCGGAAACTGCCGGGAACTCTGACTCAAGTGCCTGGTGGAATCAGCGCCGTGAGTTTTGTTATAATACGAGCATATTTACGCCTTTTTATTTTTAATTTAAAACAAAACAACACTCGCTCGGACTAATTTAACAGGACCTCGGCCCAGGCAGCTACGATGTGCTCCAATACAACGAGTTCAGCGACAAAAGAGTCGCCTCACGAGCCCAGGGTCCCAACTGGAAGCGGGCCTACGATGTGCACAGACAAAGCCAGATTCCGCATCTGCTGTACAAAGAGCAGCACGCCGAGAAAGAGGAACAGAAGCGGAAGCTGGGACCCGGATACTATGATGTAGCTGGATCGCAGGACTACCGGCTAGAGGTGCCTGAAGCTGTTATTTGGATAGAATCTATTAAGAAAATGCTGATCTAACTTTAGCTCAAGTGCTCAATATACATGTATACACAGCAAATTAATGACTTTTTCACCTCTCCTGATGTTGAGCTGTGTAGTAATCTAGCTTTATTTGGTATTTTAAAGTTTTTAGCAACAACTAACAAGTCAGTAAAACAAAAGTGCAGGCCGATGATTAGAGAGAGATAGAGAAGAGTTGGGGATGCACCATATATGAAAATCGATAAAAATTCACCCATCGCTTGTGCGGGGGTTAGGGGGCAGAAAATCAGAGGGAGGGACATGTACATTGATAAGAAAATCGATAAAAATTCACCCACCTCAAAGCGACAGGCGCTTGCGCCGGGGTTAGGGGGGGGGCAGAAAATGAGAGAGACACGTACACTGATAAGAAAATCGATAAAACCCCGACAGGAGCCCGGAAAATGTAGGTAGAAATGAGGTCAGCCAGAGAATCGTTCGCTCTCACGAACACCAAATGAACGGAGATCTGTCTCTGTCTGTCTCGTAGCAAAGGACTTTAGCGATTTCAGGAAATTGATATTTACAAAAACCGATTGAAGGCTGACTGATGAAACAAAGATTTCGGTCAGAAAATCAATATAAAAGAACTATCGATTTGAATGAACCAATAAAACTCCCCCAGGTATCAAAGCGCGGCCTCCTGGAAGCCCGGGAGCCCCGGTTCCGCGGCCACACCGGGCAGGAGGGCAACCCGGGTCCCGGCAGCTACGGAAAAAGCGGCGTGCCACATCTGCACAAGGAGGAGATGGATGAGAAACGGCGCCACTGCGGCCGGGTCGGCATGCTCGACTGCGGCGGCAGCCGCGCCCCGCCCCAGCAGGGAACCGACCTCGGGCCGGGCACCTACCAGATCCCCAGCTTCACGGACCTGCTAGCGGCTAAGAAGGCTGGAAAGAATTCCCGAGGCCCCTACGAAGTTTTCTCATTGGATCGGTGAGGCTTGCGTTCTGTTGGGGTACGGGACCGGTGTCTGAAATGACTAGATAGTCGTCTTATTATTTTTCATTCCATTCACTGAGGCAGAGATGGTGTACATTCAGTCGGACAGGGGTGGTGTACATTCAGTCGGACAAGGGTGGTGTACATCAGTGGGGTAGGGATGTTGTACATTCAGTGGGGCAGGGATGGTGTACATTCAGTGGGACAGGGATAGACGATGGTGTACATTCAGTGGGGCAGCGATGATGTACATTCAATGGGACAGGGGTGGTGTACATTCAGAGACGGATCGCGTAGCTTAACTGGTCCAGAGTCACGTGACTATGAAAACCGTATATAAAACTTCATCGCCTTACTCATCCACAACGGCTCAGGGACCAGCCGGTAAAAACCGGACACTACGCTCGCATGTCAACCGGCAACCTGGGCCCAGGCCAGTACAACTTTAAAGACGGCGTGGCCGATCTCAATAGGCCGGAGAAGCGCAACCACGGCAAATTCCTCAAGATGGTGCAGTACCCGGCCAAGCCGTGCGACCGAATCTACTGGATGACGCCTGCCACTGTGCCACCTGATCCCACGGTAACATTCCCCAGCCTCCTGTGATGCTCTCTGGGATTCCCTAGCCTCCCGAAATACTCTCTGGGATTCCCCAGCCTCCCGAAATATTATCTGCATTCCCCAGCCTCCTGTGATCCTCTCTGAGATTCCCCAGGCTCTTGTGATACTCTCTGGGATTCCCCAGCCTCCCGAAATATTATCTGCATTCCCCAGCCTCCTGTGATACTCTCTGAGATTCCCAGGCTCTTGTGATACTCTCTGGGATTCCCCAGCCTCCTGTGATACTCTCTGGGATTCCCCAGCCTCCTGGGATACTCTCTGGGATTCCCCAGCCTCCTGGGATACTCTCTGGGATTCCCCAGCCTCCTGGGATACTCTCTGGATTCCCCAGCCTCCTGAAATACTCTGGGATTCCCCAGCCTCCTGTGATGCTCTCTGGATTCCCCAGCCTCCAGAAATACTCTCTGGGATTCCCCAGCCTCCTGTGATGCTCTCTGGATTCCCCAGCCTCCAGAAATACTCTCTGGGATTCCCCAGCCTCCCGAAATACTCTTTGGGATTCCCCTAATCTCTAAAAATCTTCTATCTAATGATAATTAAATCTTAACTCCTTCCTTTGAAATGCTACATACGGTACTCATAGTAAACTTTATTTTTAAAGTTAATCTCATGTTTATATTGAAAATTTCAGAACAAGGTCTCCGCTGCCTCCTACCACCCGACCGATCCAAACTTCAAGAAGGAGTCTTTCTCCAAGAGCGAAGCCGGCTTCTTGAGCACTTCAAACAGGCAGGACAAGCGTTCGCTAATGTTCTTTACAAAGAACTTCGTAAGTTTCGACGGGAAATCCGTGGAATTTCCGTGGAAACAAACCCCGGGGCTAGATTCTGATTGTATCCTTCGAAAATATGAGGAAAACCCGCTTTCAGTTATTTGGAAGGTTGGCCTTGGTCTAAGAACAATTGAAAACAAATTTCAAACTCAACCACGATAGTCCACCTAATATCTGACCCACTGACCCAACTGTCTCACTTGACCAACTTGACTTACTGACTCAACCTTGACCCGTAGAACCAAGTCGGGCCGGGCCGCTACGACATCCAGCGCCAGGAGGACACGGCTCACGTGAACGCTCACACCAACGACTTCGTGTCCAAGACTGAGGCTCGCCTATCGCACGGCCAGCAGCAGGTGTACAGGTGAGTTTATCGTTTCTCGTTTCTATCATACGATAAATATAATCTTCATCAGCCTGACACTGTCTTCCATTATCTCCCCCGCCGCAGGGAGCGACTCCGCGACAAGGACATCCCGCCGGGCCGCAGGTTCCGGGTCGACCACGTGGCCACCGAGAAGGAGCCATTCGTTAATATTCAGCCCCTGTTCGCAGCCAGGGACCCTCTGGTCATCCAGTGATCCTTGGCCGCTCTAACTAGATTGGAAACCAAACAGAAAATTGCAAGGAGAGAATAGAATGGTTTTTTGAATCATTGCATTAAAATAAGGAATTTTTGCCATTGCAAAATAATCGGCCTTCAAAACAGCGGTGTTCTAAGAATATAGAAAACTTTTTGTACTTGAACTTTTAACGCAGATTTTTTATCTGCGCTGCGGTAAACTAGAATTAATAGCTTATTTTCTTATCAGAAGATATTAATTTTATTACTTTTACTTCACTACGCTTTCTAAGTTGTCCCGATTATCAGCCTATCATGCCCCGTAATTGCCTCTCCGTTGATTATTATTTTTATTTTCTATTGTTGATTAATTACAAGTTTATACGAGTATCGATTTTCTATCCTCTCTAAGCCGCCTGCATCGAAAATTGCTCACCTGATCCATTTTTATCTGGGAAACTATAAATAATGTACCATCAGTTATAAACTGCATGCCGGAAAATTCCTTTTCTAATTATAAACTAATATTTGTTACTTTGGATGAGAACGTGTGTGCTGTTTCGAAAAAAGGTTTGAATTTGAATTTGAACTTTGAACTTTGAAATTTGACTTTACACCAACCCCACTCTACACCAGCCCCACTGTACACCAACCCCACTCTACACCAGCCCCACTGTACACCAACCCCACTGTACACCAACCCCACTGTACACCAACCCCACTGTACACCAACCCCACTCTACACCAGCCCCACTGTACACCAACCCCACTCTACATCAACCTCACTGTACACCAACCCCACTGTACACCAACCCCACTCTACATCAACCCCACTGTACACCAACCCCACTGTACACCAACCCCACTCTACATCAACCTCACTGTACACCAACCCCACTGTACACCAACCCCACTCTACATCAACCCCACTGTACACCAACCCCACTTTACACCAGCCCCACTCTACACCTACCCCACTCTACACCAACCTCACTGTACACCAACCCCACTCTACACCAGCCCCACTCTACACCAACCCCACTCTAAACCAGCCCCACTCTACACCAGCCCCACTCTACACCAACCCCACTCTAAACCAGCCCCACTCTACACCTACCCCACTCTACACCAACCCCACTCTACACCAACCACACTCAAGCTTTAACCTTGAGTGTGGCTTTAACCTTGCTTTAACCTTGCTTTAACCAAGCTTTAACCTTGTGCACTGAGTCCAATGCTTTAACCACTAGGCTACAACCCTTGTCTACAGATCCCCCAATACCCTCTCTATAGAACCCCCAATATCCGGTCTATAGAACTCCCAATACCCTGTCTATAGAACTCCCAATACCCTGTCTATAGAATACCCAATACCCTGTCTATAGAACCCCCAATACCCTGAATATAATAGATTAAAAATACCCTGTTTATACATGTAGAACCTCGAACCCCAATACCCTGTCTACAGAATTTTTATGTCAAAATGAAGGAACCGTTTAAACATATATTTGAAAATCTCTGAAGGTTTTGCTGCATCAATTTAGTTGAGTGTATCATTATTCGTTAAAAATTCGCAGCTGCCTACTCATTCTCAGTAACAATTATGCGTTTTTCTCCGCAAATATCTCTCAAGCCGGAGGCGAAGACTCTAAATATTTTGAGTCGCGACAAGCACCTGTCAATCAGTGCTTTTAGCATTTCTTAGATCGCAAGCAGGCCACACAGCTCGGGCGCTGAGGAGAAGCAGGGCCAGCAAGATTTAATACCTGATTGATTCATATCGATTCTCTCCGTCCAGCATCTCAGCTTGAAATCTACACCGCTGGAGCCGCATCATCAAGATTGCTCAATATGGCTTTTGCATTGCCCAGCCAAGTCGCCGCCTTGTCGCGACGGAGCCTCCACAGCCTGAGCGACTCGCTCTGTCAATCAAACCTCCCTGGACATGGAGGCTTCAAGCCAATACTCTGGACATGAAACGGAGCTCTGACTCGACAGGAGCTTGTGAGGTTTGATCGCTTAATTTAAATGTCAGTCTTATAAGTTCCTCGTAAGTTATTGAGAATTAATCAATGTAGTTGGGTTGAGCCTAGTGAGGGGTTGTAGCCTAGTTGTAGGGGTTGTAGCCTAGTGAAGGGTTGTAGCCTAGTTGTAGGGGTTGTAGCCTAGTGAAGGGTTGTAGCCTAGTTGTAGGGGTTGTAGCCTAGTGAAGGGTTGTAGCCTAGTTGTAGGGGTTGTAGCCTAGTGGTAGGGGTTGTAGCCTAGTTGTAGGGGTTGTAGCCTAGTTGTAGGGGTTGTAGCCTAGTGAAGGGTTGTAGCCTAGTTGTAGGGGTTGTAGCCTAGTGAAGGGTTGTAGCCTAGTTGTAGGGGTTGTAGCCTAGTGAAGGGTTGTAGCCTAGTTGTAGGGGTTGTAGCCTAGTGGTAGGGGTTGTAGCCTAGTTGTAGGGGTTGTAGCCTAGTTGTAGGGGTTGTAGCCTAGTGAAGGGTTGTAGCCTAGTTGTAGGGGTTGTAGCCTAGTGAAGGGTTGTAGCCTAGTTGTAGGGGTTGTAGCCTAGTGAAGGGTTGTAGACTAGTTGTAGGGGTTGTAGCCTAGTGAAGGGTTGTAGCCTAGTTTGTAGGGGTTGTAGCCTAGTGAAGGGTTGTAGCCTAGTTGTAGGGGTTGTAGCCTAGTGAAGGGTTGTAGCCTAGTTGTAGGGGTTGTAGCCTAGTTGTAGGGGTTGTAGCCTAGTTGTAGGGGTTGTAGCCTAGTGGTAGGGGTTGTAGTCTAGTGGTAGGGGTTGTAGCCTAGTGGTAGGGGTTGTAGCCTAGTTGTAGGGGTTGTAGCCTAGTGAAGGGTTGTAGCCTAGTGAAGGGTTGTAGCCTAGTGGTAGGGGTTGTAGACTAGTGGTAGGGGTTGTAGACTAGTGGTAGGGGTTGTAGCCTAGTTGTAGGGGTTGTAGCCTAGTGAAGGGTTGTAGCCTAGTTGTAGGGGTTGTAGCCTAGTGAAGGGTTGTAGCCTAGTTGTAGGGGTTGTAGCCTAGTGAAGGGTTGTAGCCTAGTTGTAGGGGTTGTAGCCTAGTGGTAGGGGTTGTAGCCTAGTTGTAGGGGTTGTAGCCTAGTTGTAGGGGTTGTAGCCTAGTGAAGGGTTGTAGCCTAGTTGTAGGGGTTGTAGCCTAGTGAAGGGTTGTAGCCTAGTTGTAGGGGTTGTAGCCTAGTGAAGGGTTGTAGCCTAGTTTGTAGGGGTTGTAGCCTAGTGAAGGGTTGTAGCCTAGTTGTAGGGGTTGTAGCCTAGTGGTAGGGGTTGTAGTCTAGTGGTAGGGGTTGTAGCCTAGTTGTAGGGGTTGTAGCCTAGTGAAGGGTTGTAGCCTAGTTGTAGGGGTTGTAGCCTAGTGAAGGGTTGTAGCCTAGTTGTAGGGGTTGTAGCCTAGTGGTAGGGGTTGTAGCCTAGTGGTAGGGGTTGTAGCCTAGTGGTAGGGGTTGTAGCCTAGTGGTAGGGGTTGTAGCCTAGTTGTAGGGGTTGTAGCCTAGTTGTAGGGGTTGTAGCCTAGTGAAGGGTTGTAGCCTAGTTGTAGGGGTTGTAGCCTAGTTGTAGGGGTTGTAGCCTAGTGGTAGGGGTTGTAGTCTAGTGGTAGGGGTTGTAGCCTAGTGGTAGGGGTTGTAGCCTAGTGGTAGGGGTTGTAGCCTAGTTGTAGGGGTTGTAGCCTAGTGAAGGGTTGTAGCCTAGTTGTAGGGGTTGTAGCCTAGTGGTAGGGGTTGTAGCCTAGTGAAGGGTTGTAGCCTATTTGTAGGGGTTGTAGCCTAGTGAAGGGTTGTAGCCTAGTTGTAGGGGTTGTAGCCTAGTTGTAGGGGTTGTAGCCTAGTGGTAGGGGTTGTAGCCTAGTGGTAGGGGTTGTAGCCTAGTGGTAGGGGTTGTAGTCTAGTGGTAGGGGTTGTAGCCTAGTTGTAGGGGTTGTAGCCTAGTGGTAGGGGTTGTAGCCTAGTTGTAGGGGTTGTAGCCTAGTGAAAGGTTGTAGCCTAGTTGTAGGGGTTGTAGCCTAGTGAAGGGTTGTAGCCTAGTTGTAGGGGTTGTAGCCTAGTTGTAGGGGTTGTAGCCTAGTGAAGGGTTGTAGCCTAGTTGTAGGGGTTGTAGCCTAGTGGTAGGGGTTGTAGCCTAGTGGTAGGGGTTGTAGCCTAGTGGTAGGGGTTGTAGCCTAGTGGTAGGGGTTGTAGCCTAGTGGTAGGGGTTGTAGCCTAGTTGTAGGGGTTGTAGCCTAGTTGTAGGGGTTGTAGCCTAGTGGTAGGGGTTGTAGCCTAGTTGTAGGGGTTGTAGCCTAGTTGTAGGGGTTGTAGCCTAGTGAAGGGTTGTAGCCTAGTTGTAGGGGTTGTAGCCTAGTTGTAGGGGTTGTAGCCTAGTTGTAGGGGTTGTAGCCTAGTGGTAGGGGTTGTAGTCTAGTGGTAGGGGTTGTAGCCTAGTGGTAGGGGTTGTAGCCTAGTTGTAGGGGTTGTAGCCTAGTGAAGGGTTGTAGCCTAGTGAAGGGTTGTAGCCTAGTGGTAGGGGTTGTAGACTAGTGGTAGGGGTTGTAGACTAGTGGTAGGGGTTGTAGCCTAGTTGTAGGGGTTGTAGCCTAGTGAAGGGTTGTAGCCTAGTTGTAGGGGTTGTAGCCTAGTGAAGGGTTGTAGCCTAGTTGTAGGGGTTGTAGCCTAGTGAAGGGTTGTAGCCTAGTTGTAGGGGTTGTAGCCTAGTGGTAGGGGTTGTAGCCTAGTTGTAGGGGTTGTAGCCTAGTTGTAGGGGTTGTAGCCTAGTGAAGGGTTGTAGCCTAGTTGTAGGGGTTGTAGCCTAGTGAAGGGTTGTAGCCTAGTTGTAGGGGTTGTAGCCTAGTTGTAGGGGTTGTAGCCTAGTGGTAGGGGTTGTAGTCTAGTGGTAGGGGTTGTAGTCTAGTGGTAGGGGTTGTAGCCTAGTTGTAGGGGTTGTAGCCTAGTGGTAGGGGTTGTAGCCTAGTGGTAGGGGTGGTAGCCTAGTGGTAGGGGTTGTAGACTAGTGGTAGGGGTTGTAGCCTAGTGGTAGGGGTTGTAGCCTAGTGGTAGGGGTTGTAGTCTAGTGGTAGGGGTTGTAGCCTAGTGGTAGGGGTTGTAGCCTAGTGGTAGGGGTTGTAGCCTAGTTGTAGGGGTTGTAGCCTAGTGAAGGGTTGTAGCCTAGTTGTAGGGGTTGTAGCCTAGTTGTAGGGGTTGTAGCCTAGTGAAGGGTTGTAGCCTATTTGTAGGGGTTGTAGCCTAGTGAAGGGTTGTAGCCTAGTTGTAGGGGTTGTAGCCTAGTTGTAGGGGTTGTAGCCTAGTGGTAGGGGTTGTAGCCTAGTGGTAGGGGTTGTAGCCTAGTGGTAGGGGTTGTAGTCTAGTGGTAGGGGTTGTAGCCTAGTTGTAGGGGTTGTAGCCTAGTGGTAGGGGTTGTAGCCTAGTTGTAGGGGTTGTAGCCTAGTGGTAGGGGTTGTAGCCTAGTTGTAGGGGTTGTAGCCTAGTGAAGGGTTGTAGCCTAGTTGTAGGGGTTGTAGCCTAGTTGTAGGGGTTGTAGCCTAGTGAAGGGTTGTAGCCTAGTTGTAGGGGTTGTAGCCTAGTGGTAGGGGTTGTAGCCTAGTGGTAGGGGTTGTAGCCTAGTGGTAGGGGTTGTAGCCTAGTGGTAGGGGTTGTAGCCTAGTGGTAGGGGTTGTAGCCTAGTTGTAGGGGTTGTAGCCTAGTTGTAGGGGTTGTAGCCTAGTGGTAGGGGTTGTAGCCTAGTTGTAGGGGTTGTAGCCTAGTTGTAGGGGTTGTAGCCTAGTGAAGGGTTGTAGCCTAGTTGTAGGGGTTGTAGCCTAGTTGTAGGGGTTGTAGCCTAGTTGTAGGGGTTGTAGCCTAGTGGTAGGGGTTGTAGTCTAGTGGTAGGGGTTGTAGCCTAGTGGTAGGGGTTGTAGCCTAGTTGTAGGGGTTGTAGCCTAGTGAAGGGTTGTAGCCTAGTGAAGGGTTGTAGCCTAGTGGTAGGGGTTGTAGACTAGTGGTAGGGGTTGTAGACTAGTGGTAGGGGTTGTAGCCTAGTTGTAGGGGTTGTAGCCTAGTGAAGGGTTGTAGCCTAGTTGTAGGGGTTGTAGCCTAGTGAAGGGTTGTAGCCTAGTTGTAGGGGTTGTAGCCTAGTGAAGGGTTGTAGCCTAGTTGTAGGGGTTGTAGCCTAGTGGTAGGGGTTGTAGCCTAGTTGTAGGGGTTGTAGCCTAGTTGTAGGGGTTGTAGCCTAGTGAAGGGTTGTAGCCTAGTTGTAGGGGTTGTAGCCTAGTGAAGGGTTGTAGCCTAGTTGTAGGGGTTGTAGCCTAGTGAAGGGTTGTAGACTAGTTGTAGGGGTTGTAGCCTAGTGAAGGGTTGTAGCCTAGTTTGTAGGGGTTGTAGCCTAGTGAAGGGTTGTAGCCTAGTTGTAGGGGTTGTAGCCTAGTGGTAGGGGTTGTAGTCTAGTGGTAGGGGTTGTAGCCTAGTTGTAGGGGTTGTAGCCTAGTGAAGGGTTGTAGCCTAGTTGTAGGGGTTGTAGCCTAGTGAAGGGTTGTAGCCTAGTTGTAGGGGTTGTAGCCTAGTGGTAGGGGTTGTAGCCTAGTGGTAGGGGTTGTAGCCTAGTGGTAGGGGTTGTAGCCTAGTGGTAGGGGTTGTAGCCTAGTTGTAGGGGTTGTAGCCTAGTTGTAGGGGTTGTAGCCTAGTGGTAGGGGTTGTAGCCTAGTTGTAGGGGTTGTAGCCTAGTTGTAGGGGTTGTAGCCTAGTGGTAGGGGTTGTAGCCTAGTGGTAGGGGTTGTAGCCTAGTTGTAGGGGTTGTAGCCTAGTGGTAGGGGTTGTAGTCTAGTGGTAGGGGTTGTAGCCTAGTGGTAGGGGTTGTAGTCTAGTGGTAGGGGTTGTAGCCTAGTTGTAGGGGTTGTAGCCTAGTGGTAGGGGTTGTAGCCTAGTGAAGGGTTGTAGCCTATTTGTAGGGGTTGTAGCCTAGTGAAGGGTTGTAGCCTAGTTGTAGGGGTTGTAGCCTAGTTGTAGGGGTTGTAGCCTAGTGGTAGGGGTTGTAGTCTAGTGGTAGGGGTTGTAGCCTAGTTGTAGGGGTTGTAGCCTAGTGGTAGGGGTTGTAGCCTAGTTGTAGGGGTTGTAGCCTAGTGAAAGGTTGTAGCCTAGTTGTAGGGGTTGTAGCCTAGTGAAGGGTTGTAGCCTAGTTGTAGGGGTTGTAGCCTAGTTGTAGGGGTTGTAGCCTAGTGGTAGGGGTTGTAGCCTAGTGGTAGGGGTTGTAGCCTAGTGGTAGGGGTTGTAGACTAGTGGTAGGGGTTGTAGCCTAGTGGTAGGGGTTGTAGCCTAGTGGTAGGGGTTGTAGCCTAGTGGTAGGGGTTGTAGCCTAGTTGTAGGGGTTGTAGCCTAGTGGTAGGGGTTGTAGTCTAGTGGTAGGGGTTGTAGCCTAGTGGTAGGGGTTGTAGTCTAGTGGTAGGGGTTGTAGCCTAGTGGTAGGGGTTGTAGCCTAGTTGTAGGGGTTGTAGCCTAGTGAAGGGTTGTAGCCTAGTGAAGGGTTGTAGCCTAGTGGTAGGGGTTGTAGACTAGTGGTAGGGGTTGTAGACTAGTGGTAGGGGTTGTAGCCTAGTTGTAGGGGTTGTAGCCTAGTGGTAGGGGTTGTAGACTAGTGGTTAGAGCGTCGGACTCACGATTTGAAGGTCGGGGGTTCGATTCCTGATTCCACTGGATCAATTTGAGCAAGACACTTAACTCTGCATTGCTTCAGTTCACCCAGCTGTAAAATGGGTGCCAGCATTAGCTGGGGTAATTGAGGATGTGTGTGACGACCCCCCCCAGTCCTTGGACTGAACAGCCGTACGCAGCCTTCAGATGCGCCGCGCAATAGCTGCGGCTGAGCTGTCGGTTGCACATCTGGCCCAATTGGGTCAGGTATAATCAATTATTATTATTATTATTATTGAGA
Source organism: Macrostomum lignano (assembly GCA_002269645.1). NCBI lineage: Eukaryota > Metazoa > Platyhelminthes > Macrostomidae > Macrostomum > Macrostomum lignano. The sequence goes on along the minus strand of NIVC01001676.1, from coordinate 27,688 downwards.
AGTTCCGTGGCTGATAGTTTGCAAAAACATGCGATAAACAACGTCGAAAAAAAGCAAAAGAGGTATACACTCGAAGTTGTATTTAGAAATGCCAAAAACTTTTAAAAGATTAAAAGATTTTGGCCTCCTAAAATAGTAATTACAGCTTGCCAAGCCTCCTGGTTGTTGCTATAGGAACCGCCTTCCTTCCCGTCATCATTTTCTTCCTTTTGCTAAATCCCAATCCTTTCTCCCATTCGCTGCCCTACCAATATCGGAGACCAATGAGAGGCGATCAGCCATCAACTCTGCTTTAATAGAGTCGAAACTGTGCAAACAAGCCGTTTCTGCATGGATTAGAATTTCCTGCTGAAGTTTGCACTGAACTGAACAGCTTTAATATCCGGATGGCTACTCGCTCGGTGAATCACTGGGCCTTGTTGCTGGCGCTGAGCGTGTCTGCGATGGCCGAGATGTGCGATGTGGTGAGTTGGGTAACCTGCTGTGAGGCTGGATGCCGAATCAAGGATGACCAGCTAGAAACCATGTTCTGGTTCTGATTCTTTCTAGACTCTGTAGACCTTCTGTAGACTCTCTATAGACTCCCTGTAGTCTGTAGATGCTCTGTAGACTACCTGTAGTCTGTAGATTCTCTGGAGACTGCCTGTAATCTGTATAGATGTTCTATAGACTCCATGTATTCTTTAGATTCTCTGTAGACTGCCATGTATTCTGTAGATTCTCTGTAGACTCCTTGTAGTCTATAGATTCTCTGTAAACTTTCTGTAGACTTTCTGTAGACTTTTTCTAGGCTCTGTAGACCCTCTGTAGAGTTTTTGTAGACTGTCTGCCTGTCTATAGACTCTGTAGGCTCTATGTAGAATGACTTTTTGATAGAATCTTTGTAGAATTTCTGTCGAATCTGCAGATTCTCTGTAGACTTGTTCCTCTGTAGACTCTCTGTAGACTCTCTGTAGACTCTCTGTAGACTCCCTGTAGACTCTCTATAGACTCTTTGTAGACTTTCTGTAGACTCTCTATAGACTCTCTATAGACTCTCTGTAGACTCTCTGTAGACTCTCTATAGACTCTCTGTAGACTTTCTGTAGACTCTCTATAGACTCGATCTATAGACTCGATCTATAGACTCTCTGTAAACTCTCTGTAGACTCTCTGCAGACTCTCTGTAGACTCTCTGTAGACTCTCTATAGACTCGATCTATAGACTCTCTGGAGACTTTCTGTAGACTCCCTGCAGACTCTTTGTAGACGCTCTGTAGAATCTCTAAAAACTCTTTATGCAGACCCTATTTGAAGCGGCTAAGCTCTTTAACTTGCATTCGAGGCGAATAATTTCTCTAATCTCCAATATTCTTTGCACTAGAGAATCGATTTCACGACAAAGCAGCAGACGGCATAGAAAAACAAAAGAATATTTGATAAAAAGGCCGAATGAACTAAGCTAGGTGAGCCGCAAACCTGACATTTACCTTATCATCTACGCAGATTAGAGACTTACTTTTCCTCAATTCTCGACAAAATTAGTAATCCTTGACGATCAGCTGATTCTGGATTGGAAAGCCAGTTTAACAATAATCCCCAAGCCAATTCGGCATGAAAATTTCGAGTTTAACTTCCCCCAAAGCGCACCAAGCCATAAAACACTTGAGCCAGGGGGCAGTAGAGGATTCTTCATGCCTCTCCCACTGCGGTAAAAAAATCCCCTTTGGAATTGCGGTAGGGCGGCGGGGATTTCCTAAAATGGGAGCAAATTATGTTTATTGAACTCGTCGAATTCTGTTAAGCTGATGAGCTTTGCAACAAACTAAACTTCCGATTCTAAAAGCTAACAGACGGAGTCTAGGGGAAAATAAGCAAATAATGATACCCATCACCATGGTAACCAAGCTTTTCTTTAGACCCGATACGCTCGAGGCAAAAGAATGCTTTTAGTGGAAAAATGCGGCAGAGCGTTCGGGTTTGAATCCACGGTCTTTTTGACTCGGCTTTCTGGTCTGCCTCGGGTTGGAGCTGGCGGCAGCCATCAATCACTCACTGTACTACCGTCCAACCGCTCACCCAAGCCACTTACAGTGAGGAGTATTTGGCAGGAATTAACTTCTTGCGTCACTGTCACGACCCTTCGGCTCGTCATCATGCACTCCTACAGTCCCGGATATGATCCTCATCCCCTATTTTTGACTCCGGTATGATCCCGCCCTCACTTTTATGACCTCTCCCTCACTGTTATGACCTCTCCCTCACTGTTATGACCTCTCCTTCACTGTTATGACCTCTCCCTCACTGTTATGACCTCTCCCTCACTGTTATGACCTCTCCCTCACTGTTATGACCTCTCCCTCACTGTTATGACCTCTCCCTCACTGTTATGACCTCTCCCTCACTGTTATGACCTCTCCCTCACTGTTATGACCTCTCCCTCACTGTTATGACCTCTCCCTCACTGTTATGACCTCTCCCTCACTGTTATGACCTCTCCCTCACTGTTATGACCTCTCCCTCACTGTTATGACCTCTCCCTCACTGTTATGACCCACCATTCACTGTCAGGACCCTTCACTCGCTGCTTTGTCCATTTCACATACAATTCAAGCACAGCTCTTAAGCGGACATTGCCTACGTTCTGTGAAAAGTTAAAGCTTTTTGGGATATGCTTTGGAACTGCAGACACTGACAGATGTTGGCGCTGACCAAATGCAATATGAAGTTAATGGCTTATGCTATCAGGCCCAGCAGTCTCGATAATTCATTCCAGCCCTCCACCCCGGGACAACTAAGCATTGAATAGCTGAATAGCCATTTTCCCTTTTAATGGGCGCCGCGAATCGTACGCGCCGGGGCCACCACCACTGCAGGCGGTTCTCGAGTGGCGGCCCTGACGATTGGCCACCTGCTGAGTTTGTTGATGCCCGGCTGTCCGAGGCTCGCCTTGCGAATAAGCGAAACGCAGTCTTGATAAATAATTCTGAGAGGTAGGTATGGGGGGATGGAGGGACAAAATGGAACTGCATTGGAATGATTGTGGAGTTCTAAAATAAGATAACTGGGATGTACCTCATAAACCGCAATTATCGCTGCCAACATAAGCCGCAAATAAACGAACTATTCCTCTGATTGTAGAAATAGTTTTTTTTTCAGACCAAGCTTAAGAACCTGAGTAGAAAAACAAAATAAAACCAGTTTTTTATAACCATTATTCAAATTCCATAGTCATTCATTATTGTTGATTCAAATTATTTTTAAACATTAATGGATATTTTATTAAAACAAAATTTTACTTTGATATAATTATATTTTGCAAGTGAGGTAAGTAAGTCAACGTTTTTATGTAAGCATTTTATCTTTTAAACAAAATCAATAGTTTTTTGTCTATTGTGACAATAATTTCTTATGAACACTCAGATAATTGTCGGATAAAGCTTAGCAAGAACTGTTTTAATCGGACATTAAATAACACTAATAGGAGTGCTAATTAATTAATGTTGTTAAATGTTATTGATTGAGAAAATAGTACACTGACAATGACGATTAGATCCAACTAGAAATTTAAACAAAATAACAATTACTTTAAACAATGCACGCCAGCACAATTTACTGTATTTAAACCTAAACAAAGGTTGAAAATACAGCACCAACTTTTTCACCCCACAGGTTTCCTTCAAAGTCACCATTTTTAACAAAAACTATTATGGACTTATTTTTTAATATCGGCGAAAGAAAGGCTGCCTTAGACAGCGATTTTCAAAAATAGCAGCAAGTTAACGAATACGAAATTTTAAAATAACGAATAAATTCACAGTTTCCAATTTTGCGTTTAGCTAGTTAGCCCGCACTCCAGACACCAGATATTCTAGAACTCCACGGACTGACGGATTTCACGATGCCGGCCGGCCCGCTTTGTTGCGTCTTAATTGCGCGCCGGCGTCAATCAGTGACGCGAACGCGCACAGGAAAAATCCCCATAGCATCGCTCTGTGTCTCCCTGTCTGTCTTTCATCGCATTTAAATCCCACTGGAGTCGCGCCGTCTGTGTTTGATCCTGCATGTCCACCCGCAGACGGCCACCCATCTGTGCAGAACTCTGCAGCGATGCTGCGAAGCCAGTGGATAAAACTGTTTGACCGCGGTCTTTCCTGTGCGGCTAAAATTTCCCCTCTGATGTTTTTTGGGCGGCCCTTTCATCCTGGTGGTTGTTTTTTGTTTGCGGAGGGAGAATGGCCGCGCCAGGAACAATTATTGCGTGACTCCGCGTCGCATTATTCTTTTTATTGCCTTGAGTTTCCTCTGCTTTCATCTTGCCGCCTGCTCTGCTTTCACTACCTTGTGTCTAGGCGGCTGCTCAGCCTCCCCATCACCCTCCTTCTCTCCCTCCCTCTCCCTCTCCCTCTCCCTCTCTCTCTCCCTCTCCCTCTCCATCTCCCTCTTTCTCTCTCCCTCTCCCTCTCCCCTCCCCTCCCTTTATCTCTCCTTCTCCATCTCCCTCTCTCTCCCTCTCCATCTCCCCCTCTCTCTCCCTCTCCCTCTCCCCTCCCTCAACCTCTCCCTCTCCATCTTCCTCTACCTCTCCCTCTCCCTCTCCATCTCCATCTCCATCTCCATCTCCATCTATTTCTCCCTCTCCATCTCCCTCTCTCTCCCTCTCCAGCTACCTCTCACTCTCCCTCTCCCTCCCTCTCCATCTCCATCTCCATCTCCATCTATTTCTCCCTCTCCATCTCCCTCTCTCTCTCCCTCTCCTTCTCCCCTCCCCTCCCTCTACCTCTCCCTCTCCAGCTACCTCTCTCTCTCCCTCTCCCCTCCCTCTACTTCTCCATCTCCCTCTCCATCTCCATCTCTATCTCCATCTCTATCTCCCTTTCCCTCTCCATCTCCCTCTCCATCTCGATATCGATCTCCCTCTCCATCTCCCTCACTATCTACGTCTTCCTCTCCTTCTCCCCGTTTGACCCGTCTTCACCTCGTTTATTTTTTTCTTCCAATTCCCACCCAGCTAAAACCCGCTATTTTAGCGCGTGACCCCCATATCCAATCATCAAATTTAAGCAGGGAATTCCGTATCTGTTTATTTTCCCAAGTGAAAGAGCCGCATGACACGATGTGACCTGACATTGTTTCTCAACATTCCGCCATCCTTTTCGCCCCAAAAAGCCACTCCACTCCGTTTCCTCTCTCTTCTCTCGCTCCCATTGTTCTCGCGCGCATCAGGCTCAGAGCTTCTCAGATATTATTGGTCCCAGATGATATCCCCGAATCGATAAGAATACCAGGTACTCAAGTTGAGAACATATAGCATAACATGCAGCGACACTTCTCTGCTGAGTACACACATTTAATTGACAGCTGGAATTGCCATATCACCCTTTACAGCTCTTGTTCGAGCGTATCGCATAGGGTACTCTAGGATAATATGCATTCTATTTACATGGTTGACACTTTGCTTGAGTCCAATCTATATCTCACCCGATGAACAAGAGCACAGTTCCAAATCATCTGCTTCAAATACTGCGGTTGACCTAAACACTGACCAAAACACTGACATGAGAACTGACCCAAACACTGACCCAAGCACTGAACCAAACACTGACCCAAGCACTGACCCAAACACTGGCCCAAACACTGACCCAAACACTGACCCAAGCACTGACCCAAGCACTGACCCAAGCGCTGACCCAAACACTGACCCAAACACTGACCCAAACACTGACCCAAACACTGACCCAAACACTGACCCAAACACTGACCCAAACACTGACCCAAACACTGACCCAAACACTGACCCAAACACTGACCCAAACACTGACCCAAACACTGACCCAAACACTGACCCAAACACTGACCCAAACACTGACCCAAACACTGACCCAAACACTGACCCAAACACTGACCCAAACACTGACCCAAACACTGACCCAAACACTGACCCAAACACTGACCCAAGCACTGACCCCAAAAACTGACCCAAGCACTGACCCAAACACTGACCCAAGCACTGACCCAAACACTGACCCAAACACTGACCCAAGCACTGACCCAACCACTGACCAGGCGGCCTCCCAACTGACTTCGCCAGCCTTATCCCCAACAGACCGACCGCAGTTCGCACCTGTGGCGCATCGAAGGCCGTCAGCCGGGGCAGCCGGCGAGCTTCCTATTTGGCACGGTGCACCTGCCCTACACGGAGGTCTGGCAGGACATCGCCAACGTGTCCAAAGTCGCATTCAGCGGCGCCCAGAGTCAGCACTTCGAGCTGGACCTCATGGATCCTGGGACGCTCGAACAGACGGCCAGATGCAAACTGATTCCGGATCCTGGGGTGCAGCTGAACCAGCTGCTGCCGTTCGGCCTGGTGGACAGGTGTGTTTAGCATTTTTGCTCCCCGCACCTGAGATTAGGGCGGATTCTGCACCATTTCCGCTCCTTGCACCTGAGATTAGGGCGGATTCTGCACCATTTCCGCTCCTTGCACCTGAGATTAGGGCGGATTCTGCACCATTTCCGCTCCTTGCACCTGAGATTAGAGCGGATTCTGTACAATTTCCGCTCCTTGCACCTGAGATTAGAGCGGATTCTGCACTACATCCGCTCCTCGCACCTGAGATTAGGGCGGATTCTGCACTACATCCGCTCCTCGCACCTGAGATTAGGGCGGATTCTGCACTACATCCGCTCCTCGCACCTGAGATTAGAGCGGATTCTGCACCACTTCCGCTCCTCGCACCTGAGATTAGGGCGGATTCTGCACCACTTCCGCTCCTCGCACCTGAGATTAGGGCGGATTCTGCACTACATCCGCTCCTCGCACCTGAGATTAGGGCGGATTCTGCACTACATCCGCTCCTCGCACCTGAGATTAGGGCGGATTCTGTACCATTTCCGCTCCCTCAGGCTCAGCCGCTATCTGTCCCGCGCTGAAGCGCTGCTCCAACGTCGCTGGCCGGCCCTGGCGCCACAATTTGCTGCCCAGGTGGCCAACTGGCGGCAGACCCGGCCGGTGTGGCTGGCCCAGCTGCTCACCGCTCTGACCCCAGCTGACCTCGCCCAGCCCAGCGCCGCCCCGCTCGACCTGTTCCTCATGGCCGAGGCTCGGCTGAGACAGCACGCGGTGCACACTCTGGAGACTCCGGCGGATCACTGCGCACCCCTGAACTCGCTGAGCACGGATGACGCCGCCCTGGTGCTGCAGCTCACACTGGAACACCTGGAGCGGAGACTGAGTGATGCTTCGGATGAGGTAGTGATAGATAGATAGATAGATAGATAGATAGATAGATAGATAGATAGATAGATAGATAGATAGATAGATAGATAGATAGATAGATAGATAGATAGATAGATAGATAGATAGATAGATAGATAGATAGATAGATAGATAGATAGATAGATAGATAGATAGATAGATAGATAGATAGATAGATAGATAGATAGATAGATAGATAGATAGATAGATAGATAGATAGATAGATAGATAGATAGATAGATAGATAGATAGATAGATAGATAGATAGATAGATAGATAGATAGATAGATAGATAGATAGATAGATAGATAGATAGATAGATAGATAGATAGATAGATAGATAGATAGATAGATAGATAGATAGATAGATAGATAGATAGATAGATAGATAGATAGATAGATAGATAGATAGATAGATAGATAGATAGATAGATAGATAGATAGATAGATAGATAGATAGATAGATAGATAGATAGATAGATAGATAGATAGATAGATAGATAGATAGATAGATAGACTCCCCGCACCGCCCGCAGTCCCCCGGGCTGCCCATCTCGGACGGCCAGGCCCTGCTAAGCAGCTACCGCTGCTCAGGGCCGGATACGATGCGGCAGCTTCTCGAAGGCAGCGACAACGGCAGCAGCGTGACCTTCTTCCTGCCAGCCGAAGCCGAGAGACGCCTGCGCGGCGTTCGGCAGGCCCGCTACCGCAGTCTGATCCGGCGGCTGCACGACTCCTTGGTGACGCGACGGAATCTGCGAATGGCGCAGCGAATTCGAGCAGTCCTGGAGGCGGAGGACTCGCGGATGAGCCACCTGTTCGCTGTTGGCATCGGTGCGTTCTGGAGTCGGTTTGAGTCTGATTATTGGTATTGGTTTCCCTATGGTCATTGGTGCCGGTTTCCCTATGGTCATTGGTGTCGGTTTCCCTATGGTCATTGGTGTCGGTTTCCTTATGGTCATTGGTGTCGGTTTCCCTATGGTCATTGGTGCCGGTTTCCCTGTGGTCATTGGTGTCGGTTTCCCTATGGTCATTGGTGCCGGTTTCCCTGTGGTCATTGGTGTCGGTTTCCCTATGGTCATTGGTGCCGGTTTCCCTATGGTCATTGGTGCCGGTTTCCCTATGGTCATTGGTGTCGGTTTCCCTATGGTCATTGGTGTCGGTTTCCCTATGGTCATTGGAGTCGGTTTCCCTATGGTCATTGGTGTCGGTTTCCCTATGATCATTGGTGCCGGTTTCCCTATGGTCATTGGTGTCGGTTTCCTTATGGTCATTGGTGTCGGTTTCCCTATGGTCATTGGTGTCGGTTTCCCTATGGTCATTGGTGTCGGTTTCCTTATGGTCATTGGTGTCGGTTTCCCTATGGTCATTGGTGTCGGTTTCCCTATGGTCATTGGTGTCGGTTTATGTGTGGGCATTGGTGTCGGTTTCCCTATGATCATTGGTGCCGGTTTCCCTATGGTCATTGGTGTCGGTTTCCCTATGATCATTGGTGCCGGTTTCCCTATGGTCATTGGTGTCGGTTTCCCTATGGTCATTGGTGTCGGTTTCCCTATGGTCATTGGTGTCGGTTTCCTTATGGTCATTGGTGTCGGTTTCCCTATGGTCATTGGTGTCGGTTTCCCTATGGTCATTGGTGTCGGTTTCCCTATGGTCATTGGTGTCGGTTTCCCTATGGTCATTGGTGTCGGTTTCCCTATGGTCATTGGTGTCGGTTTCCTTATGGTCATTGGTGTCGGTTTCCCTATGGTCATTGGTGTCGGTTTCCCTATGGTCATTGGTGTCGGTTTCCCTATGGTCATTGGTGTCGGTTTCCCTATGGTCATTGGTGTCGGTTTCCTTATGGTCATTGGTGTCGGTTTCCCTATGGTCATTGGTGTCGGTTTCCCTATGGTCATTGGTGTCGGTTTATGTGTGGGCATTGGTGTCGGTTTCCCTATGATCATTGGTGCCGGTTTCACTATGGTCATTGGTGCCGGTTTCCCTATGATCATTGGTGCCGGTTTCCCTATGGTCATTGGTGTCGGTTTCCCTATGGTCATTGGTGTCGGTTTCCCTATGGTTTCTGTCAGGTCTGGCTCCCATCCGCTAAGCTCAAGTGGCTCTTATCCCGCCCGCCGTCTCCCCCCAACCCCCCTCTCCAGCTCACATTGTCGACAGCCAGAGCGGCATCGTGTCGGAGCTCCGACGCGCCGGCTACTCGGTGCGGCAGCTGGCCTGGAACGCGGCGCCGACGGATCCGCCTTTCATGCTGAAGCCACTGGGCGCCGATCTGAGGGCCATTGAGAGAGCCCGGTGAGGATTAAGATGGCGCTGATATTGGCACTGAAAACTTCACTGAAGTCACTGAAAATGGCACTGGGAATGGCACTGAAAATTTCACTGACCGTCACTGAAAATATCACTGAAAGTCACTGAAAATGGCACTGGGAATGTCACTGAAAGTCACTGAAAATGGCACTTAAGTCACTGAAAATGGCACAGAGAATGGCACAGAAAATTTCACTGACCGTCACTGAAAATATCACTGAAAGTCCCTGAAAATGGCACTGAAACCTTCCAGCCAGTCGCGACTCCGAGCCGAGCAGCAGCGCCGCGCCAGAGAGGAGACGGAAATCTGGGAAAGGGCAAAGCTGTACGGCAAACAGCAGTGGGAGAAGCTCCGAGCTAGAAATGAGTTCGTTTTTTATTTCCAACAATTTTTGAATATCTCTACTGCTCGCAGTAGTCTGTAGGGCGAATGATTTCGTATGCCGAATTTGCAGAGACAGTCGGGACTCGTCCAGAAGCTCGCCGGAGGGGAAAGCCGGTCATCGTCAGCTGATCAACTCGGCGATGACTTGGCGCCGCAGTCACCTGGTCGCAGCTTTGCCGGCGGTCTTTGTTGCATTTCTTGTAAAACATCGACAGCCGGTGTAGCTGAAGCGAGAAATACTGCGATAATGCGGCTCCCTACTGTGTTAATGGGGTTCCCTACTGTCTTAATGGGGTTCCCTACTATGTCAATTGGACTCCCTACTGTGTTAATGGGGCTCTCTACTGTGTTAATGGGGCTCCCTACTGTGTCAATGGGGTTACCTACTGTATTAATGGGGCTCCGTACTGTGTTGATGGGGTTCCCTGCTGTGTCAATGGGGCTCCCTACTGTATTAATGGGGCTCCCTACTGTGTCAATGGGGCTCCCTACTGTTTTAATGGGGCCCTCTACTGTGTTAATGGGGCTCCCTACTGTGTTAATGGGGCTCCTTACTGTGTTAATGGGGCTCCGTACTGTGTTGATGGGGTTTCCTACTGTGTTAATGGGGCTCCGTACTGTGTCAATGGGGCTCCCTACTGTATTAATGGGGCTCCCTACTGTGTCAATGGGGCTCCCTACTGTTTTAATGGGGCCCTCTACTGTGTTAATGGGGCTCCCTACTGTGTTAATGGGGCTCCTTACTGTGTTAATGGGGCTCCGTACTGTGTTGATGGGGTTTCCTACTGTGTTAATGGGGCTCCGTACTGTGTTAATGGGGTTCCCTACTGTCTTAATGGGGTTCCCTACTGTGTCAATTGGACTCCCTACTGTGTTAATGGGCTCCCTACTGTGTCGATATGGAGACGCCTACAGAATTTACATGTATGGCGCCTAAAATTTTGACGGCACCAAATGACTTTCTTTACTGCAAGCATATAAAATTCATGTACAGTTTCCAATCAAACAATCATTCTTTATCACATTTTCCATGAGATAAATTTAACTGCTGTATATAAATAAAGTTTTACTGCCGTCATTTTTAGTAGTTTTCCAAGTGTTGGATTTTTCATTGTCTCTTTTCTGCGCTTGCTACTTAAAGTAGCTAAAGTATGCGCACAAGTTCTTGTAGTTTAAATCTGTACACTGCACTGTACACCTGGCTCTGGCCTTATCTGCGAGTCAATTTTACAGCCGGCCTGCGCTATCTTACGGCGAGTAGGCAGGTGAAAAGCCTGCAGTTCAGTTTAAGCAGAGCTCCTACAGTTGCTCAGCTCGGGTGAGTTTTATGCCGAATACCAGAACAGAAGATGCTGCCGCAGCACAGCTACTACAGCGACTACCGCTACGCTCCGGACGAAATCCCGCTGGAGGAGTTCGTCCTACCGGCCTCGCCTTCAGAGCTGGCCGGCGCGCTGGCCGACTGCGGAATTCCCACGCCGGACAGGCTGCAGCAGCTTCAGCGAAGCCGCGGCCAGCCGCCTCTGACGTCGCCGACCTCCGCCCAGCAGAAGCCGCAGCCGTTCCCGCCCAGCCGGCTGAAGTCCGAACTGCTGGAGCCGGCCAGGTACGAGGCCGGCCTGGCCAGGATTCGAACTCTCGACCTTCAATCCGGTTCGGACTTGGCCGGCCTCTGCCGTCGCCTCTTTGCTGATTGTCCGGAAGATCTGGACCGGACAGTGGCCGCTTTCGGACTCGTCTGCCGTCTGGCCGAGCGGCCCCGAGAGCTGCATCGGCTGCCCTGCCTGGCCGATCGGGCGGCCGGCCGGCCAGACTGGCAGTCCGAGGTGTTCGAGGCGGTCATGAGGTGAGGAGCGTCTGTTCTGTTGTGGCGCCAAAATCCCTTACTGAAGTTGTTGTGGCGCCGAAATCTTCATTTACTGAAGTTGTTGTGGCGCCGAAATCTTCATTTACTGTAGTTGTTGTGACGCCAAACTGTAGTTGTTATGGCGCCGAAATAACTTACTGTAGTTGTTGTGGCGGCAAACTGTAGTTGTTGTGGCGCCGAAATAACTTACTGTAGTTGTTGTGGCGCCGAAATAACTTACTTGTAGTTGTTGTGGCGCGAAAATCATTCACTGTAGTTGCTGTGGCGCTAAAATGATTTGTTCTCAGAAGAGTTCTCAATTCTTCATCACATTCCTACTCAGCCTCAGCGGAGTTCCCTGCCAGCGCCTGGAGGGCCTCAAGAAGGGCGCCAACTATGCCACCGGCCATCGGTCGCACGTCGGCGGCGCCTGGTTTGCCTGCTTCATCGACGGCGAGTGGCGCCACGTCGATGCCATCTGGGGCTCGGCGGGCCTCCCGCTGGCGGCCGACGCTGAGGCCTCGGAGGCCGCCGTGGCCGCCGCGGCGGTGCCCCAGCGGAACGACTTCTTCTTCCTGACTGACCCGGCCCGGCTGGCCTTCTCGCACCATCCGCTGCTGCCGGAGGGCGCCGGACCTGACTGGCAGCTGCTGGCCCGGCCGCTCAGCCTCGACGAGTTTCACCGGCTGCCGGCCTACTTCGATGGCAACCGGGCCGCCATGGGGGTCTGCGGACTGCGGCCGGTCAACTGCCCGCTGTGCGTCATCCCCTGCCAGGGAGGAGTGGCCGACCTGCTGCTGCAGGAGACCGTCGCGGGGCGGTATCGGTACATTGTGCAGGTACCTGCTCACTCACTCACTCACTCACTCACTCACTCACTCACTCACTCACTCACTCACTCACTCACTCACTCACTCACTCACTCACTCACTCACTCACTCACTCACTCACTCACTCACTCACTCACTCACTCACTCACCCACTCACCCACTCACTCACTCACTCACTCACTCACTCACTCACTCACTCACTCACTCACTCACTCACTCACTCACCCACTCACTCACTCATTCATGAACTCATGAACTCATGAACTCACTCATGAACTCCCTCATGAGTTCACTCATGAACTCACTCATGAACTCACTCACTTACTTACTCTCTCACTCATGAACTCACTCATGAACTCACTCATGAACTCACTCATGAACTCACTCAATTACTTACTCTCTCACTCATGAACTCACTCATGAACTCACTCATGAACTCACTCACTTACTTACTCTCTCACTCATGAACTCACTCATGAACTCACTCATGAATTCACTCACGCACCCAAGGCCGAGCAGGTGGGCAGCAGAAACTCCGGCAGCACTCCGGTAGCCGGCGCCGCAGTCAGCAAGCCGATCCGACTGGCCAGCGGTCGCGTCTGTCTGAAATTCCTCGCCCCCCTAGCCGGCCGCTTCGAGCTTCGAGTTGGAGTTCAACGCGGACCGGACTGGCTCACTGAGCACTTCGCAGCCTACGTGGTTCACTGCCCGGCCGCGGCACCGGAGCCGGCCAATTTTCCGGCCGGCCAGCTGGCCGAGTTTGGCCTGACGGAGGAGGCCGAGCTCGAGGGAGTTCAGCTGATGGGCTGTCAACCGGAAGAGGCGGAAGCGGCGACCCTGGAGGCTGAGGATGGCGAGGCAGCTTGGCTATTGACCTCTACGAATCCGCTGGGTGCGACTTGTGACTCACCAGTTCTAGATTGTACATTCTATGACTCATCAGTTCTAGAGTGTACATTCTATGACTCACCAGTTCTAGATTGTGCATTCTATGACTCATTAATTCTGAAGTGTACATTCTACAGATGAGACTTATCAGCTATAAAGTTTAAATTTCTATGACTCATCGATTCTAGAGAAACACTTTATGACTCATCCGCCATGCTCTTACTTGAACTACATAGGAGACAATCCCGACGCTCCCCTACCCTGCTGCGTCACATTCGGCGGCGACGTCGACAGTCCGACCGACACCGGCGACGGCCTCAAGCGGCATGTTCTACAGTGGTCGGAGCGCGCTGGCCGAGACCGCCGCTTTCGATTTCTAGCCCCTCGCAGCGGCTGGTTCGCCGTGACCATCTGGCGCGACGCCGCCAGGCTGCGACCGCTCTGCGAGCTGCTGCTGGTCGCCGACACGGCCGCCTCCGGTGCTCACCTCGGCCTGCCCGGCTGCGACTCGCTGCTCGGCTGGCCCGCCAACGTCGACAACCAGCAGCAGCGACGGCTCGGAAGGAGACGCCTGACCGACGAAATCCAGCTGAAGTCGCCGACGCTGCCCGGAGGCGGGGGGGAGCCGTGCCTGAGCCTGCGACACGAGGCCGAGCTGACGCTGCTGTTCAGAACGCAGGGCCGCTACGTGGCTCGGGCGATCCTACAGCGACTGCGGCCTGGCGACCTGCTGGCAGAGCCGCTGAGCAGCTTTGTCATGGTCAACGGCGCGCCCGAAGGATTTCAGGTTCGGCAAATCAAGTACACGATTTCATAAGACTCGCTTTGCAAGATCCCCCTGCCAACTACAATGACTTGTCTCCGCCTGCCTCTCCAGGTGCACATCCGCTTCCCCCAGCCGGGCAACTACCTGCTCGACATCCGGGTTCTGCCACGACGCGAAGAAGTCGACGCCAGCGCGGATGTGGCGGCGCCGACGGAGACGGAGGTGGAACAGCCGCTGTGCCTGCTCCTGCTGCGCTCACTGTGCACCGCGTTGGTCCCGCCGGCCGCCTTCCCGCAAGTCCTCGATGCGGCCGCGGCCAGCGACTTCCAGCTGCTTGAGCCGCTGAATCGTCGAGTGTCGAGCTCGGAGCGGCCCACCGTCATCCGTCTGGCGTCGCTGGAGCCGTCGTCAGAGCGTCGGAGCCTCCTGGCGCTAGTCGTGGAGGACAGGGGCGGGCCGGCATGGCGACTGCCGTTCGAAGCGGCGGATCCGGCCGGTCTTAGCAGCCTGCGACTGGATCAGGAGGCCGGCAACTCGGCCAGCAGGCGACGGAGTCTGAAGGTGGTGACACGAACCGCTGGCGACACCGACCGGGAGGTGCCGCTGCTGGCCTTCGAGCTGCTGCCCGAAGCCGGCGCCGAAGCTGTCGTGGAGGGCGAAGGCGCGGCGGCGCGTCGGGCGAGCTTGGAACTGGCGCGCAGCGAGTCGCGGCGCCGTTGGCAGCGCGAGAATTGGCGCCGAGCGGCCATCGACGGACTTGAGCCGCTGACGTGGGATGCCGAACAGTGGGAGCGACGGACGGCCGAGGCGCTGGCCGAGCAGCGGGCGAATCGGGCGGCCGAACTCGAACAGAGAAATCGGGAGCTCGGTGAGACTTCGACAGATTCCGAATTCCCCATTCCAAATTCAGGGTTTAATAGCCCATTTTTGTCCCACTAGCAATTTGTTAGAATTCATCATTTAAATTTCAGAAGCGAAGCGCCTTCAGGACCAGTTGGTCAGCCTAGTGGAGGCGGCGTTCCCGAATGTGCTCAATCGGAACGAACTTGTCGGGTGAGATTCGCAGCTGTATCAGCCTAAAAAAACGTGTGGGGGGCATTTTTTCTCTTCCTGTTATTGACAAAACTGGAGGCTCTCACTAAGTTTATGTACCAGAAGCATATGGCCTGGAAACTTGAAAACTAAAATTTTTATGAGGACGAATCATCGGAAACCGGAAGTCAATAATCCCGGATCAAGTAAAACAGAAGTCAACGATCCCGGATCTGCTGAACCGGAAGTCAGTGATCCCAGATCCACAGAATATATTCTGTGCCCAGATCTGCTAAACCGGAAGTTAGTGATCCCGGATCTGCTAAACCGGATGTTAGTGATCCCTGTTCTGCTAAACCGGAAGTTAGTGATCCCGGTTCTGCTAAACCAGAAGTTAATGATCTCGGTTCTGCTAAACCGGAAGTTAGTGATCCCGGATCTGCTAAACCGGAAGTTAATGATCTCGGTTCTGCTAAACCAGAATTTAGTGATCCTGGTTCTGCTAAACCGAAACTCAGTGATCCCACATAAAGTGAATTGGAAGTTAATAGTACCAGATCAAGTGAACCGGAAGTTAGTGATCCCGGATTGCTTAACCGACAGTCAGTGTGATCCTGAATCACGTGAACCAGAATCATGAAGAAAAGCTATTGAGCAAACAAAAGCAACAACGATTGCTCCAACCGACAGAGCCATCGAGTCGGCCGACTCAAGCTCGGATCGGGGCGCCACAGAATCGGCGCTGGACGAGCTGGTGGCGCAGCGCCGGCTGTTCATGCGGCCGGTGCCCGGCGGCACAGCCTACCTGCTGCAGGAGGAGCAGCCGGAAGGTAGCGAAATTTCTAGAAGCAGCAAAATCGGCAACAAGAAGCTGCAACAGCCGTCGCAGTCAGAGAGCGGCGCGGACCGCTGGGGCATGGGCCGTGTTGTCAGCTTCAACCGGGCCAACTTCGCCGACCTGCAGCTGCTGCGGCGGGCCCGACCAACCGTTGCCATGGTAACCAGGCTGATGTGCGAGAAACGGGCGCTGGACGCGGTGACGCTGGACAAGGAGTCCTTCGTACAGTACGAGACCCGCGGCGGCGGCCGGGACTCGCACGTGTACACCCTGGGCCGCATTGGGAGGCGTCGTGTGGTCAGCACCAAGCTGCCGGCGGTTGTTGGCTCGCCCGACGGCCTCCAGGCTCGGGTCGCCTGTGGAAACGTCGTCACCCGCCTGCTGGGCGTCTTCCAGGACGTCGAGCATCTCCTGTTGGTCGGCGTCGGCGGTTCCCCGTCCGGCGCCTGCCGACTCGGCGACGTCTTTATCGGCGATGGGGACGCTGGCGACGTCGGTGGAGACTACTTGGACGTCGCCAGAGGGCGCAGCTGGCGGTCTGTGGATCGGCGCCTCCTGACCGCCGCGCGAGCAGCCGCTGAACCCGTCGAGGACAAAGCAGAGGAGGCCATCAACTGGACGTCCATCTTGGAGTCACTGGCCGCGGAGGCGCCAGCGTTCGCTCGGCCGCCGAGGACCACCGTCGCTGCGCCGAATGTCGCTTTCGGCGCCGTGTCCTGCGGTGCGCTGTCCGGCGCCGCCGACCGGCTGGCCTCGAACACAACCTCGAAGGTGATCGGAGCGGACGCCGGATTCGACGAAGTGCTGGAGTCGGCGTTAGGCAGCCGCTGCGACTCCTTCCTGCTGATCCGGGGCTGCGCGGACTCGCACACAGGAGAGCAGGGCCTGCACTGGCAGCCGTTTGCCGCCCTGGCCGCCGCCTGCTTTGCCGAGGCTGCGGTGCGGCGGCTGCACGGGACTACTGACTACGTAGTATAGTGTAGCTTTAAGTGCTGATTTTTTTGTTTGTTCAGAAAATTCGCGGATCAGGCGAGAAATCCTGGGTAGATGGGAAATCCGAAGAGCTGTTATGAATCTTCAGGTGAGCTTCATTCGTCGCTTGGTTTTGTGCGGCCTCTTTTACTATTCTATTTAAAAATTCTATAACAAGCTGTGATCATTTATTTTGACTCTGTACTTGAAAAGTCCCCCCACTAATTTTGTTGGGGCCCATCACAGGCTCGAAAAATCACATCGTCGAAAACTGATTTAGCAACCATCATCAAAGTTCGAAAAGGCACAAGCCTAACCCTACCCCTTTCGAGCTTGTGATGGTGGTTGCTATAAATCAGTGTTCGACGATGTGATTTTTCGAGCTTGTGATGGCGACCCGAGCAACATTTTGTTGAGCCAATGGTGAATTTAGCCATTTTTCTACTTATTTTCTTTTAGGGTTGTTGGACTTTGCCAAAAAGAGTTTTGTTCTTCACTACATATTCATTTTCTTATAACCACTATAGTAAGTAGTATAACCAGTTTCTTTGCTATTTCTAGTTATTTTTATTACCTCATTTAAACAAAGTAAGAAAATTGATCCAACTTCCTACTGTACAGAAGCGCTTTACTTGTGTTGTTAAATATTTAGGCCTCTGTGTTTTTCTGAGTAGATAAAATTATCATTAATAATGCACGGTCACTATATAGCGTTTCAATTGATTTTAACTGATTTATTTTCACGTTTTAACCAACTCACAAAAGGTATTCTGGATTGAAGTCCGGATCGAAAAGGACATTAAAAAAGTAAAAAAAAATGTTTTTCTCTCCTAGAAGTAAATAATTTGATAATTTATAATGTATCTCACCTGGAGACAGAAAAAAATCTTAGTTATATTTGAAGTGAAATATTTTGGCATCCAGCCGCATCCGAATAAATAGTCTAACGATTAAATAATTAATTATTCTTGATTTAAAATATTTTACTTTTATACGTATAATGAAACGCGCGAATATAAAAATAGTTTTATCTTTAAATAAACTTTTTCAAGACTCACTTATTAGGTTGTGAATTTGTTGTAAGATAAAGTAAATGTAAGAATTCACTTATCTTGATTGCATCAATGGGGTAATCATAAAAATTAAAAAAGTACCACATGGAAAATTTTCAAAATAATTTGACTATAGTTATTTTGCTTTTTTTCTACTCTGACGATATTAACAATGGCGATAAATTTTTAATTTTGAACCTTAACAAACACGATTAACGCTTAGACACGATTAAAGACACGATTAAAAATGACGCTTTTATAAAAAATTTTTCGCTAGTCCTATCAAAAATCTTTTGTTAAAATTGATTACCGTAAATACTGCCGTTAATTTTTTAACCATAATGTAAAATTTTCATTTCATCGTTTACGAAAAACGTAAATTTTAAATATGGGCTACAATTAAAAAATCGGGGTCATCTAACATAATATATCTGCTCAGGTTTTCGCTGGCGCCGCTGGGCCCGGAGTCCTGCACCGACAGGCCGGCAGCTGCGGGTACGAACCCGCCGCCATCCCTAAAGCCCTCCGGATGGTGCCCTTCCTCGGTCGGGCCAGTAGGTGCGTCGCATCCGACGAGTACTGATGAAGCGCGTGCAGCTTCCAGGCTTCGGCAAACATTTCAATCTATGATTTGCAGGGAAAATTAAGGGTCGGAACAAAAAGTGTTTGTTGACTTCAAAATCGATGTCAAAATAAGGTCAAAAGCTAAAAAAGTGTTGAAACGCCAATCTACTTTAAACTGATGCTTTGTTCATCGTTCTACATGTATCTCCATTCCCTACACTTCGCGAACACCCACCTCACTCCATTCCCTACCCCTCACGAACACCCACCTCACTCCATTCCCTACCCCTCTCAAACACCCACCTCACTCCATTCCCTACCCCTCTCAAACACCCACCCCACTCCATTCTCTAGACTTCGCGAACACCAACCTCACTCCATTCCCTACCCTCTCGAACACTTCATTCAGTTTCTCTCACTGGAATCAGCCGAAACTCCCGATCATTTTCGGCTTCAACTTCTGCCAATTCCTGCGGACTCAGCAGCCCCAGTCTCAGCTGCCTGACGGGTGCTCGGGCCTCCTCGGGCGTCCGCGGTGAGCCGTTGCCTCCGCCAGTCGCAGCCCAGTCCCTGACCGCGGCGACAACTTCTAGCTCATCGAGCATCAGCTGGTCGGAGGCCAGCACCCCCGCCAGCGTATCGGCGGACAAGCCGGCAAAGCCGCGGCTTTTAACCACCGCGGCAGCGTTTCGCTCGATGAAGTCGCTGGCCCGCTGGCGAAGCTCCGGCAAGCCGAAGCTGCTGCCAGCCTGAAGCAGCTCGCAGGAGTTCTGTGAGCTCAGACTGTCCGTGAGGTACTCGCAGCACAGCTGGAGAGATCAGAGAGGGCGCCGGTTAACGTCTGGGACACAATCAAGCAAGCTTAGAATTCAGTGAGACGTATTGGACACAAATATTCTCTTCATCCTGTACTATATGGCAGGTTTTCGTACGCAGGCACACACACACCAGGTGTACATGTACAGCGGGGTCCTGAATTTTTCAGTGGCAAGCAGTTGCGCCTTGAAGGGTGGTCTCTTACGGGCGTCAACTGCACGAGTAACTGCAAGTTGTAATATTGAAATGTGCAAAATGGAATCGAACCCGTTTGAGGTCCTCCAGTCGGTACTCCACAGCGCAGGCCAGCACAGACAGGGCCGTCTGCGGTCGCAGCGTCACGCAGTTGGTGTACACAAACTCCAGCACCGCTGCGAACGCTTCCGGGTTCGTCTCAGCCAAGACGAGCTGCTGCGGCTGCTCAGCGACCATCGAGGCTGAAGACGCCGGCTCTGACGTTGATTGTCGCCTGCCCGCGCGAGCCTCGGCCAGCATAGAGCGAAACGCATCGCAACGGACGCTGAGGATGCAGCGGTGCGCGGCGAACGGCCGGCGACTGGCGCCAACGAGGAATTTCACGTCGCTAATAAATGGACATGAGTGCTGACGGTTTGCGGGACGTCAATAGTCTGTCTGTCCGTCTGTCTGTCTGTCTGTCCGTCTGTCTGTGTGTCTGTCTGTCTGTCTCTGTGTCTGCGTGTCCAACTGTCTGTCTGTGTGTCTGTCTGTCTGTCTGTCTGTCTGTCTGTCTGTCTGTCTGTCTGTCTGTCTGTCTGTCTGTCTGTCTGTCTGTCTGTCTGTCTGTCTGTCTGTCTGTCTGTCTGTCTGTCTGTCTGTCTGTCTGTCTGTCTGTCTGTCTGTCTGTCTGTCTGTCTGTCTGTCTGTCTGTCTGTCTGTCTGTCTGTCTGTCTGTCTGTCTGTCTGTCTGTCTGTCTGTCTGTCTGTCTGTCTGTCTGTCTGTCTGTCTGTCTGTCTGTCTGTCTGTCTGTCTGTCTGTCTGTCTGTCTGTCTGTCTGTCTGTCTGTCTGTCTGTCTGTCTGTCTGTCTGTCTGTCTGTCTGTCTGTCTGTCTGTCTGTCTGTCTGTCTGTCTGTCTGTCTGTCTGTCTGTCTGTCTGTCTGTCTGTCTGTCTGTCTGTCTGTCTGTCTGTCTGTCTGTCTGTCTGTCTGTCTGTCTGTCTGTCTGTCTGTCTGTCTGTCTGTCTGTCTGTCTGTCTGCAATTTTGCAATTCTGTCTATAATTTTGCAAGACACGGGAGTCAAAGAGAGTCCTCACCTGGACTCTCGATCGGCCATGAGCTTCTTCATTTCAACCGCAAAGTAGGACGAGCTGCCCCTGAGCAGAGTCTCGCCTCCGACCGCCATCTCCAGCTTCCGCCTCCCCGCTAAGCGGCCCCACTAGAGCTTTATTTAATCCCCTTCAGCCGGACGCGCCCACCCCTCGTACAAATCAATTAATTATTCAAAAGGCCGAGGAAGGTACAACACATGGAGAGGCCTTCATCCCGTCTCTCTCGGGGAGCTTCCCAATCTCCCAGTCCAAGACATTGACAGGCAGAAACCAAAACTCAGTAGGTTGAGTTCGTCAAATATTGAGGTACCCCAAAGTAAGCGGCAAAATGCTTGGGTCTTTCTAAATTTTTAAGATTTTTAAGAGACAAAGACAGTAGAAAAACAAAGCTGTCGAAGTTCTCCATCTTTTCAGAGTTGTTAAGTTGTGTAACATAAAAAATTTCGAAAAATGCCTTACTTGCTACTTAAAGTATCTGCGTCTCCACTATGGACATGAAAGTGTATGAATGTATAGACGAGAAAATTTAAATGAAAGTGTATTTTTATTTTAATACCAAAAGCTCGTATGCTATTAAGCTACTTTTGATTCAGTAGTATCGTCTACCGTTACTTCGACACTCAGAATTGGAAATTGAGACCCCAATCGGGAGTTAGGGAGGCAGCTAAGAAAGGGATCTAAACGCATTTGAATAAGCTACACATAGGTTAAGACTTTCAATCTACAGTCACTATTTTTAGACTCCAAAGGAAAATGATGTTTAGCTACTATTTTTTGGGGATTTTGTACTTTTTAGATAGGAATCTTCTTTGGAAATGCTGAATTCATTTGACCTTTATAGCTCCAAATATGAGACCACTTGAATATAGATTTGACTTGTTTGTTTTCTCAGCCAAACGGGAATTGAATTACGTAATAAATATTTAATAAAAAGTCCAAAATAAATCAGAAATGACTAATTATTACAAATTAGTCAGCACTGATCGTGATTATTAAAAGCAAACTCTCTACTCCTTTTTATTATGGGCTGGGGGCTGTGTGCACCCTGGCGCACTTTAAGCGACATTGTCACACAACCAGCGAGAGGCATTGCTGCCCATTCCGCCGACTCCCCTGAGCAGGCACACAAGCGCGCGGATACGTACGCAGGCACACACTCACACAGGAGTGTACAGCGGCTGCATTTGGAATCGAGCCTGGGCCGCTGGCACGTAAGAGCACCGCGCCAGACCACTGGGCTACGGCCCAGCCCACTCTCTACCCCTTAGACTCGCTTATTTGGCGCCTATGGTAAAAGTTCCACGTGATTGTGAATTGCAGCACTGATTAAACAAATTTCGCAGGCTGTCTACGCCCGAATCTACCCAGTCCTTCCTCATTAAAAAGTTATAAAGTCTTCTCTACATGCGTGGAATGAGCCACCGAATTAAACTTATTTTTCCGCTACAAAGTCGAACTGGTAGAACTAGAATCAGACCTAAATTAAGCTAGATTGAGCCTTTATGCTTGCAATTAGTCTTTAAATTCGGTCAATTAAGTGAAAGAAAACGGAATTTTCCTGTCAAAATGGCTAGACGCGCAGCACGAGGGTTCACAAGCGTGAAATCCAATAAACTCGAAAATTTTCACATCATCACAATCGTTAAGTTTTGAAATCGAGGGGATGCCAAAAGGGTCAATTGGGAGTTGTTGGTAGGGTAAGCATCAACGGGAGAGTTAGGGTCAAGCCATAGCTTAAAAGGAGGCTTTGATGCCGAAACTCGAAGAAGATGCTGATATCTCATGCTAGACAACTGACTTTTACGGCTGATAATTTTTTGATTTAAACATCATTTTTCCTAAGAAACTAGCAATAGTGACTGTACAAGGTCAAAAGCTATATAGAGTTTATCAATTTTTCCCTTTCTTTGTTGACTGCCCAACGGGGTGTCAAGGTTGCTAGTCCACTACACTAAAATGAGTGTGTAAAAAGACAGTAGCGCCGATCATGGTCAACTTCAACACACGACCGAGGCAGGTCTAGAATAAATTTTGACAATAAGATTGGCTATTGTTTTCAGATTTACGAGTAAAATATATCTTCTACGAGTTACTTCGTTTTAGCACCTATTAGTTTTGTTGTATTCTGAACGGTTACTAGCATCAGTTAATGACTGATGATGGGTGGATGCGGCACTGGAATGCGGCACGGGAAAAATGTTTGTTTCTTAGCGAGCATCCTATTACCGATCAGTACTAAACACCAAGATGGGTAATTGAATTTTTGGCACAGAAACGGGCAAAAGGTCAAACTGTCATCCAAACCTCTTGGCTCGAATCTCGACTGATCTGCCCAGTATTTTCCCAGACATTGGGCATTTTAATGCACCATAGAACAGTTTTGCCCCAGTAGTTTCCCAAATTGCATTTAGCAATCCGTGAAACTAGAATCTGTGCCTTGGACACTTAGTATTGATCGGGCTACTATCAATAAGAAAAAGTGGCAATGAAAGGTTTGTCACTTTTGATCTACGGAAATATCCAGGGTAGGGTTCAAGTTCAGCCGCCGTCGCTGTCGTCGCTGCGTCATCAGCGCGACGTCCAGCGCGCACAGACAGACGAAGCCGACGAAGGTGGACGCGCCGAGCACGCAGAATGACAGCTGGTAAGTGTCCGTGACGTCCTTCAGCGCGCCCGCTGTCGGCGGTCCGACGGCCACGCCGAAGCCGAAGCAGAGGATCAGCAGGCCGATGCCGGAGCGGGACCGCTCCCTGCCGATCAGGTCAATCAGCATGCAGTACAACTGGCTCATGAACAGCCCGGAGGTCAGGCCGAACGCTCCCGAGATCAGGATGAACGGTATTAAATTTTGCATGAAAACGAAGGCTGTGATGCTGGAGGCGGTGAGCAGCATGCCGAGTGTCCAGATGCGCCTTCGGTGCGGCACCAGGTGGGGGATGTCGAAGAACAGCCCCACTGAGAATCTGGACACAGTGTCGCAGGCGCCTAGGCAGAAAATGTGCATAATTTTATGATGGTAAAAAGAAATCAAGTCATTTCTGCACTAAAAAACGGCACCCAAAACAGTAAATTTTCACCGCAACGTCCTACTGCAGAAAGAATCCGCTTATTATACCATAAGTCCCGCATGGACTTACGAACCTTCGATCGCCTTTGGGTTATAGGAATTAAGTACATTTACATCAAGTACACCAATACATTTGGACGAGCATCGAATGTTGACCGAATCTATAATACGAGCATAATATCGAAGGCAAGTCGGACATAGATCATACATCGCGCATTTTACAGCTTGTCAGTGCAGAACTGCGCGTCTAGTGCAGTTAATTTGAACTCTCCTATTTCCGTAGTGTGTTTTGGCGAAACCCGTCTTCAAAACGAAGTATGCATAGTTAAATAAATACTTGATGCGAACCTACCGGATATGGATATGAGCAGAACAGATGTCATGTCGTCCAGACCGCGAAGCTGCGCATGGTGCGGCAGGATCACCGCCACGGACTTGAAGCCCGACGAGATGAACAGAGTGGCGGCGGCCAGCAAGCAGAAGTACGGATTGAGGAACAGCTTCAGATCGAAGTTGGCCCACAGCTCCATGCAGAAGCCTCGACCGCTTCGCTCCAGGGACGTCCTTGACTTGATCGTTGTCATGGATTGGCCCAGGACTTTCTCGCCGGTGGAATCCTTGGAGTTTTTGTTTTCAGCGGTTTCACTCTGACCTGCTGTATCGATGAGTGCCTCAGAAGTCGCGTCTGCAGCCTCGGCCTCGAGTGCTCCATTTGCTAAGTTCTTCTCAGCGGGCAGCGGTAAAGCAGAGCGCCACACACACCAGATTGAGCGACAGGCCGCTCAGAATGAGCATACAGCCGCGGAATGAGTACACCTGGATGAGGTACTGGGTGAGCAGAGGCAGCACGAAGCTGCCCACTCCGGTGCCCGCGGTCGCCAAGCGAGGGCGGTGGCCTTGCGTCGGCTGAAGTAGTCGTTGACAGCCAAGAGGCCAGAAGTGTAGGCGAGGCCGTTGCCGACTCCCGTCATGCAGCCGAGGGTCAGGTAGATGAGCGACAGACTGCGGCAGAACGAGCTCAGCAGCATGCCGACGAAGGATATGAGGCCTCCAGCCATCATGACCCTGCGGCAGCCAAAATACTTGCAGAGAACGCCGGTAATGGGGCCTGAAAGTTATCGGTGTAAACATTTTTGCTGCTGGAGGACTCAGAAACTGAATAACTCACGTTGTGTGCCAGACAAATACAATACAAGCTCTAGATCAGTCTTCGCTGAAGTCTCTTAAAATCTCTAATCTGATCTAATCTAATCTGAAACGCAACTTGAACCATGCACTCACCGCTCATGAACCTGGAAGCGAACAGCAAAGCGCTGAAGCCGGCAGTGGAGGCAGAAGACTGCTGCAGCTCTTTGAGGATCTCCCTGTAGAACACTCCAGACGCCTGTCGAGCCCGCCGGCCAGAATGTGCATGCAGTGACCCGCCAGCAGCACCATCCAGCCCAGCCACCGTCCGGTGCTGCACTTTGAGACATGCGTGTTGCACTTTATCGCTCAGTTGAAGCTTGTAGTTCTCAGCAAATATTGCCGCTACTCAACTTTATGGTAGCTATGCGAGGTTTTTTCAAGCCGCTCGCTAACTTTATCATTTCTGCTTTTCTGTTAACTTTTAACAATTTTTATCGGCGCTCGGCAAAGAAAACTTTAAACGATACCAGTTGATATAGAAGGCCTAGTTGAAACAAACCGCTGCTCTTCAGTCACGAGTTTTGGCGTGAAATTGTGCGGCTCAACGCCGCCAATTCTCTGCATAACAAAACCAGTCCGTTGACTTATCTGCACTTGTTTCTGGCAGTCTGGAGCTCTTTAGATTGTCAAATGCCGACGGTTCCTTAATTCCCAATTAAAGTACACTAGGACGTTTTGTTTCAATTCAAATATTCAAGCGATATATGTTGAAACATGATTGCAATTGACATTCAGACTATCTGGGTCTAGCTGTAAGACTTGATGAATCAATTCAGAACGGATTTCTGAGGGTTTGATCATGACCGAAATTTAACAGATACGATTTCATGCAGAGGCAAGCGCCTATCAAATAATGTACAAGTAAAATGCTTTTTGTATACAAATATCCTCTGCGACACTGCGGAGGAGCGCCGGAATTGGTCTCGGCAAGTTAACTGTGTCAGAGAACGCCAACTTGAGCTAGAGAGTCAGTACCACTGTACATCCTGTGAGAGCGTGTGTTTGAGTAGTAGTAGTAGTAGTAGTAGTTTGTTGTAGTAGTAGTAGTAGTAGTAGTTTGTTGTTGTATTAGTAGTAGTAGTAGTAGTAGTAGTAGTAGTAGTAGTAGTAGTTAGTAGTAGTAGTAGTAGTAGTATAGTAGTAGTAGTAGTAGTAGTACACTTAAGCATGCGAGACAGAATACACACAGCAGCCGTAATTACATTTACATGTAGCTCTACAACAATTAAAGCAAATGTGTAGTCAGTCCTACCCAGAATCCTAACACTGCTGACGATAGCCCAGACAGCAAGTACAAACTACTCTGAAAGTAGGAGACTGTTACGACAGAGATAAAAAAACAGACAGCGAAGGTTTATCTGCCCTGTTGCAGTGACCTTTGCTAATGCAGTAAGAATGGCAAGTAATCAAAGGACATATAGTTCTTTTCTCTTGCAAAATTTTGTTTCTTTGAAACATGCTCGCTCCAAAAGTTATCGATTATTTGAAATAGACTACATGATATAAAATTTATTTGTAAATCAACTACGCAAAAGTATGGTTTTAGTTTATACTATTGAAATTTGCATACAGAAAAGCCTGTTATCGAGATAAAATCTTGGAAAACAATAAACAATATATGCATGGTGCATGGTGTCGAAAAATTGACAAAGCACAAATAAATTTGTTGCCAAAATGGACAGTTTGCTTTAAAATGTTGTGGGGCTAGCTGTTTGAAAAGCATCTAGAATGCTGGTTATAGCAAAAAAGCTCGTCAAGCAAAATTTGAATTTAAATATTGGCTACACTAAAACAAAAAAATAGAAACAAAAAATAAGAAAGGTACAAAAATTGACATTTCTGTTTTTTTTCAAAGCATTCATTTATTTTTAATATTTATTCATTTCTTTACTACTTCATCAACCGTGTTATTTTAACTAAGTTCTATTAGAAACAGTTTACGGCTAAATACTTGCAAACGGGCGATTTTGCAGATGGATTGGAAAGCCGGTTCCCAACTCTGTTCCACTGAGATCCAGTCCTCACACGAGAGCCAATCATACAATTAACTACCCTCTGTGTGAACGCAAACGCAAAATTAATGTTTATTACAGCCAAGCTATTTAAACTCTCAAGTGCTACTTATAGTTGATCCAAAAATTAGCAATACGAGTAGGAAATCAAAACCCAAACTCGATCGAACATGCGGCTCTTTTGCGTAAACAGCTAGCATAAAGCTAAGTAGAAAGCTCTGCAGAAATTGTCTTATAAAATGAACTACAATATTGCCAGAAACTAAAGCGTGCCAACAAGGCAAAACCTTGCCAGGCGTCACTCAGGTGGCGATCTCAACAGTCGTGGCTTCGGATTCGACAATCGTTGACGCCGACCCCGCAGCAGCAGTACGACGTCCAGCACGCACAGGCAGACGAAGCAGCGAAAGTGGCCGCGCCGAGGGCACAGAACGACAGCTTATAGGAGCCGCTGATGTCCTTGATTGCCCCAGCAGAGGTGGCCGATCGCCACGCCGACACCGCGGCAGAGGATCAGCAGGCCGATGCCGGTGCGCAGCCGCTCCCGGCGATCAGGTCGTCGCCAAGCACGCAGTACAGCTGGCTGACGAACAGCC